>CM019170.2:11740105-11760426 GCA_009739505.2 Apolygus lucorum
TAATAAAATCGCGCAGTGATCCTATGTTTCTACTAGGAATGGCCCATGGCGTGGTATCTCCTGGAACTCATCTTTATCTTGAAATCAAAAATAGATTGTGGATTCTTAGTATGAAGCATGCGCATATTTTCACGTTCTATCTGGCAACCGCGACTGGTCCTAAATTTCTTGTGTTTATTGATGAACCTTAGATTCGAGTTTCCAATTTGGGTTGTACTGATATTTTTCCACCTAGTAATTCGTTTGTAGATTGAATTTGGCCTTCTGTTTTCCTTATATCTGGACGTAAATATGTGTTATTTATCTGTTGACGTTCAACTTTTACGTTTGATCCCTTAGGAGCAGGAAAACTTGGATTCTCCTTCGTTAGGATTACCGCCTTACTGATCTCATGCTCGAGGCTTTGGATTGGAACGGGCAATGGTGTCATCATATCTGTTCCCTTATCAGAAGGTACGTTACCACTCAATCAACCAATTATACGTTTATTGAATCACTACCTGAAAAGACTGCCTCACAGCCTGGAATCGAACCCAGGTTTTCCTCCTGACGATCAGCGATGTACACGTAAGTTGGTGGGGGGTGGGAGCCGCCGAGTGGGTGGGCAGTGTATGGGAGTCACCAAGGCGATGGGAGTCACCAAGGGGATTGTGGGGGGAAGGGGAGGGTAGTTGTTCTGATTACCGAGTTGCACCGGTGACATACATACAGTTGGGGTTTTATGTATATACTAGCAGAAAAGCCTACTAAAAGCAGGCAAAAACGATTCCTCTGACTCTGAGGGTCATACCCAAATTAAGACATTAAGACTATGATACATTTTACAGCTGGTGTCATCAACGCAAACAATCGAGTTCCTGGAGGTGTTGTCAGGGTATTTGCGGATCCAACGTCTTCGCACCTCACGCCTGCCACCTTCATACCCTACTGTTCCATGCAGCATGCTCAACTTTCCTTCCACGGCCATAGAGACGCCGTCAAATTCTTCGTGGCTGTGCCAGGTAAGCATCTCAAGCATCAGTTGTTATTTAATACTTGAAATAAATTTTATGTATTTATTTATTTCACAAGCAAGCCTAATATCATGGATTTAAAAAATGCATTGAATAGATTTATAATAAAGACTATAAGGAAGTGATTCAACTAAAGTAGATGAGAAATAAAATTGCATAGGGAAAGAATCAGCAGAAATTAATGTTGGAGGTGTGAATCTATGTTTTTCAATGTTGTGGAATGAGTAAAATCTGAGTTCACAATGTTTGAAAGTTACTTGGTTTCCTGGAAAATCAACGACTGATCACCAGCTTACTCCAGAAAACGAAATCACTCAATACACCAAATTTGCAGTGAATGAAAAGGATAAGGACAAAAAAGTGCCCTCATCCGATACGTCATTCTTCCATCAATCCCTCCTCCATGCATTCCCTATAACCTACCCCCGATCAGTTTAGGCTGCTTTACCTTTACCTGCTTTACCTTTGGTAGCGCGAACACCATCATTGCCATTGTGTGTTTTCCTTAGTTGAACCTGTCTAATTATAATATCGCCCATTTCTTTCCACAGGCTCCGGAGGAATGTCAGCCGCGACCACTGTCCACTCCTCCTCGCCCACAATAGACAACAACAACGAAAACGACAAGCCCAAGTCCATGCTGGTTATGTCGGGTGGGGAAGGTTACATAGACTTCCGTGTTGGTACGTCTTAAACTCTTCCATTTTTTCTTACTGCTTTCATTCTTGCTTTCTATGACTCTTTCATCATGCATGGACTGTACTTGAATCGAATCAAAATAGTATTCAGTTGATCCATCGGCCTTCCTGCTCTGGAGACCTACACTACAAGTTTTATTTGGGATTGTCAAAGTAATTTGAGCCGTTCGCAAATGGTAAGTTTTATTCTCAGCAATTCATCAAGCAGGCCATTTGACGTTGAGTTAACTTGACAAAACACGATTTATGTTGTTTCTGGGCTATCAATTTTTTCTTAATGGTTTGGTTTATGTATCTGGTGGTTTTACTGTGACGTCATAGAGTATCAATATGTTTCAAATAATCTAGTACACCAGCCTATCTCAAATGTTGGCCATGATTGAACACTTCTCCGCCATTGTCGTATTAACCGTATTCCTCAGATATTTTGATGAAATCCAGGTCAAGATAACTTCCCCTCGCTCATCTATTTAGGTTGTCACCAGATAGAGTAGTTTGTTAGTTTGCCAAGAAAGGAGAAACTCATAAACGACGAATAATCGGAATCTAATGGGAGAATGGTCAATGATGGACGCTGCTCATGGGTCTGTTTGGAGAGGCATTCCGGAACCAGTTCAGAACCAAACCGAGACTGAAAAGGGGCGAAAATGGGCTAAAAATGGACTCTTCCGAACTCCTCCAGGCTCCTCCAAACCGTTCAGGACTGCCTCTCCGAACAGACCACATATTAGCACTTGTTTCCTCTCAGTTCCCTAAGAGTAATCCATTATTAACGGCACAGTAAAACCACCATAACTCATCATTGACTTGAATCGTGATATGCTTAACATCCATTATTATCATTCTTTACTCTTTTTTATTGTTATTTTTTTAATCAGGTCACTATTATATATAGATGGGCATTAATCGATTGAGAACTTTTAACAAAATTAATTGATTACATTATTTTTGTAATTGCGCATGACGATTACTTTTTAAACCGAAAGTGTTCGAATATAGTTGAATTGAATACTTTCGCCAATTTAAAAAGTCTGAGCGGCTGACATTTACCTATGGTTTTTCTATATTAGCTGGTCTGTTAGACGTTGTCCTGCCTTAGTGCAATAGATCAAAATTGAATTTGTAATAATCTCTGAATAGCTTTATATTCAATCAATGTCAGCAGCAGTGATAGCTAAGAAATAAATGATAAAAGATAAAGAAGAGTTTTTAAAATATTATAGGTATTAGATCCGTAAAAAATAAGTTCTAATAGCAAGCGATCTTTTTAAAATTTTGTTTCAGTACTTTTGGCCCGAAATGTAAACAGTGGACTCCTTTTTGATCTCACATATCATTATTGTTGAGTAATCAGTCTGCTGTGTGACATCAATCGACTACCACTACAAGCCTTTAAAGTCGTGTCAATGAAAAATAATTTATAAATTATTACATACCTACCCCCAGGGACAGGTTGATTGTAATTATTATAGGGAGGGAAGGGATTTGGTATTTGACATTGGCAGCAAGCTCTGCAGTCTCTGAATACAACAACTTTTGCAGAAAAAGATCGCCAATCTATATACATAAAACGCCAACTGTACCTATGTACGTACATATGCACAGAGGGGTCGTGGGAGTGGGGAGAGTCAGCGGAATAGGTGGCGGGAGGAGTTGGGGGTGGGAGGAGTCAGAGTTGGGGGCGGGAGGAGTCAGAGGAGTGGGGGGTGGGAGGAGTTAGAGGGAGTGGGTGGTGGAGAGAGTCGGAGGAATCATTTTTGCCTGCTTTTAGTAGGCTTTTCAGCTAGTCCACAATAAAACATACGAAAAAAACTCTGATAACAAGGAAACACGGAACGATTTTTTCAAGAGCAAAAGCGTCTATTCAGAACAACAAAACGTAATGAGGAAAATGGTCGTTGAGCGGGCGATGGGGACTTGCTAGCAGGGTTGCCAACATATTAGGACAAAAAAATCTCAGTCGTTCTAGGGTTTTTACCCTAAAACTTCCTTTTTTCTGCAAAAGTTGTTGTATTCAGAGACAGCAGAGCCTGCTGCCAATGTCAAATACCAAATCCCGTCCTACCGTGGTATAATAAGCCTTAAGTTCGTCTCAAAAAAATGTTTTTGGATCCCCTTCCTCAAACTTTTGCCATAACTGCCTACCCCAAAAACTTATAGAAATCTATAATTTCGCACAAATAGCTCCATTTACGATCTAGTTGTGCCTTCTCGAAGGCTTGACCGCCACCCACCCTGGGTTTTTATGTAATTGGGGTCAAATGGGCATCATTAGAGAGTTTTGCCAAAATTTGATGGGCCCCATTTGTGGAGACTAGCGCGAGCAACGACGATGCTACCCAGTTGAAAGAGGAGGCCTGGGTAACTATTTACGGGGGGGGGGGGGGGATGCTCGTACCGGGGGACTGTCAGGGGAACCCTTTTATCGTCACCCACTGTTGATGGGAGGCAATCACAGGCCCCTGCAGACTCCGAGCTTTGTGAAGAGGTTCCACAGGGCCTGGTAGTGGCGTGCAAAAACTCTCTATTGTCCATATAATTTTGAACGCTGAATCAATTCAGAGTAGCCCTTGACCTGTGAAAGCGAACCCAAGAGAAAAAAAATGTCCATTTTTGTGGGTAAAAGTCAAAATTTGCGTAAATTTTGATTTTCCAAGCCTTGATTTATTCGTTATTTGTTAATTATATCTGTATTCACAAAAAGTAATCATTGATCACAATTACTTTAATAATCACGGAAAACTATTCGTTAATCACTAATAGTTCTGTGATCATTCCTTCCATCAAATAACGTTTACCTACTTAACCCATTTCAAGCCAAGAGTAAATATAACAGAGTAGTGAGAGGAGGAGGACAAACTGCCGAAATAAGGCATAATGTGGTCACCAATGGGGTATTTCGGTGGGTCGGAAATTCAGGTTTTTGACCTCAAATTTGGATTCAGCACCCTTGAAAACCTATATACTACAACTTTAAGCCCAATGATAGAAAAATGTGGTAGAAAAATTAATTAAAGAGATCACACGTTTGAAAAAGGCGAGCCGCTATAAATGCACACACTCTAGGCAAGGACTACGCCACGCGCCTGTGTGAGTAGAGTTTTGTAGTATCCAAGACGTCCTCCAAGGGTGTCTGTGCATGGATACTTTTTTCAATGACAGTTGGCTAGCTACGTCACGATTGGCTAGCTACGTCACACCGTTCAAATCTTCAACTTCTCTTAGCTTCTCTGATTTTTTAAAAACATTTTCTCGATGAACAGACCCAATTACCGTTATTCCCGAGACATACTCTTTTGGAAAAAAAAAATTGACTGAAATACCCCATTGAGAGCGAAAATACTCCAAATTTTATTAATTTTACATTTTAATGGGATTTAAGAGGCCTCAGTCTTCCAAATCGATGTGATTTATCCAATTCATTGTTGTTGGTAAAATGTAAAAATCTATTTTTTGAACCAGAATCCGTTTCGACTCGTGGCCCAGAATGCTCAATCGCCCAGGATCGAATTTGAGCACCATAATCAACAAGCTTTCGGCCCAAAGGCCTCCTTTTCAACGAAAAATTTCCAAAATCGCATCGAGCTCCCGAACGTCGAAGAATTTTTTGACGAGTTTAGGAACAGCATGAACGAGAAGAAATTCTTTTACGAAGATTTTTCCTCTATTTTCAATATTTAAAAAAAAGTCGATGCGAAATCGCATCAGTGGCAGGAAATGGGTTAAAAGTGACGTAGATTACTTTTGTACTCGTAAAAGTAATCGTTAATCGATTAAAGCCCATCTCTGCTCTCATCACACTCGCTCCCGTATCCTCTGGTACATGTTTTGAGTTTTCGTCAAATCTACTTGTATTTTTTGTTGTTTTCCCATTTTTCATTTATTTTGCTCTTATTTCATCACGTATTACACATTTTTATTAAGGGGGTTCATGAGTCAAAATCGAAAATTTTTCGACTTTTTCGTTTTTATTTTTATAAAATTCTGCAGGTTTTTCCAGACATTTTGGTACTTATATAGAAATATTAAATTTGAGCAGTGGAAAGCAGAGATATGAGTTTTCAAAGATTGAGGAGCTTAACGCTGTTTCCGGGGGATAGCTGTTTCCGCTCCAGGTTCATAGTTTCTATATTTCTGTAACTACCTACCGTTCTTTCGCTGTTCATAAGTTCTGATTGATACCTACTATGTCCTACCCCATGGTTCCAGCACTGGTTCCCATGCCACCAAATAGTACCAAAAATAGCATAGCACTAGACTAATGAAGAAATCAAGTGAGCCAATAGTGTATAACCATTATTCTTATCAGTACCTACTACGTGATATGAAATAACCTTACCTTACAGGTGCAAACACCGACTGATAAGAATCATAGATAAGGAATAATCAGACCTCATTTTCAATTTCTTCATTATCACCTTCAATGCGGGTCCCAAAGTCGTGCAACCCTGCCGTACTGAACATTTTTTGAGCTTGAAACTCGATATTGGTGAATTGGAACGCAAAATTCGTATAAAGTTCGGCATCAAAAACGAAACAATGTTTTAAGGCCATATCAAACGAGCGATTTTTTGGCGTTTTTTCTGCTGGAAAATCGCTGGAACGTGAAGAGGAAGTTAGAATAAGTTGGGCGAAGTTGAAGAAGAATAACCGCAGAAAACTGCGAATAGAGCGCATTCTGGCGGCCAGCGATTTTCACTCTAACGTGACTGCAAGTTTTAGATCAGGTTATAGTAGTGTGGAATTCGGCGGCATACTTGTTGGAGGTTTAAAAATGAACGAAGAACTGATTAATTTTTCTCTGGAAAACTGCAGAAAACTGAACAGACGTCGACTAGTAGATCAAGGAATGCTACGGCCACAAATTACTTATCGATGGAGAACCTTCGAATGGTTTCCTTCCAGCTTTTTTTCCCGCACAAAATGGCGGACTAGAAAAATTAGAACGCGTTCTAAATATTCCAAAGCTAGAAAAATCGCTCCACCAGGGTGCAGGCTGTGCTATGGGGGGGTGGGGAAGTGGAATTAAAAACCCGCTGCATGGATACTTGAAACACTGTACTTCTTCCCTTGCATGGATACTTGAATCACTGTACTTCTTCCTCTTCACGTTCCAGCGATTTTTCTGCGGGGAAAAAAGCTGAAAAATCGCTCGTGTGATATGGCCTTTAGACAGTTGAACTAATACTGAAGACGAAAAAAAGCAAAAAATGGAATATATCAAAAAGGGGAGGTACCAGGCCCCCTCCGCAAAGAGAGTTGAAATGCTAGGTATGACCGGTCGTCCGTATGGCAGGTATGCAGGGATGACCGGTCGACCGGTCATCCGCACTGAAGGTGTTAAGAAATAATTACGAACTATCGATCAAATACCTCGAAAAACGGTAACCTTTCACAAATCGCGGGTCTTCTCCAAACCAGAAAACCCTTGTTTTTCGTCACTTAGGTACCTGTTTCTCGGCAGCCAATGGAGCTGGCAACTTGAATTTTTTAAATATTGTCGAGAGGGGTATATTACAGTCATTGAACGGAAAACTCCCAACAGAAACATGGCTAGAATTAAAAAATCATTAGCATGAATAATATGAAAAAACTGTTCTGCTATTATTGTCTCTAGGTAAAATAATATTTACACAACTGAGTTGAAACTCGCTCAGCGGTTATATGAAGAGTAGGTGAAGAATTTTAAAAAAAGTATGAAGATATCGTGAATATATCCAGAGAAACAGGTATGTACATAAAAAAGTGTTAAATTAGAACCGACTCATGAACCCCCTTGAAGCAACACGTAGGTAGGTGTTGCCTCAATAAATATACTTGAGATGTATTTGAATTTTCGACTCTGATTTTGCTCGATCATACCAATCACCAGCCATCACAATGCTTTGAGCAACGGGGTTTTTTCCCAGCTTCCACTCATACTTACTGTTGTATGAAAGACCTAGCTTGGGCGTTCAGTTCAGATAAAGCCGTCTTTCCTTCGAAATTCATTGGTTACTGTTCACCATCATTCGGTACTTCTTACACGTACTGTCGTAGTTTGCTTCTTTCATACGAAATCACCGTGAAAGTCAGAAAAATCCGCAGTAGTCGCGAAAAGTCGGATTCCAGGGGGAATATTGAGGTAAGTTCCTGGACATGCATAAAGTCCCTTCATGAATTGTACATCTTTACAGTTGATGACAACGAGGAGCCCAAGGATGGCGCGTCTCATCTCATTATTTGGCAGTTGCTACTTCGGTACGTTTGTTTTCTCTCGTACGCCAAATTTCTTGTTCGGGGAGTCACTTATCATCAAGCTGGCTTCGACACGTTTATGGAACTTCCGCCTGCCTGGTTTATATTTACTTTTCTGCCATTTCAAGCGAAATAAGAACATATTGCTTCGGCGCATGACCACTTTCATCTTGTACCTTCACCGCTTTTGAGGCATCCAATGCGATTTGTCCACAATTGAATGGCTATTGTATTTTGTATGTATTTACTATTGCTTCCTGTACATAGCCGATGAATTTATTCATCCGAATCGAATATACTTCTATCAGGTTTGTATTGTAAAGTTGATATTTGGTCAAATACACGTGGGACCACGTGTTTATTCGGGAAGCGGTGGCTCTTTCACTGCACGATTACTCTGTATAAACAGCACTAATTCGAATAACACTAAACTACGAAGTAATTAAGTGATATCACTCATTGTAATTATTTAGAGTTAGGTTAGGCTATTGAGTCTTAGGACTCTTAATGGGTTGAATATTCTGCTAACTTAATCGCTAATCTTATTCTTTGATTTACATGATCTCAACAAATATATACGAGATTCTATGAGCATAATCTATGGCTGGTCAACACTGAATGACGACACTCTGCGTTATAATTCGTCAGCATTGCTCTCTCCTGCTTCTCATTCTTCTTTCTTCTTCTTGAGCTTCTCAATGTGAATATAACCTACCTGTTAATACTATCAAGCAGGAATCACTTGTAAATAGTTCACTATTGTTGGTTGGTGTTGCCAAAGACACTGAATTTCCAGGGGGGGGGGGAGGTGATACCGTCCCCAGCCATCATGCTGTGCTGTTTTGATTTTGCATTGTGCTGCAGGGAAGCAGTCGATGCCAAGCTCTGGAGGTGGGTGTGCTTGCGTGCCTCGTGCTATCGCTGGCTCCTTGGAGAAAGGAGGGCTCCAGCTCTCCTGGTGTTTGTTAGTATCGCAGGTGTCGTGGCTTATGATATCTATGCTACGACAGACTGCACACAATTGTTATGGATAGGCACGATTCGAGGATAAGAAAAAAAACCCTGTGTTGTTGCCTGTAAAGTCGGTATACGGGCGAAAGTTTTACGTGACAACGACTTTGAGTGGTAAAATAATTTTAATGTTAATATTCATTTGTATAGTAGGAAGAAGGATAAAATAAAATTCTTTGTCAAGTTGCACAGAGTAGGTATTTCCCGTAGGTAGTAGGTATTTCCCATGGGTGGGGGGGGGAGTGAGTGCCAGGGAAGGGGGGCGGGGCGCTCCCGCTTTTGTGAGCGCCGGGGAAGGGGAGGGGCCGCCCGCCTTTAGGGAGCGCCAAGCTGCACCCCCTCCGTGAGCGGAGCGTAACGCAGTTTCTTGAAGTGTCTCCCGGTAAACCAATTTATAAGACGTTATCACGTCAAAAACCAGCTTGCAGGTCATGCTTGATCCATCCTCGACAGGATCCTTTCCATGGATGTTTTGCTCAGATGAACTCAGGTACCTGCCAAGCTGGTAGAACTGTCGTTTGTTGAGATAACGAATACACTATTTGCATTCAAATTATAGAAGTCGAACTAGAAAGGGTAGGTTACCACTTCTTTCTCAACTATTTATCGACCAAACAAGAACTGCGCAGAATACTTGCAAGTTTAGTAAGTGTAATGACACATTAAGCGGCAGCGGTTCTCTGCAGCCGCAAAATGGCGGCGAAAAACCGCGTTTGGAGCTACATGACATATTGAGCAGAAGACCGCAATGGGCTTGTAGATGGTGGGTGGGGAATCACAAGATGTGTCTCTTCTTTTCAGTTCAGTTCAAAGATAGAGCTTGCCCATTTCATCCGCTTGAAACTGAACTGTGAAAATGAACTCTGGGCCAGCACCTCGTGCGGCGTTGCAGAGTTGAAATACGAGATTTTTTGCCGATTATTTTCTAGGAGTTGGTTCGGTTCCTTTTCAACAAAAGTTCGTGTATTGAAATGATTCACTAAATTGAATTAAAATTAAAATAAATAGAATAATTTTAATAAATTACTATTACACTGCAATAATTCTGAGGTAAGGTCTTACCTTCATTATTTCAGAAATTCCCCACCAATATTTTCACAGCTAGGTACATAATTATTATAGACAGATAACGAGGTAGCCATTTTTCGTACTTATTTTTTTCTGCTGTTCTTCAGATGAGAAAGCATCCCAATCCGGGTACATCCCACTCGCTATTCCAAGCCACGCCTTCTCCTTCTCATATCTATCCCGATACACCTCTGCCCCTTTGTCCCATACTGACAGTTCTCAATCTGCGAAATAAGTGTTTCCGTCGTCATTACCAAAAGAAAAAAAAAATAATAATAATAAACCAAAAACAGCGAATATTAAGTTCACAAATGATGCAAAGCGGGCGAAAAGATGCGGCGTGCGGTTCTGCCGCCCAATTTGTCACTGGGCACTTGTTTCTTTGGGTTCTCCCATCCAAACCGCGCCGCGGTGCGGGAAGCAGAGTTTTGGAATCCGACCGACAGGTCGCGGCAGAAAAAACCGACCAGCGCGCGGTTTTCCTAATTTGTCATCACCCATAAGAACACACTTGCTGGCGGATTCCCGCAGCAGGAAGCGTTTTGCGGTTTCCAGCTCAATGTGTCATTACTCTAAGGCCTCCCGAGCAATCAATAGTTCGTTTGAGCTCTGCCAACACTGCTGGGTGCTTGTGCTGAAAATCATCTAGCAGGGTGTAGACAGTAGTTTGGATATGAATAGGCCCGGTTCAATCACGTTCGGGCCTCTGCAGGCCCTGGGAGTTTTGCTCTGTTGAACTCGAGGCACCAGTCTGCTATGCTAGAAGATAATCCCTCGCCTGTAGATCAATGTTGGTACTTATCTTTCTAGGTAAGGACCTCTGAATGTAGTCTAATACCATCAAAATTACAATAAGTGAAGGAAACATGCGAGGTTAGTCCATTCATCTTTTGGAGTTGGGTCATTGCGGCTGTAAGCCCACTGTTTCCACTCCATAGTACACCTCAGAATGTTCACACTTGTTGCAGTTGTTCCCAGCTCAATCACATCACAAAAATTGATGGGTTCGAAGCCTGAGGCTAAAAGAGAAATCCTCAGCCTGATGGGCATTTTTTCTGAGGTTGAAGACTCCAGACAGCTGCCTATTTTCTTATCAGAAAATTTCCCTACCTACCTCTATTTCTCAGTAGTAGGTATTTAAGAGCTCTCGGCATAACACTACCATCATTCGATATTCTAGTCCACAAACTTGTCTTCTTCATTTCAACACTCTATCACCATCCAGAACGGTTTCTAGCCCAGTTATCGTCCTAACTACCACACCACCATCAATTAATGGTTTCATGGTGGGTTTGATCACCCTTTACCCATCACTAAGTCGTTTAATGGTTTTGAGCCAGTGGACGACTCTCCCATCTAAATCCTGCTTTTCTCCCCCCGAGTAGTTTCGAATTTTCAATTGGTATCACATACCTTCTTCATGGTATCCATTTCAAACCTTGGCATCCATTATGTACCTTTCTCTTGATATCTATTCCATACCTTCACCATGGCTTCCGTTTCACAGTTGCCAGTTGCTCCAATGCAGCTGTTGTGGACAGATAGCACTGTCACTCTTACAGGGCGGGAGTCTCGGAAAGGGACGTCACCTAGCTGCCTCTCACCTCCCTGACTAGGTAACAGAGTACCTAAGATTTCCCAACAGGGGGAAGAGGTAGCTGATCACAACATCTCATCGATCTGTACATCAGGCCCCTGCGGAAGTTTTTGGTACATTTGGATGGATTGGAAATCCCTCATGAGCTACATTTTATTTTGTAATTTCTGTTTCTTTCCTTATTTTGTTACCTTTATTTTCCTCATTATGTTTAAAAATATTGTGTGATTAGTTTTTAATTAAGGAACAAATAACATGTAGTACAGTAAAAGTGGAGCATGTTGTAAATTTCATTTAAATAAAAAAAATTAAAAAAAACATCTCCCCCCCCTCCCCCCCCGTTAGGAAATCTTAGGTACTCCGTTACCTAGTCAGGGAGGTTTGGTAGCTTTGGCCAGTGTTTTCCAACCCAGTGAGAACACGCTATTTTTGACTGGCTTCAGAGTTTTTTGTTATTGTTCCTTATTGAACGGTGCGGGGGATCTGCTGACCTCGTGACTCGGGAAGGAGTTGTTTTGATGACCCAATCTTAATGAATTATTGTTTCTTCGAGAAATGCTGAGGAGACCATTCGGGTCCGGTACGACTGCACCTAGTTGTTGAATCCCTTTCTCTATGGCCACTACCAACTTTTTAGGGACTGAGGGAAACTATATCTCTCATAGAAATAACAAGGGAAAAATTGCACCTTTAATCAGGTCACTATCCAGAATAAGAGTGGGACCACCACGGGTCTACAGTTCCGGCCACAGGGCCGCCCCCCTCCTCTCCCATGTTCCACTTTCCATTCCTTCCTCCTCAGCAGCTAGGTGACGTCCCTTTCCGAGACTCCCGCCCTGTAAGATTGACAGTGCTATCCGTCCACAACACAGCCTCAAAAATGCCAAAATTATCATGGAACTAACGAAAAGATATTAATCATAATTCCTTGTTTTGTTCTCCTTTCAGGTGATGATGACGACGAAAGTGCCACTGACCCAAAAAATCCCCTGAAAAGCGATCCCAGCTATCTCATAGTGTGGCAGGTCACACCGCCCAATATCTAAAGGTTGAAGATAACCTAACTGTGGTTTTATACGTACATTTCAAAAAATTAGAATTTTTATCTAAAGAGGAACAGGGTGCCGGTTGTGAAATTCCTGAGTTTTCTCGTTTTTCCCTCTTTATAACGCGATTTTTTGAAGAATGTCCCAAAATTTTGCATTTTAGTTTGAAGTGATCATTCGCTTTTCTTGTGTAAAACTAATAAAATAGAAATTTGTCGAGTTAGATGACTTTTAAGCGCAGATTCTTTTAAGAGCGCTCTTTTTTGGCGTTGTGATGAAGATACTTCAATATTGCCTCGGCATAGCCTTGGAGAAATCCAATCAATTTAGGAGAGGGACGAGGTAAATCAAGTTTATTTCACAAAGACACCCCTTTCTTCGCCAGTAGGTTTTACCCGTAGATTATAGAGGAATCACCCAATCCCACCCACACTTGTAGAGTTCCCGAAATTATGAATTCCAACTACATGCCAAGTAAATCTACTTTTGAAACGGAATTTAAGTAAAATTCCTCATTCAGATCTGAAACCCCGCACTTAATACTATTCAAGTACGTTGTTCGTTTTCAAGAATCACAGCTTCCGAACTCGTGGAATATCATCGTTGAAAATCCCTTCCTCCCTAACCCTACCAACAATTCGGTGAAACCTATGTGTATAACATTAAGAAACGTTGTTTTATAAAAACCATTAGCTAATACGTGGAAATTTTAAAAAAGACATTACGGTTGTTAATTCTTTGTAATTGTTTAAATATAGTCTGCACGAATTTCATCTTTTAGGTGAATTTTGTATATCCTGTTCCTAGATCCATTTTTGAACCTAATAACTTCACAACAGGCTGTTTTATCGCTCTCAAAAAATCGAGTAAGTATAAATTCGAACGCATTTTAAATCTTTATTTAACTAGTCATGAATATTTGTATTATCTAGTAAGCGATTCCTTTGTTAGTGAAATTTTCTTTGAGTGCTGTTCTTCAAATTGTGCTAATGTAATTCAAATTTACGATTGTGTTTTGGCTTTACATTATTTTGTTGTACAAACATTTCTTACCTAATTTATATTGTATTTTATTTTGTAAATGGCTGCTTGGGTTACTTTATAGTTTGATAATATCTGTATCTCAGTAATAAGTTTTTAAAGACCAATAACTTTGTGCCGACATCTGAAACTACCCTGGATATTCCTAATCATCTCTTCTTCGTGTAAAGAATTTCACAATGGAACAGTTCTTGAAACGCGAAAACACCAGTAGGAGCGTGGTGGTTCACGTATTTTCCTGGAACAGTTCCAAACTGTTACAGCGACAAGGATGGAACCGTTCCAAATTACCAATACAGTTCCATTTCTAAAGGCGAACAAATCCCACTCTCATGATCTCAACTGAAATACAAAAGGAAAGAATTCAAACAAGTTTTAATAAAGTGGCAACCGTTAACACTCTCAATGCAGGTGTCCACCGGTGGTGGATGCTGCTGTCCTTCCTGTCTGCCTGCCATCCACACATGGTGGACGAGGCGAAGTTTGAAGGAGCCTTACGTCCAAAAATCAGTATTTCAGCGGGAAAACAGTTACAAGGTCCCGTGAGAGATTATAACCCTTCAGTCTGTTCAACATAACATGCAAAAACCAACGAAAACATGCGAAAACCACACATGGAGGATGGTGAATAGGAGAGAGTCAACCGGAAGGTTTTTCATCTAGGCCGGGGACAGTCCTACTGATTATTGACACGCGTTGAGAGTGTTAAGGGGATCTCAGTCAGTCACGGTTCGTTCCTCGTTCCGGTTTAATATCTTCCTAAATTGAAGTGACAAAATCTTTTAAAAATGAAGCTAAATTGGAAATTGTCAAGGGTTTTTGAAATTCATTAGTGCATCAGCCTAGGGAATGAGGAATTTCACCGAATTCTGTTTGCATTTTTCCTGAATAGTTAATGGTGTAGGATTGATGAAAATCGGGTTGATTTCGGAAAATAAGTCTCCTGTAATTTTTGGGAAAAATCTTTATGATTTCAAAAAATGACCGAGAAAACGGACCTCTTCAACGTGAAGCGGGAACCCTCGCTGATTGGCTGTTCAGATCGCCGTCTCCTCCCAGTGTTGCCCAATGGTATGACGAAATCGTGTTATCTAAACCTAATTTTCCCCATCTTGCTTTTTCTATTTTTTTCTTCAGTTTTTCGATTTCGAACTTTACTGGTTTTGTGAAATGTTGCATCTGGGGACTATAGATTTTACGATCTCAGCGCTTCAAGCGGCCGTAAATGAACTATTCCAGGACGACGTCATCCTCCCGGTTTTTTTTAACGTTTTCTTTAAATTTAAACATTTTCTACACTGTTTTGTTTATTCGTAAATTAGGAAGTACGGACTGAAAGTTTGCCGTAGGCGGTTTTTCAAGGTGCTGAATCCGATTTTGGGGTAAAAAATGGGAAATTCCGACATGGTGAAATTCCTCATTGAAAGATTGCTGCTGGAATCATCAAAATTGAACAATAATTACTCAATTTTGATGATTCCAGTGGCAATCTTTCAGTTTTTCGATTCCCTAGCCCATGCACTAATAAATTCCTAAAATCCTTTACAATTTCAAATTTCTAAATTTTGATTTTTCAATCTTCTTTTGTCCAATGATTGGCTATCGATGTCCAACGAAATTGAAAGAGGAGCAGCAGTCTTCGTATGGATTCTGTAGAGGATCATCTGCTCTAGTTCATCGCATCTCCAATGGCAATGTAGAAAAAAGGCGAAAGAAAGTAGGAGTCGTAACTCGAGGTAGTGGAATGGAGGAGGAGGAATCGTTGAGTGAGAAAAAAGAGTGAGTAAAATTGCTTCTTTTCGTCACTTTCGTGTCTGGGTTCTTTCTGCCAGTTTGCGGCGCACTCGTGTGTTAGATCATGTAAGCTAGCTGTTTCATGTCCGCTATCAGAGGTAGCGCTGCTGCCATAGAGGGAAACTCACCACATCACAGACTCCCGGTACATTTAAAATTTCTATCTTCCTTAAATTCTCCAAATTTTTTGGAAGCGTTTTCGAGCAGCACGCTACAGTTTTCTTCCATATCGGTGAACCCTGTTCCGAAAAAAATTAAAAAATTGTGAGGCAAATTCCCAATTCTCAGAATGAGGTCTAGTTTAGATTAAAAACAACAATAAACAATTTTTCCGACCCATGCGCACACCCTATTATCACTCCTTGTGCAATAACATAGCAACTACCTACTCAATACATATTCGGCAGGAGAAACGTTGTTTTATAAATCGTCCAGCTTCAATTTAGTAATAGTGGCAATGTTTTACTTCGTATAACTTCATAATTAGGGTAAGGGCACCAGTCATTGGCCACTTAACGAACTTTATTTTTTATGGTATTTGTTTCTTTCCTAGTGTTTTAGGAAGTTTAACATCCAAATATTACGATACAATAACAATTTCAAACAAATAAAAGATCTAATAAATATTTTTTTCAATTAGTTTAGTAAAATCCGTTTTCCACCAGTTATTGGCCGGGAGTTCCTAATATAGGCCACCTTGTCACCAATCATTGGCCACCCTATATTCAAGGTTTTCTGCTCCACTGTGTCGGAAAATTTTACAATTTTTTTCCGGCAGGCAGGTGAGAAAGCCTTAAAGATCCACAGATGGAGTTGGATCTCGTAAGATACCTTGAAGGGTCCGCGTTTTCAAGCTTATGTGGGATCCCCCACTAAAAAACACCTTTTCTCCCACGTTAAAAGCTCAGCCTGGAACCGTTTAACTCATTACTTCAGACTGTCCTAGACCGTCTCCTATGTCTGTGCTCAAATGTTTCACTTATTTAATGAAATAAAAGGTCGGCTGACTAGAACTAAACGTGGAATTTATACGTAATAAAACGAAGAACTGCATACAAAGTCAATTGAGAACTGAAAAGCACAGAACGACAAACTATATAGAGTACGAAGGCACTTTTTGGCCAAGGTTATTCACTGGAGAGAATTCATTTACCATTCCAAGGTAAATGAATTCACTCAAATGTATTTACCATTCCAAGATCTAAGAAGAATGGAACCAATCAAACGTATTTTCTAACAGAAAGTAAGGTGCCACTGGAGTCCCTGGAATCATTTTAGTGCCAGAAATAATAGCTTCTTGACTAAAAATTATCTGTGATAGTTCTGAATGATTAAAGGAACCATTTATATAAGCATTATTATTGCAGCAATGGAGGTGCTTTTGGACCTCTCGCCGCTACATATTCATGTACAAAGAGTGGCCTTCCTGGGGGCTGCAAGGCTGCTGCGGCTGGGATACAAAAGACCAGGATCCACTGTCAACCACCACAAAATTCTTGGGAAAGATGAAGGTGGAATGGCTCTGACAGTCAGTGATCTTATGACAGAAAAACTAAACTTCGAAATACCCTTTAAGGTGGTCATCAACGATAGAGACTACTGGAAAAAGGGGATGCCCAACCTTGCACCGGGCTCTCTTGTATGGTATACAGATGGATCAGTCATGTGTGGAAGATCTGGCATAGGCATTAAAGGACCTTCGTCGAGCCTTGTAAAGTCCCTTGGGACAAATGCCACAATCTTTCAGGCAGAGGTCCATGCAATCCAACTGTGTGCTGAAGAAATGCTGAACAAGCATCTCAACAAAGCCAAAGTATATATCTTGTCAGACAGTCAGGCTGCCTAGAAAGCCATTGCTTCATACACTATAAGTTCGAAGCTGGTCTAGGAATGCCTGAATACCCTCAAAACAGTGGCCAAGAATAATCGGGTCACCCTTCTCTGGATTCCCGGACATGAGGGTAATGAAACTGCTGATCGTCTTGCCAAAAGAGGATTAGAGTCCCTGCCAATAGGGCCGGAACCGATCCTGGGAACCACCCAAAGCTGTTTACAGAACGTGGTTAACAACTGGGGAAGGAATGAGCGAGTAAGATACTGGCCAAACCTCCCAGGTCTAAGACAGGCAAAACTGTTTGTGACGTTCTCAAAGAGACGGGCTGACGAACTCATCGCTATGCCTAAAAAGGACGTCAGAATGCTTGTGGGTCTGTTAACTGCCCACTTCGATATCACCTAAAGAAGATAGGCAAACTAACAACGGACATCTGCCGCTTCTGTGATATGGAAACGGAGGATGCCGAACATATGATATGCTACTGTGAAGCATTGGGTCGAGCTAGATTCACAACACTCGGAAGTGATGTCTTAGCTCCTGACACCATCTTTAAGGTGACCTATACCGACCTTCTCCACTTCGCTAAAAAGTGGGGAGAAGGGGTTTTCAGTGAACCCTTTCTTGTAGGCTAATATAGCCTGGAGGCACTCCACAATAGACCTCATTAGGTCGCAGTGGAAGGAGTTTGTGAATCAACTCACCAAAGACCTCCTACTTAATTTTAAAAAAATAAAAAAAAAAGCATTATTCGTAGTTAAAACCACCTGGCCAATGATTGGGGTAGGAAAAATTCGCATCATTTTAGTCATTAGCCATCCTTCCAATGACTGGAAAAATCACCCTTGTCATCATCATTATTAGCCGGCCATAGATTTTCTACAATTTGTGAAAATTCCATGTCCTGGTGGCAGAAATAAACCAATAATTTACTAGTGGCCATGCAAACACAAGAAAAACTACATCAAATTTGAAAACAACCACACCAAACTCTTGAAAACGAGTTGAGGTCTGCTTATCGTTTTCATAAGAAACAGGTGTGATGATCATAATTCTTGGACCTTCACCACTTGAAATGAGCTTGAGAGGTTTATATAAGGCTTCACTGTATCCTTCAAGATCCCACTGCCTTCTAGAATAGACACCTAAAACGAGGAAAACATTCAAAATGATTCAAAAGAGAATTGTGTGGTAAAAAACTAACTTGAAAAACTAGGTGGCCAATGACTGGGGGGTGGCCAATGATTGGTGCCTTTACCCTAAGATGAAATAATCTGCTACTGAATGAGCAGCAGCTTTGTAGTCATTGAAATCGTGACTTTGGCTTTAGCGTGGTCTCCGCTAATATTTTTTCTAGATGCCTCATAGGAACCAAAACGCTCCTTCGTGCTGACAAAACTGATGACATAAACAATATTTCTCCTACCACCCAGTTATAAACCACGCAAAATAAACCCCTCTGTAACCCTAGTTTTGTTACTCATAATCTAACCTACTAATATTATTTCTTAAATCACGATATTGTAAAAAAAACCCTGTCTAAACCCTAATTTCAGCTAAATATGCTTGTGATAAATCAGTACCTACGATGAACGAACTGTTTTCAGTTCGATTGCTTACATTTCATCGATGTTGCTTGACGTTTTATAGAAAAAATGTTATGAGAATTTCAATATTATCTAACAATGAGAAAACGTGTGAGAAAAGGTAATATGATTGTAAATAACCTATGTAAAATTTCATGTAAACCCCTAGAAGGCAATTTCTTATAATTTTACTATTAGTTTTAATTTGTAATTAGTTTTTTTTTTGCAAATAGGAACTGCTTAATGAGTTTTATCAGTTTGTATAATTTGCATAGTGTAAAATAACTCATTCACTTAATATTATTAGAGATTCTAGAAGAGAGTAATTTCGGGCTCAATCGCGTGTTTTACTCGGATGTCTTGAGTTTATAAAGTTTTACAAGATATTTTACTACGATGTGGTAACATTGACAATTATTTATTTCATTATGATATTCATTGCATTTTTAACTTACCAAAGACATTAAACGCTGTTCATTAGAATGTGTTCGTTATTCGATTTCCCTTCAACTGTCTTAGTTTTTAAAATGGAACATGTTCTAGCCGTGAACTAACTGGCCGAAAAGGTCACAAAATTGGGTTACGAAAATAGCATCCCCCCCTCCACCTGTCGCAGATTTGCGAAATTAATGCATGTTTAAAGAGTTTTCGAAATCATGATTGTTGCGGCTTCAAAATTTAATTGTTGTTGTTGAAACTTGCGAGCTAAATTGAAAGTTGAAAGTTATCAGGTGTTAAGTTACAAGGTTGATGTTCAAAAAGTTCATTCAATAAAAAGATTAAGTACGATAAACAGGAATTCAATACAGTATTAAATAACAGAAAGAAAGAAAGAAGAACAATAAAAATCCACCAGCTTCCATCACACCACCCTTATTTTAACAGCTTTCACTGCTAACGCGGATTCGTCTGCGCAATTTGGGCCCTTGCCAACTACTAGAGTGGATGGTTAGGAGTTGGTTCAAACCCTTTTTCCTGGCTTTAGTAGTGGCAATGAACCCATAGGGCAGTATTAACATTTCAGTCGAGGAGTTAGTGGCTGCTATCATTTGTTTTTATCAGTGTATATACGGCATCCGCAGTGCATGGTTTCCGAGGCACAGAGCAATTATAAAGTGTTTTTGATACTCTTTATTCGTTCATATTTTAACTTTCAATTCGATATTTTGTTGTTTCAAACACATAGATGTGTTAATAAAATCGTAGATAAGCATGTACGTATGCACGTTGCCAATTGTGACGTTAGAGGAGTCGATGGCAGGAGGAGAGTTAGAGGGGTCGTGGGAGTGGGGGAGTCGGAGGAGGATAGAAGAGAAGAGGGGGGAGTGGAGGGGGGGTTGAAGGAGTCGGAGGCGAGAGGAATCAGAGGGAGTGGGATGCAGGGAGAGTCGGAGGA
>CM019170.2:11760526-11790629 GCA_009739505.2 Apolygus lucorum
AAACCCTTGTTTTTCGTCACTTAGGTACCTGTTTCTCGGCAGCCAATGGAGCTGGCAACTTGAATTTTTTAAATATTGTCGAGAGGGGTTTAATAAAGTCATTGAACGGAAAACTCCCAACAGAAACATGGCTAGAATTAAAAAATCATTAGCATGAAAAATATGAAAAAACTGTTGTGCTATATTGTCTCTAGGTAAAATAATATTTACACAACAGAGTTGAAACTCGCTCAGCGGTTATATGAAGAGTAGGTGAAGAATTTTAAAAAAAGTATGAAGATATCGTGAATATATCCAGAGAAACAGGTATGTACATAAAAAAGTGTTAAATTAGAACCGACTCATGAACCCCCTTGAAGCAACACGTAGGTAGGTGTTGCCTCAATAAATATACTTGAGATGTATTTGAATTTTCGACTCTGATTTTGCTCGATCATACCAATCACCAGCCATCACAATGCTTTGAGCAACGGGGTTTTTTCCCAGCTTCCACTCATACTTACTGTTGTATGAAAGACCTAGCTTGGGCGTTCAGTTCAGATAAAGCCGTCTTTCCTTCGAAATTCATTGGTTACTGTTCACCATCATTCGGTACTTCTTACACGTACTGTCGTAGTTTGCTTCTTTCATACGAAATCACCGTGAAAGTCAGAAAAATCCGCAGTAGTCGCGAAAAGTCGGATTCCAGGGGGAATATTGAGGTAAGTTCCTGGACATGCATAAAGTCCCTTCATGAATTGTACATCTTTACAGTTGATGACAACGAGGAGCCCAAGGATGGCGCGTCTCATCTCATTATTTGGCAGTTGCTACTTCGGTACGTTTGTTTTCTCTCGTACGCCAAATTTCTTGTTCGGGGAGTCACTTATCATCAAGCTGGCTTCGACACGTTTATGGAACTTCCGCCTGCCTGATTTATATTTACTTTTCTGCCATTTCAAGCGAAATAAGAACATTGCTTCGGCGCATGACCACTTTCATCTTGTACCTTCACCGCTTTTGAGGCATCCAATGCGATTTGTCCACAATTGAATGGCTATTGTATTTTGTATGTATTTACTATTGCTTCCTGTACATAGCCGATGAATTTATTCATCCGAATCGAATATGATACTTCTATCAGGTTTGTATTGTAAAGTTGATATTTGGTCAAATACACGTGGGACCACGTGTTTATTCGGGAAGCGGTGGCTCTTTCACTGCACGATTACTCTGTATAAACAGCACTAATTCGAATAACACTAAACTACGAAGTAATTAAGTGATATCACTCATTGTAATTATTTAGAGTTAGGTTAGGCTCAGAAATGGGCGAATTCTTATTCATAAATACGATTATGAATAGAAATCATTTCTGCGATTTTATGATTATGAATACGACTACAGATATGAGTATGAATATCAATACAAATACAATCGTATTCACACTTTGAATACGATTTTCCCCCGTATTTGTATTTCGAATACGATTTTATGATTTTTTTTCTATAATTTCCCCAAAAATTGAATTTTTTAAACGATTTTCCCTGAAAATCATACTTTTTTTCATGATTTTCTCCCGAACTCTGGACATATTTATAACCTAACATTGTCAAAATAATCAATCGAAATTCTAAACGCTCACCAATTCTTATAGGATTTTTCACGCAGAATCGAATGAGACCAACCCTAGGTAGCTACGACCAACCGAATAGAAAGTACGACGAAATTTCCGCAGAAAATCGTATTTTTTTGAACGATTAGCACTGGAAATTATTGAAAAATTATGATTTTTACCAGAAATTTCGTCGTACTTTTTATTCGGTTGTTCTCATTCGATTCTGTGTAAAAAATCCTTTAAGAATTGGTGAGCGTTTCGAATTTTTATGAATTATTTTGGCAATTTTAAAGAATAAATACGACCAAAATTGCGGTAAAAATCATAGTTTTTTTATGATTTTCAGTGCAAATTGTAAAAAAATACGATTTTGAGCTGAAATGTCGTCGTAGTTTCTATATAGTTGGTCGTAGCGATCTGGGGTTGGTCTCATTCGATTCTGCGTGAAAAATCCTATAAGAATCTATGTGCGTTTCAAATTTCGATTGATTATTTTGACAATGTTAGGTTAGAAATATGTCCAGAGTTCGGGAGAAAATCATAAAAAAATGTATGATTTTCAGGGAAAATCGTTTAAAAAAATCGATTTTTTGGGAAATCATAGAAAAAATTATAAAATGGTATTCAAAGTGTGAATACGATTGTATTCGTATTCATACTCATATCTGTAGTCGTATTCACAATCATAAAGTCGCAGATATGATTTCTATTCATAATCGTATTTATGAACGAGAATTCGCCCATCCCTGGTTACGCTATTGAGTCGTAGGACTCTTAATGGGTTGAATATTCTGCTAACTTAATCGCTAATCTTATTCTTTGATTTCGATCTCAACAAATATATACGAGATTCTATGAGCATAATCTATGGCTGGTCAACACTGAATGACCACACTCAGCGTTATAATTCGTCAGCGTTGCTCTCTCCTGCTTCTCATTCATCTTTCTTCTTCTCGAGCTTCTCAATGTGAATATAACCTACGTGTTAATACTATCAAGCAGGAATTACTTGTAAATAGTTCACTATTGTTGGTTTTTTTTCTTTATTGGCTTCTATTTAAATTACAGCCCTT
Organism: Apolygus lucorum; assembly: GCA_009739505.2. Taxonomy (NCBI): domain Eukaryota; kingdom Metazoa; phylum Arthropoda; class Insecta; order Hemiptera; family Miridae; genus Apolygus; species Apolygus lucorum. The sequence continues at coordinate 11,763,197 of CM019170.2, forward strand.
CTGTACAATGTATCATTTTCCTTAGGGATTAGTTGGCAATGAGGAATTTCACCATGTCGGAATTTCCTATTTTTGACCGCAAAATCGGATTCAGTACCTCTAAAAACCCCCTGAGGCAAACTTTCAGCCCGAACTTCCTAATTTACGAATAAACAAAACAGTGTAGAAAATACGAATGTTTAAAAAAACCGGGAAAATGACGTCATGCTGGAATAGTTCATTTATGGCCGCTTGAAGCGCTGAGATCGAGAAATCCATAGTCCTCAGATGCAAAATTTCATGAAACAGTAAAATTCGAAATCGAAAAACTGAAGAAAAAAATAGAAAAAGCGAGATGGGGAAAATTAGGTTTCCTCTGTTTTTGTTTGATAATTTTTCTATTAGAAAACACGATTTCGTCGTCCCAATGGGCAACACTGGGAGGAGACGGCGATCCGAACAGCCAATCAGCGAGCGTTCCCGCTGCACATCTGTTTTCCCGGTTAATTTTGAAATTAAAAATTTTGATTATCTCCCAAAAATAACAGAAGACTTATTTTCCGAAATCAGCCCAATTTTCATCTATCCCACACCATTAACTATTCAGGAAAAATGCAAACAGAAATCGGTGAAATTCCTCATTTACACTGATAGATACTGAGATAATTAGGTAATCACTTCATTAAATATATATTCCGATCTTAATTAGAAAGTTGAAAGTAGCTGTCTGGACTATGGTGTGTGGTGAAGAAGCGAGGGTGTCTGCGTTGAATGGATGGGGGATATGAGCGCCAATTTCGTGGAATAGATGGATTCGTGCTGCTGAATAGTTAGGGCATTCCAAGAGGATGTGAGTTATTGTTTCCAAAGTTCCTGGGCAATGTGGGCAGTCCGGAGATTCAATCAAGCCTTTCAGGAACTTTGAGTGTCCTGCTTTGCTGTGTCCTGTCCGCAATCGCGTAATAGTGATGAAGAAACTCTTTGGTTTCGGATCTGTCGATGGATCGAGTTTGTGGAACCATGGTTGGCGGTTTAGGTTAGGGAAGAGTGATTTGTACCTGTTTCCGCCGTTGTACGAGGCAAATTCTTCCTTCCATATTTTGCGGGCATTAATCGTGATTTTCCTCTTGAGGTCAGTTGGGGGGTAGCATGCGTCTGGGGTGGGTTCGGGTAGCTGTAAGGCATTTTTTGCTTCGGTGTCAGCCCTATCGTTTCCTGGTATTCGATTATGTCCTTTCAACCAGCAGAAAATCGCTCTTTTACCTTGGCTTGCCAGAAGGTGCGTAGTTTTGAGGATTTCGTGTTCGAAAAATGTCAGGCGTTTGGTAAGGTTGAACTGACTTAATTTTTGGGTGATACTCTTGGAATCAGTCAGGATCACTACCTGCTGGTGGTCCGTGCAGTGCTCCATAAAGTGGTTTAGAGCTATCATGATCGCTTGAGCTTCTGAGGAATAGATTGAGCCATGATTCCAGGATCGACAATGACCAGTTGTGTCGGTAGTGGCATCATAGAAGGTGATTTTCCATCCTGTAGGGATCCATCCGTATATATTTCATGGCTGTTTGGTCATCTTTCTTCAATTTCTATTTCGTGAATTCTTTCTATTTCACGAGATGGTGCGTTCATTCGTCTCAGGGCTGTAGTTGAAGGTGGGCGTAGGATCATTTGGTATGGTAGGATGAATTTTAGTGGTTGAGGAGATGTAGATATCCATCTTGTGTATAGGAGTGGATCTCTGAAGCTTTTGGCTAGGAGAGGAGATGGTTTTTTTTACCAATAAGGTGAGATTAGGTCGCTTATGGCGAGTTCTCGGATTTTTGAGAAGCCAGGGGGGTCGTGGTTGTAGGAATTCACTGTATATCGATCTGAAAGGACTTTTCTTCTCAGGTGTAAGGGGGTTTCACTATTGTTGGTTTCACTATTGTGACCGTCCCCAGCCATTATGCTGTGCTGGTTTGATTTTGCATTGTACTGCAGGGAAGCAGTCGATGCCAAGCTCTGGAGGTGGGTGTGCTTGCGTGCCTCGCGCTATCGCTGTCTCCATGAGAAAGAAGGGCTCCAGCTCTCCTGGTGGTTGTTAGTATTGCAGGTGTCGTGGTTTGTGATAGCTATGCTACAACAGACTGCACACAATGGTTATGGATAGGCGCGGTTCGAGGATAAGAAAAAACCAGCTCGCAGGTCATGCTTGATCCATCCTCTGCAGATCCTTTCCATGGGAGTTTTGCTCAGATGAACTCAGGTACCTGCCAAGCTGGTAGCACTGTCTTTCGTTGAGATAACGAATACACTGCATTCAAATTATACAACTCGAACTAGAAAGGGTAAATTTCCACTTCTTTCTCAACTATTTATCGACCAAACAAGAACTGTGCTGAAAGCTTGGAAGTTTAGTAAAGCCTCCCGAGCAATCAATAGTTCGTTTGAGCTCTGCCAACACTGTTGGGTGCTTGTGCTGAACATCATCTAGCAGGGTGTAGAACAGACATTAGGTTGGATATGAATAGGCCAGGTTCAATCACGTTCGGGACTCTGCAGACCCAGGGAACTCGAGGCACCAGTCTGCTAAGCTAGAAGATAATCCCTCGCCTGTAGATCAATGTTGATACTTGTCTTTCTAGGTAAGGATCCTCTGAATGTAGTCTAATACCATCAAAATTACAATAAGTGAAGGAAACATGCGAGGTTAGTCCATTCATCTTTTGGAGTTGGGTCATTGCGGCTGTAAGCCCACTGTTTCCACTCCATAGTACACCTCAGAATGTTCACACTTGTTGCAGTTGTTCCCTGCCCAATCACATCACAAAAATTGATGGGTTCGAAGCCTGAGGCTAAAAAAGAAATCCTGAGGCCTGATGGGGTTTTTTTTTTAGGTTGAAGACTCCAGACGCTTGCCTATTAAAAGCTTTAATTTAGTTTCACCTGTCCCGTTGTCTGTCAGTCTGTTTGTCTGTCTTTAATCAAATCTTGCAAGTTGAATTTTTTCTTATCAGAAAACTTTCCTACCTACCTCTTTTTCTCAGGAGTAGGTACTTGAGAGCTCTCAGCATAACACTACCATCATTCGATATTCTAGTCCACAAACTTGTCTTCTTCATTTCAACACTCTACCTACCTTCCAGTACGGTTTCCAGTCCAGTTATCGTCCTAACTACCACACCACCATCAATTAATGGTTTCGTGCTGGGTTTGATCACTCTCTACCCATCACTAAGTCGTTTAATGGTTTTGAGCCAGTGGACGAATCTCCCATCTAATTAACTCTTGATTTTCTCCCCCAAGTAGTTACTAATTTTCAATTTGGTAACACATATCTTCTTCATGGTATCCATTTCAAACCTTGGCATCCATTACATACCTTCCTCATGGTATCTGTTCAATATAGGGGTGTTTCGGTCCAGGTATTTCCCTGGAATGGTTCCAACGGTTACAGTGACAAAGATGTAACCGTTCCAAATTACCAGAACAGTTCCATTACTGGTACAGGCGGTCAAATCCCACTCACATGACATGGATGAAGCAGGCAGTCAAATCCCTATCGTCCTTCTTCCATGCTTATGATCTCAACTTGCAATACAATAGCATCATTTTCCTTGAACATTCGCAAAAGGAAGGAATCCGAACAAGTGTTACAAAAGAGACAATGGGGTGTGCGCCTTGGTAGGAAAAACTGTTTATTGTTATTTTTAATCCAAACTAGACCTCATTCTGAGAATTTTGGCACCAACCGCGACCTTCTAGCGTGAGTAGATCTTTTCCTATGAATTTTTAAAGTTTCGACCGATTATGACGTCACAGTGGGCTGGGGGGTCCCGCCCAGGCGAGAGGGGCGCGTGACGTCATAATCGGTCGAAACTTTGAAAAATCATAGGAAAAGATCTACTCACGCTAGAAGGTCGCGGTTGGTGCCAAAATTCTCAGGATGTAGTCTACTTTCGATTAAAAATCTAAAAAAAATCAAGGCGCACCCCCCATTTATTATAAATGATATAAATGATAAATGATTCAAGGAAAGAATAATTACGTTGCAGTTTAAGAACTTAACATGACAATAATAAATTAATAATACTGGAGACAACTTCCATGCTAACCAGTCCAGAAAATCACTTCCCACTCAAGAGCCATTCCATGATACTATTATATTGTCAGTCCATGGAAGTAGTAAGGGCGCTTCCAGGTATAACATGGAACAGAACTGAGAACAAGATCCATGCTTACCGGTCCAAAACCCTTCCCGGTCTAGAGCCATTCTCCACGATATCTTATCAATCCGGTTCCATCCTTACTGGTCTGGTTCCATCCTTACTGGTCCAGATTCAAGATATCTTATCTTCGAGTTTGGTGGGTCGAGTTTTTGTCACTGCGTGGAACCGTTCCAAGTTGATACTCAGTTCCACAGTCCCGGTACAGCTGTACCGACACACCTCTAGTTCAATACCTTCCCCATGGCTTCCGTTTCACAGTTGCCAGTTGCTCCAATGCAGCCTCAAAAATGCCAAAATTATCATGGAACTAACGAAAAGATATTAATAATTATTTCTTGTTTTGTTCTCCTTTCAGGTGATGATGACGACGAAAGTGGCACTGACCCGAAAAATCCCCTGAAAAGCGATCCCAGCTATCTCATAGTGTGGCAGGTCACACCGCCCAATATCTAAAGGTTGAAGATAACCTAACTGTGGTTTTATACGTACATTTCAAAAAATTAGAATTTTTATCTAAAGAGGAACAGGGTGCCGGTTGTGAAATTCCTGAGTTTGCTCGTTTTCCCTCTTTATAACTCGATTTTTAGAAGAATGCCCCAAAATTTTGCATTTTAGTTTGAAGTGATCATTCGCTTTTCTTGTGTAAAACTAATAAAATAGAAATTTGTCGAGTTAGATGACTTTTAAGCGCAGATTCTTTTAAGAGCGCTCTTTTTTGGCGTTGTGATGAAGATACTTCAATATTACCTCGGCATAGCCTTGGAGAAATCCAATCAATTTAGGAGAGGGACGAGGTAAATCAAGTTTATTTCACAAAGACACCCCTTTCTTCGCCAGTAGGTTTTACCCGTAGATTATAGAGGAATCACCCAATCCCACCCACACTTGTAGAGTTCCCGAAATTATGAATTCCAACTACATGCCAAGTAAATCTACTTTTGAAACGGAATTTAAGTAAAATTCCTCATTCAGATCTGAAACCCCGCACTTAATACTATTCAAGTACGTTGTTCGTTTTCAAGAATCACAGCTTCCGAACTCGTGGAATATCATCGTTGAAAATCCCTTCCTCCCTAACCCTACCAACAATTCGGTGAAACCTATGTGTATAACATTAAGAAACGTTGTTTTATAAAAACCATTAGCTAATACGTGGAAATTTTAAAAAAGACATTACGGTTGTTAATTCTTTGTAATTGTTTAAATATAGTCTGCACGAATTTCATCTTTTAGGTGAATTTTGTATATCCTGTTCCTAGATCCATTTTTGAACCTAATAACTTCACAACAGGCTGTTTTATCGCTCTCAAAAAATCGAGTAAGTATAAATTCGAACGCATTTTAAATCTTTATTTAACTAGTCATGAATATTTGTATTATCTAGTAAGCGATTCCTTTGTTAGTGAAATTTTCTTTGAGTGCTGTTCTTCAAATTGTGCTAATGAGGTATTTACGATTGTGTTTTGGCTTTATATTGTTTTGTTGTACAAACATTTCTTACCTAATTTATATTGTATTTTATTTTGTAAATGGCTGCTTGGGTTACTTTATAGTTTGACAATATCCGTATCACAGTAATAAGTTTGTGCCGACATCTGAAACTCCCTGGATATTCCTAATCATCTCTTCTTCGTGTAAAGAATTTCACAATGGAACAGTTCTTGAAACGCGAAAACACCAGTAGGAGCGTGGCGGTTCACGTATTTTCCTGGAACAGTTCCAAACTGTTACAGCGACAAGGATGGAACCGTTCCAAATTACCAATACAGTTCCATTTCTAAAGGCGAACAAATCCCACTCTCATGATCTCAACTGAAATACAAAAGGAAAGAATTCAAACAAGTTTTAATAAAGTGGCAACCATTAACACTCTCAATGCAGGTGTCCACCGGTGGTGGATGCTGCTGTCCTTCCTGTCTGCCTGCCATCCACACATGGTGGACGAGGCGAAGTTTGAAGGAGCCTTACGTTCAAAAATCAGTATTTCAGCGGGAAAACAGTTTCAAGGTCCCGTGAGAGATTATAACCCTTCAGTCTGTTCAACATAACATGCAAAAACCAACGAAAACATGCGAAAACCACACATGGAGGATGGTGAATAGGAGAGAGTCAACCGGAAGGTTTTTCATCTAGGCCGGGGACACTCCTACTGATTATTGACACGCGTTGAGAGTGTTAAGGGGATCTCAGTCAGTCACCGTTCGTTCCTCGTTCCGGTTTAATATCTTCCTAAATTGAAGTGACAAAATCTTTTAAAAATGAAGCTAAATTGGAAATTGTCAAGGGTTTTTGAAATTCATTAGTGCATCAGCCTAGGGAATGAGGAATTTCACCGAATTCTGTTTGCATTTTTCCTGAATAGTTAATGGTGTGGGATTGATGAAAATCGGGTTGATTTTGGAGAATAAGTCTCCTGTAATTTTTGGGAAAAATCAAAATTTATGATTTCAAAAAATGACCGGGAAAACGGACCTCTTCAACGTGAAGCGGGAACCCTCGCTGATTGGCTGTTCGGATCGCCGTCTCCTCCCAGTGTTGCCCAATGGTATGACGAAATCGTGTTATCTACACCTAATTTTCCCCATCTTGCTTTTTCTATTTTTTTCTTCAGTTTTTCGATTTTGAATTTTACTGGTTTTGTGAAATGTTGCATCTGGGGACTATAGATTTCACGATCTCAGCGCTTCAAGCGGCCGTAAATGAACTATTCCAGGACGACGTCATCCTCCCGGTTTTTTTAAACGTTTTCTTTAAATTTAAACATTTTCTACACTGTTTTGTTTGTTCGTAAATTAGGAAGTACGGGCTGAAAGTTTGCCGTAGGCGGTTTTTCGAGGTGCTGAATCCGATTTTGGGGTAAAAAATGGGAAATTCCGACATGGTGAAATTCCTCATTGAAAGATTGCTGCTGGAATCATCAAAATTGAACAATAATTACTCAATTTTGATGATTCCAGTGGCAATCTTTCAGTTTTTCGATTCCCTAGCCCATGCACTAATAAATTCCTAAAATCCTTTACAATTTCAAATTTCTAAATTTTGATTTTTTAATCTTCTTTTGTCCAATGATTGGCTATCGATGTCCAACGAAATTGAAAGAGGAGCAGCAGTCTTCGTATGGATTCAGTAGAGGATCATCTGCTCTAGTTCATCGCATCTCCAATGGCAATGTAGAAAAAAGGCGAAAGAAAGTAGGAGTCGTAACTCAAGGTAGTGGAATGGAGGAGGAGGAATCGTTGAGTGAGAAAAAAGAGTGAGTAAAATTGCTTCTTTTCGTCACTTTCGTGTCTGGATTCTTTCTGCCAGTTTGCAGCGCACTCGTGTGTTAGATCATGTAAGCTAGCTGTTTCATGTCCGCTATCAGAGGTAGCGCTGCTGCCGTAGAGGGAAACTCACCACATCACAGACTCCCGGTACATTTAAAATTTCTATCTTCCTTAAATTCTCCAAATTTTTTGGAAGCGTTTTTGAGCAGCACGCTACAGTTTTCTTCCATATCGGTGAACCCTGTTCAGAAAAAAAAAATTAAAAAATTGTGAGGCAAATTCCCAATTCTCAGAATGAGGTCTAGTTTAGATTAAAAATAACAATAAATAATTTTCCCGACCCATGCGCACACCCTATTATCTCTCCTTGTGCAATAACATAGCAACTACCTACTCAATACATATTCGGCAGGAGAAACGTTGTTTTATAAATCGTCCAGCTTCAATTTAGTAATAGTAGCAATGTTTTACTTCGTATAACTTCATAATTAGGGTAAGGGCACCAGTCATTGGCCACTTAAGAACGTTTATCTTCATACCCACTTTATTTTTGATGGTATTTGTTTCTTTCCTGGTGTTTTAGGAAGCTTAACATTCAAATATTACGATACAATAACAATTTCAAACAAATAAAAGATCTAATAAATATTTTTTTCAATTAGTTTAGTAAAATCCGTTTTCCACCAGTTATTGGCCGGGAGTTCCTAATATTGGCCACCTTGTCACCAATCATTGGCCACCCTATATTCAAGGTTTTCTGCTCCACTGTCGGAAAAATTTACAATTTTTTTCCGGCAGGCAGGTGAGAAAGCCTTAAAGATCCACAGATGGAGTTGGATTTCGTAAGATACCTTGAAGGGTCCGCGTTTTCAAGCTTGGGTGGGATCCCCCACTAAAAAACACCTTTTCTCCCACGTTAAAAGCTCAGCCTGGAACCGTTTAACTCATTACTTCAGACTGTCCTAGACCGTCTCCTATGTCTGTGCTCAAATGTTTTCACTTATTTAATGAAATAAAAGGTCGGCTGACTAGAACTAAACGTGGAATTTATACGTAATGAAACGAAGAACTGCATACAAACTCAATTGAGAACTGAAAAGCACAGAACGACAAACTATATAGAGTACGAAGGCACTTTTTGGCCAAGGTTATTCACTGGAGAGAATTCATTTACCATTCCAAGGTAAATGAATTCACTCAAATGTATTTACCATTCCAAGATCTAAGAAGAATGGAACCAATCAAACGTATTTTCTTACAGAAAGTAAGGTATCACTGGAGTCCCTGGAATCATTTAAGTGCCAGAAATAATAGCTTCTTGAATAAAAATTATCTGTGATAGTTCTGAATGATTAAAGGAACCATTTATATAAGCATTATTCGTAGTTAAAACCACCTGGCCAATGATTGGGGTAGGAAAAATTCGCATCATTTCAGTCATTAACCACCCTTCCAATGACTGGAAAAATCACCCTTGTCATCATCCAGTTATTAGCCGGCCATAGATTTTCTGCAATTTGTGAAAATTCCATGTCCTGGTGGCAGAAATAAACTAATAATTTACTAGAGACCATGCAAACATAAGAAAAACTACATCAAATTTGAAAACAACCACACCAAACTCTTAACACTTTCAGTGCGGGCGTCTACCCGGGTAGACGGAGAGTCTTCCCCAGCCCACTGCCGTCTACTCGGGTAGACTGAGCCCGTTGCATTGACTCATCGCATTCCAAGGTTAGTAAGTTACCGAAATAACCGTTACAAGCGCCAGTTGGGCGGAAAATTCCTTCAATACCTTCCTGGCTTCACGCTAGATAGCGTCGGAAGCAGATTGGAAGGTTTGAACACAAGTTTCAGTCGTACCTTCGAGGCAACCCTTGTACGTTGAGTTTTTGCTCATTTCGTCGCAGTTATTTTACCTAGTTCTTTATTATATTATACCACCAGCTACATTATTTACCCCTACCAATCAGCCAGCTTTCATGACTGATTGCTCCATTTATTTAGTACCCATCATATCGCAAAACTGATTGATATTGTTTATCATGTATTCGGCCCTCTGGAACCATATTTAGTGCGTTATCTAGCATCTGTACAAAGATAAATAACTTTATTCAGAGTAAACAGTGTTGAAGTATACACTGGCGGGAAGTGCATTGTGGGTTAGTATACACTGGGACAATGCCGCATGTGGCCGTCTACCCTGGTAGACGGGGGGTTCGAGCACGCTCGGTCGAGCAGGTAGTGTGCAGTGGGTGGCGTTGGATGGCTAGAGGCTCCCGCATTGAAAGTGTTAAGAACGAGTTGAGGTCTGCTTATCGTTTTCATAAGAAACAGGTGTGATGATCATAATTCTTGGACCTTCGTCACTTGAAATGAGTTTGAGAGGTTTATATAAGGCTTCACTGTATCCTTCAAGATCTCACTGCCTTCTAGAATAGACACCTAAAACGAGGAAAACATTCAAAATGATCCAAGAGAGAATGGGGTATTTCGGTGGGTCGGAAATTCAGGTTTTTGACCTCAAATTTGGATTCAGCACCCTTGAAAACCTATATACCCCAACTTTTAGCCCAATGATACTATAACATGTGGTAGAAAAATTAATTAAAGAGATCACACGTTTGAAAAAGGCGGGCCTCTATAAATGCACACACACTAGGCAAGGACTACGCCGCGGACTACGCCGCGCGCCTGTGTGAGTGGTGTTTTGTAGTATCCAAGAGGTCCCCCAAGGGTTTCTGTGCATGGATACTTTTTTCAAAGACAGTTGGCTAGCTACGTCACACCATTCAAATCTTCAACTTTCCTTAGCTTCTCTGACTTTTTAAAAACATTTTCTCGACGAACAGACCCGATTACCGTTATTCCTGAGCCATACCCTTTTGAAAAAATAAATAAAAAAAATTGACTGAAATACCCCATTGTGTGGTAAAAAACTAACTTGAAAAACTAGGTGGCCAATGATTGGTGCCTCTACCCTAAGATGAAATAATCTGCTACTGAATGAGCAGTAGCATTGTAGTCATTGAAATCGTGACTTTGGCTGGTCTCCGCTAATATTTTTTTCTAGATGCCTTCTCATAGGAACCAAAACGCTCCTTCGTGCTGACAAAACTGATGACATAAACAATATTTCTCCTACCACCCAGTTATAAACCACGCAAAATAAACCCCTCTGTAACCCTAGTTTTGTTACTCATAATCTAACCTACTAATATTATTTCTTAAATCACGATATTGTAAAAAAAACCCTGTCTAAACCCTAATTTCAGCTAAATATGCTTGTGATAAATCAGTACCTACGATGAACGAACTGTTTTCAGTTCGATTGCTTACATTTCATCGATGTTGCTTGACGTTTTATAGAAAAAATGTTATGAGAATTTCAATATTATCTAACAATGAGAAAACGTGTGAGAAAAGGTAATATGATTGTAAATAACCTATGTAAAATTTCATGTAAACCCCTAGAAGGCAATTTCTTATAATTTTACTATTAGTTTTAATTTGTAATTAGTTTTTTTTTTGCAAATAGGAACTGCTTAATGAGTTTTATCAGTTTGTATAATTTGCATAGTGTAAAATAACTCATTCACTTAATATTATTAGAGATTCTAGAAGAGAGTAATTTCGGGCTCAATCGCGTGTTTTACTCGGATGTCTTGAGTTTATAAAGTTTTACAAGATATTTACTACGATGTGGTAACATTGACAATTATTTATTTCATTATGATATTCATTGCATTTTTAACTTACCAAAGACATTAAACGCTGTTCATTAGAATGTGTTCGTTATTCGATTTCCCTTCAACTGTCTTAGTTTTTAAAATGGAACATGTTCTAGCCGTGAACTAACTGGCCGAAAAGGTCACAAAATTGGGTTACGAAAATAGCATCCCCCCCTCCACCTGTCGCAGATTTGCGAAATTAATGCATGTTTAAAGAGTTTTCGAAATCATGATTGTTGCGGCTTCAAAATTTAATTGTTGTTGTTGAAACTTGCGAGCTAAATTGAAAGTTGAAAGTTATCAGGTGTTAAGTTACAAGGTTGATGTTCAAAAAGTTCATTCAATAAAAAGATTAAGTACGATAAACAGGAATTCAATACAGTATTTAAATAACAGAAAGAAAGAAAGAAGAACAATAAAAATCCACCAGTTTCCATCACACCACCCTTATTTTAACAGTTTCACTGCTAACGCGGATTTGTCTGCGCATTTGGGCCCTTGCCAACTACTAGAGTGGATGGTAGGAGTTGGTTCAAACCCTTTTTCCTGGCTTTAGTAGTGGCAATGAACCCATAGGGCAGTATTAACATTTCAGTCGAGGAGTTAGTGGCTGCTATCATTTGTTTTTATCAGTGTATATACGGCATCCGCAGTGCATGGTTTCCGAGGCACAGAGCAATTATAAAGTGTTTTGATACTCTTTATCGTTCATATTTTTAACTTTCAATTCGATATTTTGTTGTTTCAAACACATAGATGTGTTAATAAATCGTAGATAAGCATGTACGTATGCACGTTGCCAATTGTGACGTTAGAGGAGTCGATGGCAGGAGGAGTTAGAGGGGTCGTGGGAGTGGGGGGAGTCGGAGGAATAGAAGAGGGGGGAGTTGGAGGGGGGGTTGAAGGAGTCGGAGGCGAGAGGAATCAGAGGGAGTGGGATGCAGGGAGAGTCGGAGGAATCTTTCTGCCTGCCTGGAGAGTTAGCACGTTCCAGGCGGATTGCCTACCAGCAGGCAAAAGTAACTCTCTTGCCAGCACAGATTGCCTACCGGTAGGCAAACAAAATCCCACCCCCTGAGCGGCTGACGTTTCGAGCGCTTTCTATATGTTGTATGAACTACTAATTTCGGGTGAAATTGCAACCCATTTTGTACACGGAACGCAACCTAGTGGAGAACGGGTATTACTAAACAAAATCACTCGGAGAAATCCTGTTGAAAAAAATTACCAACTGGTTCTACTAATAAGAAACAGATGGCAGTAGAGCGGCGAAAAAGTGCCTACCGGTAGTCACCCTGCGCTGTCAGGAAGTCCACCCTGTTTGGGATGAAATCACCGTTTTGGGACCCACGTGGAAAGTGTTGAAGGGGTTGTGGGAGTGGGGAGAGTCGGAGGAATCGTGTTTGCCTGTTTTTAGTAGGCTTTTCAGCTAGTATAATATAAGGCAAGGATGTATCCGCGCATAGTAGTTACGTTGCAAAAAGGGGGCAGATGCAGACGCATCAGTAGTTGGCAAGTAAAAGTACATTCTGTTCTATGTCAACTACTGAGCGCGTGAGAAAAACGTTTGACCTTGAAAATGTTAGTAGTGGGAAGGTTGCCCACCCAGAAGGTTAGTAGTGAAAGTGTCAACATGGAACATGTTTTAGCCTTAGGGTAACTACCCAAAGAATGTTACGTGGGAGGGGGATGAAGGACAGTCACGCGCCTTTTAGACACTCCGGTTTTCAAGGCGAGTTTATTATTACAGGTAGGTAGCGAAGTATTTTTCGGTTGATTGAGTTTGATAGATCGGTTAGGTTGGTTTTGTTTTAATGCATTTTAGGTATGTTGCGTCGGCCATTGCTCCATTCCACTTTTCAACACTGTTGGATAGTCTCAAAACGTTCCTTCGAGGAACTTCCTTGGCAGGTACTAGGTGTCCCTAGGTGGGAAACATCCATGGTATCAAAAGAATTCGAAGTCTAATGACTTAATCACATCAAATTTTGATGTCTGTACTATGTGAGTACATTTTTATATTAATTTATTAATTTAAAGATATATTTAAATAAATTTCCATTTAAAATTATCACTAGATTCCATATACGTACCTTCAATTCAATGTAGACAAGAGCTGAATGAACAGGACATAAAGCCTTTGAATTTATATAAGGTAAATTTTATCCCTGACTCCACTTTCTCCATCCTGTGATTGGTTGAGGGAAGAAAAATATGAAGTTCAGCGCTGGATGGCCATAGTGGGAACATTATTAGTAAATTATGGTCGAGTGACGAGGCTAGGATGTAATGATGGATTTCTAGCCATCTGTCTGTGCCATCTTGAATAAGCTACTGGTCCATGCACAATAATAACTTCTTGATGTTGTTCGTGCCTAAATACCTCGAAATTAACGTTCTAAAATACCAACATTTTAAACAAGATTAATCTACTAAATGGCCTTTAGAATGAATGCTTTCCTACATCATTTTTTAACTGTAGGAAATTATTCATAACAAATTTACTAAATAAGCAAAATATCTATAATATAGATATGATATGATATGATCTATATCTATGATATAGATATTATCTATATCCCTTCTCGATGGACAAATCGAAGAAATGGGTTGAAAGCTGGTGGTTGGTCTCATTCGATTGGAGTTTTATTCAAGAAAACACCGAGTAAACAGCATTGATTAAAGAACCGACTCGACATATTCAACAGAAACAAAGATCTTCCCAGATTACCCCTATAGTAACGATATATTAGACAATTTTGCCATCCAGGTAGAAGATAAGTTCTAAAACACCGAAATAACATGCATCAGGTCTAGTTAAGATCTGGTTATTCCGTGGCATCTTTTCCAGACAGCACTCATAAAATGGACTTCGCACTTCAGGGTGATCTGAATTAATCTGATTAATCAAATAATTATCTGATAATTAAATCTGATTAATCTCGAGGTAGGCATAAGACCCCCTTATCTTTACAGATAAGGGGGGTCTCAGTCGGTCGCCGTTTCGTCGGTCAGTATTTCACGAAATTGAAGGCGCAAAAACTTGAAAAGTTGTACCTAAATTTGAAATTTTAAAGGATTTTAGAAATTCATAACCTGCAGGTAGGTACTGCACGGCCCAAGGGAATTGAAAAACTGAAATATTGATGCTGGAATCATCAAAATCGACACAATAATTGCCAGAGAAATATAGGAAAACCCGTTAATTCAGTTATGTTTTTCCCATAAATTGTAGCTAAACTTGAAATTTTCAAGGATTTTAGAAATTCATTAGTGCATGGGCCTTGGGAATAGAAAAACTTACTTGGGAATAGAAAAACCTTGGGAAGTAAACCTTGGGGAAAAAAACCTTATTAGTGCATGGGCCTTGGGAATAAAAAAATCGAACAATAATTGCCAGTGAAATATGGGAAAAACCCGTTTTTCCTGTAGTTTTTCCCATTTTTTCTGGAAATTATTGTTCGATTTTAATGATTCCTGTGGCAATATTTCAGTTGTTCAATTCTCTAGGGCCGTGCAGTACTTGCAGGTAATGAATTTCTAAAATCCTTTAAAATTTCAAATTTCGGTACAATTTTTTAAGTTTTTGCGCCTTCAATTTCGCGAAATACTAAGAACGGACGGCGACCGACTGAGACCCCTTAATTTTCTTATTTTTGCACTCCCTATCCAAGGTCAGTGCTCATTCGGATGTTTGCAACGGCAATCCAAGGCTGCAAAGTGAAACAAACCAACTTTATCTCTGTTCCCGCCAAATTGATAAGAGTGATAACGTATGTTTATACTTGTTGGCACAGAGTAATGGAGACAAGTTAACAGAGAAGAAAGCCAACGTTAAAATGGTGTGCAAGTATTTTTGAGGCTGCCTCAGTTGCGCCATCTACTTTCAGCTAGGATTGAGGAACTACTACGGAAGAGGCGGGGAGGAGAGGCCACACTCTTCATACCGCTTCTTTTCAAATCCTTTCGAATGACCAGAAATTGATAACTTTTCGTTTCATCATCATTTCAATTTGCAAAAATTACTTGGAAAAACCAATCGAGGCGAAAGATATTTTCAGAGTTCCTCATGCAATTGTTGTTGTCCCTATCGCCAGTAGTTCGAATGTTGAATCGACAACTGCCACCCTTAGAAACGTTTGAAACCCAGTGTATTATTGAATATCGCCCGATTTTTTCGTACATATCGCGAATATAACTAAATGTTATCAAATTAATTACTTGGATGCGGCCGGTTACGCACCAATGAGAAAAATATGTGATAAACAAGGTGACTTGTTGTGATGAGGTTGGGAACAAACGATCGTGAACCGGCCGTGAACGCGATCTGGTTCTTTCCGCTATAACTACGTCCTGGAGCTCCACCAATCAGAACGCTTCTCGGGCTCCCACATTCAGCTTTCAGCCCAGTGCAAGTTAACTTGTTGGGCATTTGCATCGGTCTCGGTGGTGGTTTGAATTTGATCGATTAGTTTTAGAATTCGTCGAAATACCTAGTAGAATGCACTTCATGCTATAAATAGTGTCACACAGTAAGTTACTTGGTTAGTAACTAACTGCCTACTTACCTGGAGTATTTGCATCTACAAGACGGTGTCAATCAATCAACGATGGCAGCTGTGCTGTCGTCTGCGTTGGCCGATTTGGGCTTCAGCGAGTTTTCTCCGGACAACATAAAAGAACAGCTGCCCAAGATCGTTGTATCCTTTCTCTGCCAAATCTTGTATACCTAACACCTACGTTACGTCAAAGCTACGGATAATTCCAACAGGTAGACACCATCTAGGTAGGTCACACTATTCCTGTCCTTCGGGAGTCGATTCTACAACTAATTTAAGTGAGAAAATGTCTCCCAGCAATTTTGTTTCAACCACTTGTTTTTCCGCGTTCAAACACCAATTTCTCCCCTAAACTCGACCGTAACATATTTTAGCGAATTTTCAAAGAAAATGAAGCTATTGCAATGGCCTCAAAATTTTTAGAATCGACTTTTTCGAAAAATTTTCACACTGAAATCCGTTTTGGAACATTCTGAAACGATCCCTGAAGTTTTTCCAAAAATCATATGTATATATATATATATATATGTGTCATTCCGGACGATAACTTGAGTAATTGTTTAAAAATTTTTTTTTAGTTTTTGCCAAAATGTTTGTAACAACAAACCATAGGTCAAGTTCGTTAACCAGCAATTTTGGACAATCCAAAGTGGTCCAAAATTCAAAAAAACTCCAAAAAAAATGGGTTTTTCCCGTTTTTTGAGGTTTTTACATTGAAAATCATGGTAATTTATGGTATATTCGGATTCAGCACAAAATTTCTGATATGAATGCTTTTTTCAAAAATGAAAATTGTCCAAAATTAAGAAAAGTTTGTAGCTATATATATATATAATGAATACGTGCGTATATTTGTTGTAACCAGAAATGCAGTAGCCGTGTGGGTACTCTATAAGTTCATGTGCAAAAAAAAAAAAAAAAAAAAAAAAAAAATAAGTCCTCGTTTAAATATTTAATCGACAACTGCCACCGATAGAAACGTTCAAAACCGAGTGTATTATTGAAAATCGTACGATTTTTTCGTACATATCGCGAATATATTTAAATGTTATTAAATTAATTACTTAGATGCAGCAGGTAACGCACCAAGGAGAAAAATATGTGATAAACAAGGTGACTTGTTGTCATGAGGTTGGGAACAAGTGATCATGAACGCGATCTGTCGCACTCATCTTTAACTACGTCCAGGAGCTTCCCTAATCAGAACGCTTCTCGGGCTCCCAGATTCAGCTTTCAGCCCAGTGATTTCACGTCTTCCAGGACGTCGATTATTGGTGTAAAAGCATGTAAAAAAAAAATAATTACATCTATAAACCAAGAATCGAAAAAAAAAACTTTCTACAACAAAGTGCAACACCATTGGTCCTTTCCTTAACCACACCTTAAACTGATTGATTTCTTTGAAAATTCGCTCATTAATTCATGCTGCATGAATGGACTTTTTTTTGATTATACCAGCGTTTCCCAACTAAATTTTTCCAAGGACCCCTTCATCAAGGTGACGAGGACCCCCACTATGTAAAGTTACCTAAAAAGAACCGAAATATGTGAAAAAATAAATCAAACTAATGCTATAAAACTTAGGATTTATTCGTGAAAATACAGAGTATTTACAAGGTTCAAGAGACGCCGACGAGTTGGGTTCAAGAGGTACTAGCAAGTTCGGTTCGAGAGTCACTGACTTATTAACTTTAACATCGAAAGCATTTTCTCGTTCTTCGTCTGTATGCCTAGGCCGTTTTAACGATCCACATTTTAACCAACGGTCCATTACGTACGCGTAATTAAATTTCCGTGAAAAACAAAGCTTTTCAATCACTAAAATGTTGCACAAAATCACACATGTAAACAACTCGGTCAGGGACCGCACTAGCACTAGCAAACTCCACTAGCACTAACTTGTCTCCAGTACTCTGTGAGCACTAGCAATAAATAACTAACAATATAGCAATAACTGACATCTCTGAAATACATAAAGCCAAACCAGAGTGTGCTAGCGTTAGTTGTCATATGAAGCCAGACGCAGAAGTCAACGTTCAGAAACTGCAAATATATATTTAATTTGTATATCCTAAGGACCCCTCAGACATACCTCGCGGACCACCAGTTGGGAACCGCTGGAAAGCTGAGATCTTTGAGTAATTTTTGGTAATTTTTGAGTAATTTTTGATCTTACCATTGGAAAGCTGAGATCTTTGAGTAATTTTTGGTGGTGAGGTACGTAGAAAACCATAGGAACGGAAACCCCTAACAACTAGAAGAAAATATAGGAAGTTTTGCCAATTTGACAAAAATTACTTTACGACTGGATTTTTCATTCATCAGGACCCCACATAGTTTTTTGTAGGCACTAGAAAGATGGGAAATTTCTCCTTTCCAACGGTGCTCTTATTTTACAAGTTTATGGTAAATCATGTTAGTTATAGTAATTTTCGTAGATGTTAGTCGAACACACGAAAAAAATCATTGTTTCCGATCAAGCGCCGGATACTCACCATGATTTTGAATGAGGAATTTCACCATGTCAGAATTTCCTATTTTTGACCCCAAAATCGGATTCAGCACCTCGAAAAACCCCCTAAGGCAAACTTTCAGCCCGAACTTCCTAATTTACGAATAAACGAAACAGTGTAGAAAATAAGAATGTTTAAAAAAACCGGGAAAATGACGTCAGTTTGACGTTAGTTTTGAAATCAACAATTTTGATTGTCTCCCAAAAATAAGAGGAGACTTATTTTCCGAAATCAGCCCGATTTTCATCTATCCCACACCATTAACTATTCAGGAAAAATGCAAACAGAATTCGGTGAAATTCCTCATTCTTCAGGAGTTTGGGAAATGAAAGTGATTCACGATCGTGTTTCTAACACTTTCCAGAAACTAGACGGAAACATGCAAATGGATCTCAATGTTCCTAACAAAAACAGTATCTTTTTATGGTAGTACGTCATCATACTTCCTGTAGGCAACAGCCAACCAGTCGTACAATTTACTAGGTCTAGTAAGACAAATCACACAATCGCAGGGGTTTATGACCGTTCATCCCCTTCTTTGTTCTTCCCGGATGATGACTTCAAGCTGAGTTCACATGAGGGCGGTCGACGCGGTTGAGGCGGTTGCGGTTGAGGCGTTCGGCCATTTGATTGGCGGCGCCTCAGCCGCCTGAGTACTTTTGGAGTGGACTGTCGCGTTTCAAAAATTCTGATATTCGACGCGTCGACCGCTTCGTTATCACGACTTGATATCACCACTTGTTTGAGCAGGGAATTCGACTGGTGTTTTGTGTGGTGAGCTTGGAAGCTGATTTGCAGAAGATTCCGCCGATTACAAATCACCTGTCCAAAAATGACAAGTTTTAGCGAACTTATTATTGACCTTGTGAAGGAGAGAAGACAGCAGTGGGACTTTAAGATAGGGGTCACCAAGTATTTTTTATTTTACTTATAGGTATTTGTAATTTTCGTTTATTTTGGTCTCCTGTAAACATGTGAAGAATGCATCGTAATTAAATAAATGGTATATCTAATAAATATGATCTGTGATTTATGTAATGGAAACTAAATTTGATGAAAATTTCAACCACCTGAGGTGATTTCTAAGATTTTTTTGCATAATTAGCACCAACAACGAAATTATAAATTACGCTTTTCGTGGGAATATTCTACATTATAATTCACTTTGATAATAATGATTACAAATAAAATAAAGCTATCATAATTCCGATTTTTGGAGTTGGTAGGTAACGGTATCTATCTCGATTCAGTAAAATACTCAATCACAATGTGAAATTCAAAAATTATATTGAAATTAAAAGGATTAAAACGAGCGAGGATTCAAAACTGAAGCTTAGGATTTCCACTGAAGCGCGGGAAAATAGAAGTCGAAAAGGCGGGAAGCTGACGCGCAACCGCGACCATGTGAACCTCTAGATGCCAGCCGCGTCCCGATCGCATTGACCGCCTCCTCGCACAACTGCGTTGACCGCGCTCATGTGAACCCAGCTTTAGAGTGCTTGAAAACTTGCAGTGATTCGCGATCATGTTTCATCACCTTTTCAGAAACAGGTCAGAAACATGGAAAAAAGCTTGGAAAAACAAGGGGTTAAAAAATGCTAGGAGACATTTTCTTACTTAACTAGGGATGGTAACGATATATCGATATATGATGTATATCGATATATTACGTTTGATGTATCGATGTATTTATATCGATACAAAGAACCGATATTATCAGTCAATATCGATATATTTACCGATATATCGCGACCTTTTTTCAAGTAAAATTTTGCTTCCGAGTCTACCAAGGTTTTTTTGTTTTCACTTTTCAAGGACGAAAAAAAAAAGTTCTCCAAAATCAAAATTTTCACTCGCGTTTTGCGTTTTAGACCTTTCTGAACAATTTTGGTTCCGTGTCTGTCTGTCTGTGTGTCTGTGTGTCTGTCATGATTTCCTTGTAACGCGCATAACTATACGAAGTTATTGTCCGATTTCGATGAAATTTTCAGGGATTGTGCGGGTTGGTGTGTAGACGGTCCCCTATGAAAATCATCATCCTCGGACTGATAGAAGCGACTGCGCATGCGCAAACGTGAATTCCTTGTAACAGCCCTAACTTCCACATTTTCCATCCGATTTCAATGAAATTTTCAGGGATGTTACAGATTAGTGATTAGATGGTCCCCTGTGAAAATCATCACCTTCGGACTGATAGTAGTCACTGCGCATGCGCAAACGTTAATTTTCTCAGTCCGGGTTGCTGGGGTAGGGTAATAGAGGGTGTTTTTATCTCCTCGGAGCCCTTCTTATCCCTACCCAAGCCAAGGTCATGCGTCCCCGTCGCGCAACCCGGGCCCCCTGGGATGAACAGAGGTGGCCCCATTAGGTTTCCCTGGTGGACCCCTCTTGAAGTTCCAGGGGTGGCTGAATGACCCTCTGGCGATAAGGGAGGGGACCCCTGTCTACGGGTTCCCTGGCCCTTAAATATGTGCTTCCCCGTTATGGATAATATACCTAATGAGCCTCATAACCCCCGCCGGCCCATTGGCTCGCGGGGTATTAGGGGAGGCGCTCAGAGGCGCCCCAGGCAGGGGCGTCGGCCATCCTCTCCCTCCTCCTCTTCCTCATCATCCCTACCCTCTTCCTCTTCCACAGCCTCTTTAGACCACCAGTGTGCCCATTGTGAGCGGGCATTCACCTCCAGGTCTGGCCTTGGTGTCCATGTCAGACGGAAGCATCCTGTTGCTGCAAATGAAGAAATTGATGTTGAACGAGTGCAGCCTAGGTATGCTTCCGAGGATTTGCGCAGGATGGCGGCAGATGAGGTGGTGGCTGTGCGCAATGGGGTGCGTAATATAAATGTTTATTTAAGCGAACGTTTTCCCACGCGCACAGTCATTGCCATCAAGAACCTCCGCCTGAAGCCCCACTATAAGCAGCTTGTCCAGGAAGCTATCCTGGCAAATAGCAGTGGGGCTTCTCCCGCATCTCCTGTTGCTGGCGTGGACCAGCAGTCTGCCATTCAGTATCCCTCCCCCGGGACCTCCGGTCTTCTCGCCGATTTGAAGACCGAAGTCTTGAGGCTCGGGGGGCAGGTAGGTCGTATTGAAGGCTATGAAAGCACCTACCTGCAGG
Organism: Apolygus lucorum; assembly: GCA_009739505.2. Taxonomy (NCBI): domain Eukaryota; kingdom Metazoa; phylum Arthropoda; class Insecta; order Hemiptera; family Miridae; genus Apolygus; species Apolygus lucorum. Next base: position 11,784,570 of record CM019170.2, read on the forward strand.
ATCTGGCGAGGCGGGCTGCTGAAGGGCTGGACAACCTGGAGGACATGGTTGCAGCCTATCTAGGGAGAATCTTCCCGCGGGTTGGGGATGCGACCGTGACGCAGCACCAGGGGGGACCTCCTCCAAGAGTGGTGTTGCGTGGAGGTCGCAGAGCAGCTAAGCAAGCAAGACGGCGGGAGTACCACCGGGTTCAGAGTTTGTGGAGGAAGCATCCGGCACGTGCAGCTGCGGAGGTACTGGAGGAGCCTGGGGAAGATCAAGTTCAGCCCCCTCTTCAGGAGTTTGTGGATTTCTGGGAGCCACTTTTGAGTGCTCCCAGCCACAACCCTGGGGAGCGAGTGGTTCCCCCAGTCTCCACCAGGGATTCCTTGCGCAGCATCTTGTGTTCGCCGGTGCTACTTGACGAGGCACACAAGTACCGTGTCAAGAACTCCACATCCGCTGGACCCGATGGTGTTTCTGCCCGTCGCTGGAATAAAGCACCAAATACGATTAAGCTGCTCATCCTCAACCTGCTCATGCTTGCGGGAAGACCCCCGAAAGCGTTAACCCGTACCCGAACCGTATTTATTCCCAAGAAAGGGGGAAGTGGGCCTGGAGGCTATCGACCAATTTCAGTATCCTCGGTAGTCTTCCGCCACTTCCAAAAAGTACTGGCATCTCGCCTCCAGGTGGCTGGTGTCATTGGTGACGTCCAGAGAGCGTTTCGGCCAGCGGATGGCACAGCGGAGAACCTTACAGTTCTCCAAACTGTCATCTCGCTGGCCCGTATTAAACGCCGGCAACTCCACCTCGCCGCTCTGGACGTCGCTAAGGCCTTTGACACAGTCAGTCACCTTGCCCTGACCGATTGCCTTCGTGGTGTCGGGGCCCCATCTCGATTAATTGAGTATGTGGCCTGTCTGTACCATGAAGGCGTGACAGTCCTCGAGGCAGGAGGTGAGGTGTCAGGGGATGTACGGATAGGGCGTGGGGTACGCCAGGGGGATCCCCTATCACCACTCCTCTTTAACCTGGTTGTGGATACGGCCTTGGGTAAGCTGCCCACAGAAGTAGGGTTTGATCTCGCCCCTGGGGTGTGAGTAGGAGCATTGGCCTTTGCCGATGATGTTATCCTACTCGCAGAAACCCGCGAGGGCTTGCAGATTGCCCTCAATGCATTTGCTAAGCAGCTATCCAGGTGTGGACTCGTGGTCAACCCCGATAAATGTGGGTCGGTTTCCTTGGTCCCGTCGGGTCGCCAACATAAAGTGAAGGTTGTGGATGGGGGTTTTGTCATAGGACAAGCCCCCATTCCTTCTCGATCTGTGTTGGAGGTCTGGCGGTACCTTGGAGTCGACTTCATGGGGGTGGCCACCATTACTGCCAGCCGTGTGGACCTTGGTAGGGCACTAGCCCGCATCACCAAGGCTCCATTGAAGCCACAGCAGAGGCTGCGCCTCCTCCGCACGTACTTACTGCCGAAGCTAACCTACGGGTTAGTCTTCGGTAGGCTTACTGCGGGGAGGCTGCAGGAATTAGATCGAGAAGTCCGCTCTGCTGTGCGCTCTTGGCTGAGGTTCCCACCTGGTGTCCCAAGTGCCTATATCCATGCACCGGTCAAATCCGGTGGGCTTGGCATTGTGTCTCTCTCCGCATGTATCCCTTCTCTTCGCCGCCAGCGCCTGCTAGCCCTTCAGGGGTCGAGCTGGGAGGTCGCCCGTGTTGCTGCTGGTCTTGATTTTGTCAGGCAGCAGTTAGCATGGTGCGACCGAGCAACACCATCTGCTCCAAAACCCAGTTCGTCTGCTGAGTTCGCTGCTGCCCTGCATGAGTCAGTAGATGGTAAAGAACTCCGACAGTGCTTCGAAAGCCTTATCTCATCCCAATGGGTGGATTGGGCTTCGGAGGGCATTGGGGCCCGTGACTACCGGAACTTCCACGCCGTCCGCGTGGCAACACTGCCAACAGCGGTACGGTGTTCAAGGGGTAGTCGTGGGGTGACAGATACCCTTTGCCGTGCCTGTCGGAGTGGAAATGAACACCTGTATCATGTGGTGCAGCAGTGTCCACGAACTCATGGGGGCCGCATCCTACGTCATGATGCGGTTGCCAAGCAGATAGCAGGTGCCTTGTCATCCAGCGGCTGGGATGTTGAAAGGGAGAGATTATACCACATGCCAAGTGACCAGGGCAAGAAGCCTGACATTGTTGCCGTCAAGCCCGACAGGTCTTGCATTATCCTGGATGTCCAGGTTGTTAATGGCAGCATGGACATGGAGCAGACCTGGCGGGCTAAGATAAGAAAGTATGATAGAGATGATTTACGGCAAGCAGTGTCGGAGCTAAAAGGAGTGGCACCCAACAACATCAGGGTGATGGCTGCAACCTTGTCGTGGCGCGGAGTGTGGTGCGGGAAAAGTGCCACGGAGTTGCGTGAGTTGGGCATCTCAGTAGGTGTACTCCGTGGTGTCACCCGCCGTGTACTGCTCGGCTCCTATTTAAACTGGTGGTCATTTTATAGAGGCACTTCCCTTCATCCATCTCTCCCACCCCCACCTTCCTCATCATCCCTCATCCCTAGGGCCGGCGTCGGGTGAGTCCTGGGCGTCCTCCCCATTATATTTGTTTTATTTATTTATTTTGTTTTATGGCGTGCCCCCTCCGTCACCAAAGACATTTTGTCTTGAGGGGAGTTGAAAAAAAAAAAAAAAAAAAAAAAAAAAAAAAAAAAAAAAAAAAAAAAAAAAACACGGCCGTAACTTCCACATTTTCGATCCGATTTCAATGAAATTTTCAGGGATGTTACAGATTAGTGTTTAGATGGTCCCCTATGAAAATCATCACCCCCAGACTGATAGTAGCCGATGCACATGCGCGAACGTGAATTGCTTGTAACAGCCATAACTTCCACAATTTCTACCCGATTTCGATGACATTTTCAGGGATTACGCGGATTAGGTTGTAGATGGTCCCCAATGAAAATCAAGGCCTTAAAATTTACAGTAGCCTCTGCGCATGCGCAATCGTAAAATACTTGTAACAGCCGTAACAGTTGCGTCTGAGGTGAGGATCTCAAAGCCATTCTACAAACCCCTCTGTAGATCAGTAAGCAATGTACTGGACTCACACCCAGGGATTCCAGGTTCGATTCTCAGTCTTGCAATGAAATTTTTTGATTCCAATCACTACTGCACTTACATTTTTCGTCCGAATTTGATGAAATTTTCTAGGATTGTCCAGATTAGCGTGCCCATAAGTACCTTTCACTACCCTCATAGTACCCTATGAGGGTAGTGAAAGGTACTTGGAGATTGGTGTTTTCAGATTAACTACTATGCATCTGATCATCTATATAATCGGGTTATGGATACGAGGAAGCTATGTGCCACACCCACTTGGCAGACGTTTTTTTTTTTCTTTTAGTAACAATTAAATATTGAAATGAATGGACGAGAAGGGACGCCTGCACTTGTAAAAACATCAAGTAATTTTATTCCAAATTCTGTAGGTACCAAGTGTGGTTGATTTCAGACTTTTCACTTCAGCTCAGACATGATTTTGTACATAGTATTCACCTACAGTGGCTCTCAAGGCTCAATTGCTTGACTTGAATCAAAAGTAATGGAGGCTCATCTAGATTAAAACTACTTACTATACGAAGTGAAGCAGGTTTTCACAACAATTATTTTCAATTTTGAAGGATCATGATCGTCTACAGTATACCCCTGTCAATTTATAAATTAATTTAACATTGCAATGACATTTTCGCACTTTTTTCCAGTTTTTAAACAATGAATTTCGATCATTCATACTCAGTAACTTTTGAAAGTAGGTTAATACTTATTTCACACGGTTTTTCCAAATAGATCTTCCGATATGTCGAGTATATCGGTAGTATTTCCTCCAAAATGATGTTAGTAACTTTTCAATTCACCTACCTACTTACTTCTTCAAGTTTTTCCAAGTAGATACTCCGATATGTCCATAAATGTCACCCTAAACGATTTTTATAATGTTTTGAAACTATTATATTCACCTACCTACTTCACAAATTTTTTTGACATTTTCATGTCTTTGCTTTGGCACATGAACTGAAAAATCGTCACGAAAACTTTGATGCGTAGTGTTGTCAACAAACTTGTTGTGTAGTGGTTGACATGAAAATGTCCCAATGTGTTGCAGACTCGTATGCAAGCATTCAAAATTTCTTTTCTACCTATTTTTAAAGTAGATCTTCCGATGCATCAAAATATCGATATATTTTCTCCGATATATTGAAGGTATCGATATCTCATTGACGATTTATCATTTGATCGATATATCGATATATTTCATTCGATATGCCATCCCTATACTTAACCCTTTAGGGACTGATTTACGGGACGCGCGTTGGCCACCCATGTCTCTATTAACACTTTCCGTGCGGAACTAAAAAACTGGTTTTCGCCTGTGGCGGGAGACCTTTTTGTCAGGAATTCGGTAGTGCAAACCCGCAAATCTTAAAGATAACAGAATCCCCAGAAGTGAAAATGGAGCACTCTGGTGGCGACAAGAGGACCTACTGAGCACGAGAAAAATCCGAAAGAGGTTCTTGAGTCATCCACTAGGTAGCAGAACGATGAACAGCTCGGAGATATGCTTAGAGCTGTGATGGTATAAACCATCATACGCCACTCGCGAAACTTGGCATGATGGTAATTACCATCATCCGCACGGAAAGTGTTAAAATTGCATCGCCGACCTATTTTGCCTCTATTTCGCCAAAATCGGTGGGTGCGCTGCGCTCGCAGTTTTTCTTATATTTCTCAGCTCAGCTTTATCAAATTTCTTTCAAATTCTTACACAATAATCTTTATATATTTATTGATGTTATGACAAGTCAACATTAAAATATAAACAGGCATTGAAGGTTTATAGTTAATAGAAACCAAAAAACAAACCTTCCTCCGGTTCTATAAATGCATCACTTTCTTCTCCTTTTACATACTCTTCTTCCTCATCACTAAGACCATCCGTAATAATTTCGCGAATCTCATCATCGTCATAAACACGTTTTTCGGACATTGCCATTGATTCATCAATCACAACTGCGCGTCAACTAAAATCTACAGGTGACACACGTTTGAAAGGGGGCTGAAGAGGTAAGAGGGGGTGGGGGAAGGGATGGTTGGAAAAAAGGTACAACAGTCACACAACAATTCAGAATAGTGGTAGTAACAACAAAAATCCAATAGATAGCTGGAGAGGTGAGAAAGAGACACATTCTTGTAGAAAAAACAGGCGACGGATATATTGGGGCTGACGGATACATCCGTCGCTGGGCCTACAGAGCAGATTGACGCTGACGGATATATCCGTCGCTAGTCCCTAAAGGGTTAATTAGTTGTAGAATCTACTCCCGAAGTTTTTCGGTCATTAACATGGGACACCCTGTATAAGTTGATTTATATTCTCAAACACAGTTACTTCTAACATTTGATAACCCAACAACTGGTTCCAGTGGATTAACTGCAGCTGTTAGTGTTCGTGACTCGGATGAATTATAATAAATCCATCGTAATGTTAAAATGGATATTACGATGATGATCTAGGAACTGGCTCCTTTCGTGATCTGCTATGTTTACTATTGGTTTGATTAAGGTATGTTTTACATCCTAATTTATAGGAATGAGAGCTCACTATACTGTGCAGACGTAGGTAGTGTTCAAAGAAGATGTAGTTATATTAATTTACGATGATTACGAGGTAGCGGAAGCATTCCAGAATCAGTGTTACAGGAAATACACAAAAGTCGTATTTGGCTACCCAATAGTCTTCTTCTTTGTTGGCGTCACAGCCCAGGGTGGACCTTAGCCTGCTCCACAACCTTCCTCCATTCTTCCCTTCTGGTTGCCAGTGTTCGCCAGTTCCGGTATCCGGCGCGCGCCACATCCTCCTCTACCTCATCAGCCCAACGATTCCGCGGTCGTCCTCTTCCTCGGGTTCCACCAGGGGTTCCTTGTAAAATTTTCCTACCCAATAGTGTAACTTCTTATTTCGAGATTCATCTTGTATTATCCTAACTAGAAGATCAGAACG
>CM019170.2:11790729-11831648 GCA_009739505.2 Apolygus lucorum
TGTATTATCCTAACTAGAAGATCAGAAAGTAATCCTAGAAGACACCTACAATCCCAACTTCCTGCAGCTAATGACAATACTTGTTCGGCCAGTTGGCTCCGCAGTTTGAGAAAGAAAATTTTGGATTTGAAGCTACTTCAACATGTTCTACCCCACAAGGAGCGCATTTGAAAACGTGAGTATATTTCTAGACCCATAAGTCATTTGCGAGGTAGGTAAGGTCCACGTTGAAGTGAAGATCCTTGCACAATAATAACTTCTCGATGTTGTTTAAACCTCAAGAATGAAGTTAGTAGTTGAATTTGGTTTTGGATAGAGAATTTCATCCTTACCCTGAGTATTTTTCTCGACGATTTAGTTTTGATTCTAAATGGGTTTACTGCTTTAAAAAAATTCAAAACCGTACCTAAATATTTTGAAATTAACGTTCTAAGATACCAATTTAAAACAAGAAGTAACTAATAATCTTCTAACTGGTTCCTTTAGAATGAATTAACTGATAAATTCCTGGATAAATTTCCCGAACCCCCAGACGGAGCTCACGATCTCGTTGCCTTTTTCGATTCCTTTTTCTGAGACAAATTACCTCTTCAATCTCCCACTGTCTCGTCTGTCAAGAGAAGCGAACTATTGTATCAACAATTTCCCAGACTTTGTTTTCAATCACTAATCACTAGTCCTTATCCTCCGCGAAGTGTTGCGTCGATTTTTTTAAATTTTTATTTCCATGTACCTTAGTTTTTGTTTAATTAGTTTCGTAATAATTATGTATGATGGAGATGGGATAACTCTTATTACATTTTCCGGTATTTCCTCTTCTTCCAGTGGCTTGTCAAGGCTAATAAATCACTCGCGTATAAAGAAACAACTGTATTCTACAATACTTGGTTCAAAACTGATTATAAATCGATTACATAGCTCTAGACCACCGAAACTCCCCTTGCGGTCAGTTCACTGGCTCGTCCTCAACCCGACTGACGATTGAAGAAGTGTCTAGGGAGAACCCAGGGCCCTCACACTCTCTCTTCCAGGGTGCTTGGTATGACGATCCCTCCTCGGGATAGGTCTATACTACTGTGGGGGGCGACTACATGTATAATTTATTGTCAAAAGATGACACTAACAACAAAAAGGCGGGATGAACGGTGTTATCATTCTAATCACATCAGTGTTGCCACTAATAGAGAAATTTCCCTCAAGTAGGGGAATATATGGAACATGGTTTCCATCCTGGAAAACCGATGGAGGGCATTAATTGGGGTAGTTTTTTGCTCCTCGTGTTTTATTCGTCCCTCATTACCCCCAGGACGAGGACCAGCGCTGCCCCAAAACTCTACGTATATGGAGTTTTTCTACAGAAAAATGAATTTTCTTCTCAAATGATGGACTATAATTTTGGAATAAGTGTTAAATTTAACTTACGACCAGTGCATTTTTATGATAAAAATTTAGTTTAACCTAACGATTAAAAAAACTCAGTACTTCGCATCTTGCTAGGGGGCTTGCACCCTAACCATGGAACATGTTTTAGCCAAATTTAGTGCAGAACTTTTAGTCGGAGGTAGGTATATACAAAAGTTATATTATCCCTATCAACATATCTAAAATGCATTAAGGAAAACTAGGCGCTTCGCGCCTCAAAACTATGAGTGTTGGAAAAGTGTTTGATTGGAGGAGTGTCCCTCCCTGCGTAACTTTTTCGGGGTAGTTACTCTAGGGCTATAACATGTTCCATGTAAAATTCAGTAGTCTTGTAGTCATTTTAAAGTGGAAACTAGCTTTTTCACGGTTATTCTTCTTCAACTTAATCTACTTCAACCCCAAAAAAGCTGGAAAAAAACAAAATCGCTCGTGTGATAAGGCTTGATGACAGGTAACATCCTAATCAGAAATGGACAGCAATTCAGCACTTCCTTGACATAAAAATTAAGTTACCTGAAGATGTAAATCGGTTGAAAGATAGATTTTAATAAAGAATATGAAAAACGAGGAACGCTGCCTTGAACACACGCGTGTGTGCGTAGTATTTTGTAGTATCCAAGAGGTCCTCCAAGGGTTTCATCTCTTCTCTGTGCATGGATACTTTTTTTCAAAGACAGTTGGCTAGCTACGTCACACCATTCAAATCTTCAACTTTCCTTAGCTTGTCTGATTTTTTATAAACATTTTTCTCGATGAACAGACCCGATTACCGTTATTCCTGAGCCATACTCTTTTGAAAAAAAAAAAATTAAAAAATTGACTGAAATACCCCATTGTCTCTTTGTTTTCCAGTGTCTTCTTGCAATTGGTAATCTTTTGGGGGATTCCGGCGAAATGGATGAAGAGGAAACCGCTATGAGCATAAGTAAATCCCTGCAGGTTGGTTTATAAATTATACCTCACGATTTATACGTGTGTTGCGGTGATGGTGTCGATCTGAGTCGCAGATGATGTTTTAAGATATTTCCATTCCCCAGGCGTGTTTAGACATCCTCAGCGGCTACGGGGAACTTCTTGAAGTCGTATCGAGAGAACCTGTGGAGGCTCTGTACGTTCGAAGTTTGAATGAAAACCTCCCTCTCATATTGATTGGAGCTTTTAACCACTGTAAGGATAGGTAATTGTTACTCACATGCAATTTTAGATTTAGACCACCTACCGTGTATATTGGGCAGGTTTAACTCTACATCCAAACATCAAATTGCAAAGATCCTACCCTACAACACGGGCCAAGCCTAACGTCGGGTACGAAATCTGAGCATCATGAATTTATCTTCTCGTAAAACTGTACAAAATGGCGCCAAATAAACATATCTATCTATCTATCTACATCCAAAAATTGTTTCTCCTCCTATTGCTCCAGTGAAAACTGCTATGGATCTTACTTTGAAGAGTCAACGACAATCCTTACGGCGTTTTCAAGAAATCGTATGAAATACAAACGAAGTATTACAAAGCGTTGGAGGAAAGATCGTGTTTTCTTCATCAATCGAAGAGAATATAACTAGTTTGTCTCAGGGTGAGTAGTTCTTGGCAAGTTTCATTCACTTTTATTTATTCACACATCTTTTTTTCGTCTGATTTTGTCGTTCTTCATTGTATAGTGTTGGAATCCGTGTTGACTATAACGGAGACGGTTGTTTCTCTCGATATAAAAACGTGTGTCGACCAGTGGAAACTCTACGCAAGGCTTTACGCAAAACACATTTCTGACCTGAAGAGTATTACCGATCTTTCTCAACCCTTGGCATTACTGACGTCTAACGTTCAGCGAATTTTAGTAGAACTAACTAGCAGTCAGGTAAATACCTAATTGTTCCTATTTATATAAGATGAGTTGGTTTACTAGGGAGACAAGATATCTGCAAAGGCTTGTTTTCACCTTGAATCGACTGAAAAAGTCGAGAAAGGAGGTCGAAATTATCGAAACTACACTGGAGGCCTAAAAACCGGCGCAGTTGAACTGTTTCCAGAGAATCAAGTTCAAATCGCTAACAGTAGGGTTTGAGCCAATCGTAAGGTCAATAATAAGGTTCACCGAGATTACGTGCCAAGGTCCATCCATGTTTTCCCTCAACTATCCAGTTTTTTCCTGTAATACTCTCTTGAATTCACGATAGAAGCCTAAAGGAGCCTCCATACAGTTTTCTGACGAGTCCAGATTTAATCTGTACACTTCAGATGCACGAGTTCGGGTTTGGAGAAGACAAGGCTAGCGCAAGGCTCAGTGCAATATCGGTGAAAGAGTGCAGTTTGGTGGATCAGCGATGGTATGGGGAGGAATTTCTTTGGAGGCAAGGACGGACCTCCACTGTTTCAGAGGCCATCGCTGAATGTGCTGGAGTGAAGATTCACATCAGCAAGCCATCTGCGTATCGTTTGAACGATGACATCGACACCCCGGGGAGCATGCAGCCGGTGAGAGGTCTCAAAAGCTGTCTAAAGGCTCGATTACACAGGGCGAGTTTACTGGCCCACAATCTCACTAGCTAGCGAGTAGCTTGTAAAGTAGCCGGGTCGTCAACTTCTCAGCAGCTCGCCAGCTAGTCTGCTAGTCAGCTAGTGAGCCGATGACACGGGGAGAGTTCACTAGCGGCTAGTGAATTCGCTGGCTAGTAGCTAGTAAACTCGCCCTGTGTAATCGAGCCTTAAGGGTGCGATCATCAGCAGGATCCTTCACCCTTGGACGCCCTGACCCCAGTCTTCTGGTGTAGCTACCAGTTTCAGTACCTCTTAACTGCCTGTCGAACCGTTGTTTCAGGCAGCCCAAGGGCCCCGGCTGCATAATGTTGGCTCCGGCCGTCCTCTATCAACGCAAGAAGTCTTCCGACCACACACGCGTCTAAAACCATTTAAACGGCGTGTAAACTTTATTTAAAAAAAAATAGAAAATTTATGAACAACTTAATTGAAAAGGAACAAGTACGAGAAAATTTATTTTTCAGGCACAATGACAAGAAAGGCTTGCGTTGACCGCACTCAAGGCAAACTATCGAAAAATAATTTTTCGTCTTTTAGGCTTCTATTGTGAATTCAAGAGAGCATTACAGGAAAAAACTGGATAGTTGAGGGAAAATATGGATGGACCTTGGCACGTAATCTCGGTGAACCTTATTATTGACGTTACGATTGTCACAAACCCAACTGTTAGTGATTTGAACTTGATTCTCAGGAAACAATTCAACTGCGCCGGTTTTTTTGGTCTCCAGTGTATTTGCTTCACTCGAGAGACAAGACATCTTCAAAGGCTTGTTTGCACCTTGAATCGACTGAAAAAGTCGAGAAAGAAGGTCAAAATTATCGAAACTAGTTGGTTCACTCGAGAGACATCTTCAAAGCCTTTGAAGATGCCTTGTCTCTCGAGTGGACCAACTAGTTTCGATGATTTCAACCTTCTTTATCGGCGACTTTGCATAGCGTCGGGCATCCAACGTCTCTCCGAGACCCATTCGTGGATTTACTCGGCTTTGAGTAATGTCTATGAATACCGCCCTTGAGAATACCGCCTCGGCTTTTCTTCGACTTCAGATAATACAATTTAGTATTCTAATCCTCAAGTTATATTTTGTCAGTTTTCACAATCAATAGAGAGCGATAGTTTTCAAAGTACAATGAGTAGAAATCATCCGAGACACATAATTATACTTCCTTCTAAAATACTGCGAGCTATACATCACCAAATGAAATCTTAACTATTTACAGGAAACCACGGAAAAGCTACAGTTGAAACTGTTGAAAATGGGCAACTTCCTTTTAAAAATGATGGTAAAGCTGTGTGAACTGTCTGAATGCCGTTTTCGAGAAGGAATGAAAGATTTGGTGGAGTTGCTGTTACTTCTTCACAGGTGATTTTTTAAATTTATGATTCGCATGTATTACTATTATGTATCGGTTTCACTTATGTGAGACTTTAACAATATCCAAAACTCATTATTTTGTATGCTTAGTTGTACCAGAACTCATGAAATGAACGACGATTTGAAGGAGGAGGTGAGAAGATTCATATGCGTCGGATGTGCTCCCTTGCTGGCTCTACTGCTCAAAGAGGAAGACTTCTTCAAGGCGAGTTAATTTTTAAACCGTAACTACCCCATCAGAAGGACGTAACCAAGGGTGCTCCAAATCCTGTTCTAGTGGATCGTGGGGTGTAAGTCATTTTCGGGGGCGCCGCTCGTTATTAAATAACGAGCGGCGCCCCCGAAAATCAAATCAAATTTTGATATCTTCGAGAAACTACTGAGGAAAGATGGGGTATTTCAGTCAATTAAAATTTTTTTTTCAAAAGAGCTCAAGAATAACGGTAATTGGGTCTGTTCGTCGAGAAAATGTTTTTTAAAAATCAGAGAAGCTAAGGAAGGTTAAAGATTTGAAAAGTGTGACGTAGCTGGCCAATCGTGACGTAGCTAGCCAAAACTGTCTTTGAAAAAAGCATCCATGCACAGAGAAGAGATTGGAATGTTCTCACTGGTAGCAGGTTCAAATTGAGGCTCCAGAACGTTGATCTTCCTCTTCTTTTCCGTCATATTTCAAACGAAAGAAAGAAAAGAAATCATGGGCGATACACTAGCTGAAAATATGATAAGTCGAAACCACCAAAGGAAGCAAACAGTAAACAACCGATTACAGATGGCAGATGTTGGTAACGCTAACGATTGAACCATAAAGTAACACTATCCGATGAGAATCTCTTAGATACTACACAATACTACTCACACACGCGCGCAGCGTAGTGTGTGTGCATTCATGGAGGCCCGCCTTTTTTTCAAACGTGTGATCTCTTTGATTAATTTTTCTACCACATGTTATAGTATCATTGGGCTTAAAGTTGTAGTATTTAGGTTTTCGAAGGTTCTGAATCCAAATTTGAGGTCAAAAACCTGAATTTCCGACCCACTGTAATACCCATTGGCCTCAATTTTAGATTCTGGAATTTCAAGTCAAAGAAATCCTAAGGGCCCTAGAATAATTTAACACCAGGAATACCCAAGGGGAAACAAAATTACTGTAGGAAAAAATGCCTAAACAAGTAAAGCCTCCGTAAAAAAAGTGAAGATTGAGGGAGGCTGCTGGCCAGCAGCTACGTCAGGTTTGCCACACCAAAAACTCGATTTGGGCCCTCGCGAAAACTGACCAACTTCACCTCTTTCCTCTTAGCTCAAAAAGTCTTCTTAAGTCCAAGAATGTACGCAATAAGAAATAAAACAGTAAAGCTGGCCACTCACTAGCGCTCCAAACGGCGTGGGCCGTCGTTCGCCGAGCCTAATGGCGCGGTGAGAAATCGTCGGAGATTTCCTAAGCCATTCACCATCACGCCACGCCATGTCTCCGGAGTGTTTACGTAGTTAGTTTCTACGCTATTGTGCGTACGTACAAATTTTCCATGGGCAACGATACTCACCTGTACTACACAGCGGTTTATCTCTACATCAAAAGAGAAAACCCAAATGTTAATGGGTAAAACAATGACTTCTCAAGAGAAAACAGTTCATTCATGTGTAGTTATTGAATGACTTAGTTCTCGACCCTGGAGACTGGGTAAATTTTGAATTTGAGTACTGAAAGTACTCTTGAAATACCAGTAGATGGCGTTGTAGGTTGAAATAGAGTTGGAAATATTCTGATGGAATATCCAGCTATCTAATATAGCTATCTTATATCCAGCTATAGCTATCTAATATCCAGCTATTTTTTCCGCACATATCACCCCTAACCAACATGGTTCCAGACGTGGGAGATCAACCTCAACCAACCTTCTCGAATTCCAAGAATTTACTCTCCAGGCGTTGGGTAAAGGGCATCAGGTGGATCTCATTTCTACTGATTTTTCAAAAGCCTTCCATCGACTTTCCCACCGAGCTATCCTATCTGTACTGAACGGGCTGGGAGTGTTTGGGTGCCTGCTTGCGTGGATGGAGAGTTACTTGACCAATCGATCTGTGATGGTTCGTCTGAGGGACACCGTATCAAGACCCTTCTTTGCCTCATCAGGAGTTCCGCAGGGTTCCCATTTGGGTCCCTTGCTCTTCCTATTGGCCATTAACAACATTCAAACCATATTCAAGGGGGTTAGGTTTCTTCTGTTCGCTGACGATCTGAAACTGTTTCACACCATAGCCTCACCCTCGGACTGTTTGGTGCTGCAGGAGAGTCTTGACTCCCTCATGCGTTGGTGCCCATCGAGTGGTTTGTCTCTCAACCCGTCGAAGTGTTCAGTAATGACATTCCACCGGTCCCAGACTCCGTTTGTCCACCTATACATGATAGGCGATGAGCCATTAAGGCGGGTGAATGCCGTGCGCGACTTAGGAGTGCTCCTCGACTGTCATCTATCGTTCTCGGATCATATTTCGGCAATCTCTGGCCGTGCAATGCGGGTCTTGGGATTCATCAAGCGGAACACCAGAGATTTCGATTATATACCAGCTATAATGACACTCTACAAAGCGCTGGTGACTCCAATTTTGGAGTATGCCTCGGTTGTGTGGAATCCATTTTACCAGTGCCACATCAGCCAACTTGTGAGGGTTCACCGTGGATTTTTAAGGTATGTGGCATACAAGCTTCGTATTGCGCGGGAGGACCTTGATTACAATTCCCTGGCTGCTGAGATTGGCCTGATGAGTCCCTCAGCTCGCAGACACCAAGCGGATGTGGGATTCCTGTTGGGATTGGTTCGGGGATCGGTGGACGCACCAGCTCTCCTGGCGGAGATCAGATTTCTCGTCCCTCGATTGGCCACACGTTCTCACGGGCTCTTCTGGACACCATTCTCCCCCTCTAACTACCTGTACAACCGCCCACTATGCAGGATGCCCCGAGTGATGAATCGGGCCCTCCAGGAGTGCCCAGACCTGGATATTTTTCATCACTCAGCGAGGGTCATCAAGAGCAAAATTATAAGCAAATGGACTGTTAACACCTAACCTTGTCTCCTCTATTATTTTCTATTACCTATCTATTATCATCTGCGCTTCTCTTTAATATGTAAATTTTTCTATTTTATCGTTGTATTGGGCTTGCCCGTATTAAATAAATAAATAAATCTAATGATTAAATATAATTTAAAGTTATTAATCAACTAAATATTTATATTGATGTGAATTGGGTATGGTTCAATAACAAATTGGAGTGTGGTTCAAATAGATTGACTCTTTACTCTTTAGGTTCGCTATGAAAATGGATTTTGGCTATCATGGGACGAAATATTAAATAATGTGAAGAGATCACTTACTAGGACTTACTTTGACTTATTTCCTATGGCTCTTTATCAGAGCAAAGGTCTTCGACAAAGGATCGCCAGCGAACTCTGTTCTGTGCCAGGCTACTCAACTGACCCCAGGACTTCCCAGCCATCAGAGCCTCCGCTTCCACGCTTCTGCGCCAGTTTATAGGCGGCCGTCCCTTCTTACGCCTTCCTTGCGGATTCCAGCTGAGTGCATGCCGCTCGACTGCATCGTGCTCCTTGCGGAGAGTGTGCCCCAGCCAATTCCATTTCCTTCTTCTGATCTGGGCGTCAATCGGGGACTCGTTGGCTCTCTTCCATAGGTCTTGGTTGGAGATCACGTTGGGCCAGAAAATGCGGAAAATCCTCCTGAGACATCGGTTGATAAACACTTGGAGCTTGTTTATTTCGCTCTTCGTGACTCTCCAAGTCTCATAACTGTACAGGAGGACTGCCTTGACGTTCGAGCTGAAGATTCTCAGTTTCGTGTTGAGTGTGATCTCCCTAGCGCACCAAACTGGGTAGAGCTGGATAAAAGCAGCTATTAGCCTACTTACTAGGAGCAAGGCAGGAAAGTGACTGACTGATCTCCTCTCTTCCATCCAGGGGAGTGACCTCGTGTATCATTCGCAGAACAGTTCCACAGAACTGTTACTTGGTTTCTGACAAAAAGTGAACATTGATGGTTTCCCCCGTACCCTTAAATTTACTGGTGGATGGTGTATGTTTACCCACTGGCCTTCGCTGTGATGCATCTTCTTAGTCATGTTGGCTGGCTCTGTCACTGTCAAATCAATCTTAATTCACTCTAAATATTTATGCCTTTAAGTGACAGACTGCCCGTTACTGCTAGGTATGTTTTTCATTAACAAGCATCTCCTTTCCAGGCCTACAACAACATAAGAAATAACCTCGAAGAATTAACTGCAGTTTCAAAAGTGGGAATGGTTTTTTTGAACTTGACAATTATGAAGAGCGTCGTCGAAAGGAAAGCCCCGCCCTTTTGGAGTGACGTGCCTCTCATCGAATCAGTTACAGATCTCTACAACTCTTGTAAGTACCTGCCTGCCGAACTTTCCTTGTTTTTCGAATAGATTGGGAGAATGAATTGAATAATCAATAGTGTTAACTTGATTAGTTTAGAAAGGGGAATTTGTTAAGCAGGGTCATGACAATGTTTGGGAAGTGCAAAAATGGTAACAATGTGATTATTTTAGACTCCCAAAGCGTTCTCCAGAAACTCAAACACAAATGTCCCTCAACGAAACTCAGCCACATAGAAATCTCCATCCTCAACGCCATAGACATCCTCGAAACGAGAAATCAGCTGGTGAAGTTCATCTGAATAAGAGGCCATAAAAACATCCATGGTAACACAATTGCGGATCAAGAAGCCCGAGAAGCTCTACACCTTCCAATGAGGCTGTGTCAACCTCCATGCTTCCCACACACCGACCTCAAACTTTCTCTATCACAAGCTCAGCTGAACGCCTGGAGAAAATACCATGTTGAGTACCCGGCGGCTAGTCGGTATAAAGAGTTGTTCTCTCCTCCATCTAAAAAGTGCTGTACCACGAAACGCCCTCTCCTAGATCCAAAGCCTTCTTCAAAACAATTACCAGGTTACGCTCAGGCCACAGTGTCACCAAAGAGATGCTTGAAAGATTCGGGATGATTGATGACAACATGTGCTCCTTCTGTGGAAATGAGATTGAGACCATCAAGCATGTAGTCCTGGAATGCCCAGCGTCCCAGTTACAAAGAGAAGAGCTTCTCAAGGAAATCACTGACCAATCACTACAACCCTTCAACTTAGACACCCTCCTTGCAACTGGAACTGATCCGATCCATTGTGCTCTCTTTAAATTTCTCTCCGCCATAAACTTTAAAGTGTAATTTAATTCATATATCTTAACTTCATAGCAGTTATGGATGTATGTAATTCTTTTGCGAAGCCAATAAAAAAAAATGGCGGAACTTACGTGGGGAAGAGTTACGACTGAGCTAGTGATCAAAGTTACAAGTACAGCAGCCTTGCTCTGATCGCGGATCTGAAAATCCAGGGGGTCTGGACAGTGAGGGACCAGCGTTTGTTGACATCGCATCGTGAATGCTGATGCTGCCTCTTACAGTACCCGAGACTGGGATTCAGTTGCAGCTCGTGAAAAGCACGTAAAATACGACCGCGCTGCTGAAGACTGAAGACCTTCGAGGGTCCTTCAGTCCTCTCGTTTGTTCATGAGGTGGTGCTGTAGATCAGGAGTACAAAGTGTTCCTCAAGCGATTGGCCTGCATTCTCCACAAAATGGTATCCACTTTCGCAAGTATTTGGCTTGGTGAGGGTGAAAACCAAGTTTTCCATCGGGCCGTTTTGCTGCGTCTGAGAGGCATAAGTACAAGTCTCTAAGGTGCAGCAGGAGTGCCAGCAGATGGATTGAGGCAGATTTGCTTCTTCTTTTTCTGCTCTGGTGCGAGTTGATCGCCGAGGGATCTACCTGTAGTCCTGTAGTTCCTCTACTTCGAATCAATATAGTGTTAACTTTGAAACTACAATAAAGAACAAGGATACCCCAAAAAAGTTTGGACAGAACATAGTTTTTATCTTTACTTATTATAGTGACACAATTCAGCTCAACTTTATGTCTATCTGATCAAACATGTGACTAAATTTTACCTTACTTTGTTATAAAATAAATTCGAACTTGGAGTAATATTGTACCTAAGCCTCAGAGAGAGCATTGGTTGCACTTCGGAATTGCCTTCTCCATCTAGCAGAATCCTCAGAGCTGCTAATATGTGCATTAACGTTGCGCACAAGAAATTGCGCAGCTGATGTTCTGCTAAGTTTCCATAAGTGTGATTGTTAGAGATACAAGAAATGACAGTCGAAAGAACCAAGACAACGTATGAGATTAAAATTGTAATCTTAAATATTTAAATATCAATGTTGTATCTCAGAACAATTGACATATGAAATTGCACTTTTGTTCGTAATGAAATTGTTCTAATTTTGTATATTCTTATCCAGGTGGGCTCATGGTGGATGCGAATTCGCAATTTGAAGGGAACGATGCGTATTCCAGTATGATCAGCATAAATGCGGCTTTTATGATCGCTACTACCGACGAGTCATCTTTTGTGAAACTTGAGAGTTTCATGGTATCCAAATTATTGTGCGGTGAAATTCACACTTCCATATTCGTCTGTGATTATCTCTGCCTGGTTGGAAGGTATTCATTTGCAAGTACCAATACTATGCTAGAACTTTCATCTGGGGGTAAGAATACATTCATATTTTCTAAGGACTGGAACGTGAACAGTATTTGGAGAAGTATGGGGAATTTGCCTCTCAATTTTCTTTTTTTTTTCGCAAGAGGGTTCACTGATATGGAAGAAAACCATTGTGTGCTGCTGGAAAATGCATCCAAAAAATTTAGAAAATGGGGGTGCGTCTGATTTTTTTTAAAATTTTTAATCGAAAGTAGGCCTCATTTTGAAAATTTTAACACCAGCCGTTCTCTTTTTGAATGAGTAGATCTTTTCCCATGATTTATCAAAGTTTCGAATGTTCATGACATCACGCACCCCTCCCGCCTGCGCGGGACCCTCCAGCCAACTGTGACGTCATAAACATTTGAAACTTTGAAAAATCATAGAAAAAGGTCTTCTCACGCTAGAAGGTCGCGGTTGGTGTCAAAATTCTCAGAATGAGGTCTAGTTTAGATAAAAAATAACAATAAACATGTTTTCCGACCCATGCGCATACCCAATTTAAGGAAGATGTAAATTTTAAATGTAGCGGCAATCTGTTCGGGGGGGGGGGGGGGCGGCATGGAATTGCAACGCAATGGGTTTTCTAACCAATCTGATTTCATAGGAGGATCTGTGCCCCTTATGACAGTAGCGTTACCTCTGAAAGTGCATATGAAATCATTAGCTTATTTGATCGAACACAAGAGTGCGCTGCAAACTGGCAGGAAGAATCCAGTCACAAAAGTGACCAAAAGAAGCAATTTTACTCACTCTTGTAACCCTTTTTGATAGAGGAGAAGAATTAAGCGAAAACGCATATTGTTGGAGTTTACTCCAATATATTGTTATGATTGTTGTGAGTCGTATGATGATGATTTGTTAGTTACTGAATTTAAAACACTTTACTTGAAATTATATGAATAGAAGTTGTTCCGAATTGTGATTTCTCTCTTTTTGTTTAACGATTTGATGAGTTTGGCTGCCAAATCGCAACAAGTGGTCCTTCGAACGACGAATCAGTGGAAAGAAGAGAAAAAGAAGAAATGAGCGAACGAACTAGAATTGAAGAGAAACGAAGAATGGAAAAGAGAAGAGAACGAAATAGAGAAAGAATTAATAGAATGAAAATGTTGGATGAAGAACTTGATAAGATTGAGGAGAAATACCACAAGGAACAAATGGAGATAGAGGAAAGAGAAAAAGAAATGGAATTCCGACTAAAATTTGAAATGAAGAGATTAGATCGGGAAAGGAAATATTTAGCCTTGGGATGCTTTTCAGCCTCTTCACCAAGTAGTATTTTTTACTCAAGTCATCGATCAGGGAAATTCTGGGGAGCGGACAGCGAGAACGTCGTTCGAAAGTTACCTGAAGAGAAAATAGCAGATATTGAAGAGGTGAGGCAGAAGAAGAAGGCTGATACGAATAATGAAGATAATGAAAAGGTAAGGAGCATCGATGATGTATCATCGGGTGGAGAAGAAAAATGGGAGAGTAGAAAATTCAAACAGAAAGACATCGCAGCTATGCAAGGGGTTCTGAAGATGAAAAAGAAAGAGGAAGATCGAATGAAAGTGGAAGAAGAAGGAAGGCTTAGGAAGCAGGAAGGAAATGAGAAAATACAGGTACAGATCCGAAAAAGGAAAGAAGATAAAAAGCAGAAAGAAAACGAGAAGAAGGAACAACTGAAAGCTGGACGGACGACTGCAAAACTCGCAACTAAATTCGATGAGGGATATGCCCAAAGTGACGAAGAACGATTTGACTGGATATCAACGATAAATCTTGAAAGAACAGAAATACAGGAAGGAATGAACGAAAAAATATGGATTAACGAAAGTGACAAAACCAAACGAGATTCAAGAGAGTCAGAAACAGAGAGAAAGAGCATACAAAGGGGAACGTCTCACGCCAATGGCGAAGAGCAGTTAGCCAGTCCTATCAAACGAGGGAGCTACCTCCTAAATAACCGATCGAAATTTAGGAAGAAAGAGAAAATCGATCGTGCAAAACTGAAAATGGAGACCAAATCGTACTACATTCAATCCATTCAAGATAAAGACTGGCCGATCCTCCCAACGAGAATGCTTACCTGCTTGGTAGAAAATATTTACCATTTTAACTACCGACGGATAGGTGAGTGGGGGTACCGAAAAAGAAAGAAGAAAATAAACATGAAGAACATTGTGGGGGTTGGAGTGTGTTGGAGTTTACTCCAATATATTGTTATGATTGTTGTGAGTCGTATGATGATGATTTGTTAGTTACTGAATTTAAAACACTTTACTTGAAATTATATGAATAGAAGTTGTTCCGAATTGTGATTTCTCTCTTTTTGTTTAACGATTTGATGAGTTTGGCTGCCAAATCGCAACACATATGCTAATGAAAATGTAGATTTAACTTACCGTAGCTGTCTCGAAGGTTTTCTCTGGAGTAGTACTGCCACCCCTACTATAAAGTAGGATTTAGTCGAGAGACTAAGTGAATAAATTATTGAGATGAAATTAAGTTAATTACGTTGAATTGATAATTTGCTAGATGAAAGTGAATTTACTATAAAAAAAACTATTGAATGAATTTACTTTAGTGTTGTACCTGGGTCAGTGGGAGAAGTCAGAAAAATGTATAAGTAGTTCCTACGTGAAATATATTGTAACGTAATAAACAGGTTATAATATAAAATATCGGAGATATCTCCTACCTTCTATCTCTACTAGATGAATGGTAACTTAGTCAGAATTGAATACAAGGGGTGGGCACTGAATACTGGGGTGGTAGGCTTGTACTAAGAAAGAATATTTAAAATATCAAAATTATAACTTAACCAACAGGGAAATAAACATTCAAGGGCCTTTATCAGTCTTTTATCTATTGGCAGGTTTCCACGCGTCTGTACACCATTTACAATAGAAAAAGTTATTTCCTACCAGTCAATAAGTCTGTTGTGGACAGGTGCAGTCGCTGTTGTCATTGTAGTTGCTGTTGAAGGAGGCAGTCAGGGTGAAATCAGGATGGTGGACACTTGGACGATCGGGGGCCCCAAATCTCGGTAGGCTTGTACTCTCCATGAACAAGGCCAGTCAAGGAATGGTGAGCTGATGGCAAAGCAGAGGGGCCCTTTGGTTTGGGAGGGGTCAGAGTGGCATTGGTGCGCATGTGTGGGGAGTGGGAGTGCCATAACTGGGATTCAGGCACCCCCGGCGAAACTGGTGGTGATCCTGCGGACCTATCCCGCGCCCTTTTCAAACCTGCTGCCAGTTGTTCAATCGAGACCTGAATCTGTGAAATTTTCTGGCCACGCTCTTTTTTACAATAAGTACTATTGATATCAGTTTATCAAGCATGATTAGTTTTCACCTTCTCTTATTTAGTTGCTATATTATTCTATTTTTGATATTTGAATCACATTATTTGGGTGGATCGTTTCATGTGGTCATGAGGGCGCCTACGACTCTACCTGTTAACATTTTTTGACACTATTTGTCGAAACTCCTTTTACCCTTCGCCAGAGCACAGTTTTGGGGGATTAACCTCGGGGAGTGACGTCATCAGTTTCCCTTGTAGTTATCTTGTAGAAGAATACATCCACATTTTTTGAAGAATGAAACATGAACAATATTTGAAGAATTTCCCTTAGTTGTTTAAAATAGAGGCATAAGTACTTTTAAAAGGAAGACAACTGTTTTAGGCTCACCAGCGACACCTACTGCCTCCATTTGGCAACGTATTTATGCGAAGCACTCAATCTCTGGCCAAATCTATCGCGACACCGTCCAGAGTACAACATCATCGGCAGCCTAGTTCACCGGCTTTGGAATCTCCTTTCTCAGAAATCGCGTGAAACGTTGAGTGCCAAGTACACTCCAGAAGAGGCCCCTCACGTCCATTTTTGGTTCGAAGGGACGAACCGTTATGCGCAGACTGTTCTGACGAAATGTGACAGTTTTTGTCGTAATCCGACTGTGACGTCGTTCAATACTTTGGTGAGTAAGTTGATGTATCCACCATTTATATGGAAGGAAGGAAGGGCAGTTGAGATGGATCTATTGAGTGTAGTATCCATAAACTTAAAGATTTCACTCAAATTCGTATGGTTGAGAGAAGGTGCCACCATTTACATTAGGCTTTATCGCTGAAAAGTGGTCGTTTATGCGTCATTAAAAATCACAAACGTCTAAATCACAGCAGCATTAGTTCATCTTTCCTCCACTAGGGATAGTAAAGTATGTTTCCCTTGAATCACCTGCATCGCATTATCTAAAGCTTAACCAAAATAAATAGGTAACTAAGCTTAACTCATATGATTCAAAGGGAAAACGCTTTATTATCCCTAGCAGAGGATACATGAACTAATGCTGCAGGTGTGGTTTAGACGCTCGTTTAAAAGTCCTGCGTCGTGTAAAATGTGGGGTTATTATAAAAACGTAGAAAATCAGTCATTGTGGCACTGCTTTTTTGACGTTTCTGTTGTGATAGGTCAAATTCTGACTTATAGTCGTGTTTCTGACTAATTGCGAGCTTTTGAACTAAACATGATTGTGAAATGCAACGATTGAGGAGGAGCATCTAGGGAAAGAAAGTGGTGGAATGACCCGAGCGTAGAGGTGTGTCAGTACAGCTGTACCGGGACTGTGGAACTGAGTATCAACTTGTAACAGTTCCATGCAGTGACAAAAACTCAGCCCTTACCAGTCTAGTTCCACGGACCAATAAGATATCTTGGAATGGCTCTGGACTGGGAAGGGGTCTTTTGGACTGGTAAGGATGGAACTTGTCTCCAGTTCAGTTCCATGTACCGGGAAGCGCCCTTGCCGATTCCACAGACCAATAAGATATCATGGAGAATGGCTCTGGACTGGGAAGGGATTTGAACCGGTAAGCATGGATCTTGACTCCAGTTCAGTTACATGTAGCTGGAAGCGCCCTTACTATTTCCATGGACTGAGAATGTAATAGTATATGTAATAGCATGGAGTGGCTCTTGAGCAGGAAGGGATTTCCTGTACTGGTTAGCATGGAAGTTGTCTCTAGTATTATTATTTTATTATTGTCATGTTAAGTTCTTAAACTTCAGCGAAATTATTCTTCCTTGAATAGTTTGGTCACCATCATTTATAATAAATTGTCTCTTTTGTAAAACTTGTTTAAATTCCTTCCTTTTATCGAATTTTCAAGGAAAATGATGATATTGTATTGCAAGTTAAGATCATAAGCATGGAAGAAGGAAGATAGGGGTTTGACTGCCTGCTTCATCCATGTCATGAGAGCGGGATTTGACCACCCTCGGTAGGCTGTACCGGTAATATGGAACGGTTACGTCTTTGTCACTGTAACCGTTGGAATCATTCCAGGGAATACCTGGACTGACACACCCCTACCTGAGCGCTATCTAGCGACAATTAGATGAACCTTCTCTCCTTTTTTGGCTAGATGGAAGCACCTCTGTTATCGACCAGTGGTAATGTCTGTAGATCCCTGCCTAATCTATAGGAAACCAGAAATTTGCCCTCCATGAAAAAGGCAATCAAGTCTGTTTGAGGCATCAATAAGAAAGGCATTCAGTCTGAAATAAAAATCTATGTACTCGTAGGTAAACAACATTAATTTTTAAAGCATTCTATTATTTTCGATAGAATTAGGAACACATCACTTAAGCCAACTGATAAGAGATAACCTAGGTTTTTGAGCTCTGGGAGGTTCATCTTATCTTCGCTAGGTAGCGCTCATGCTGTTCCACCACTTTCTTCCCCTAGATGCTCCTCGATTGGGGACGTAACAGTACTGTCAACCAAAACCTACATTGCATCTTCTTCAGAGATTACTTCTGATAATCGTATCTGATCTCACCGATCGAATCGTATCAATGGAAGAAGCTGAGGGTGATTTCAAGGGTCAGATGTTAAAAGACGTAACTAGAGTGTATATTATTAGAATTGCGTATTCTGAACCACCTACTTTGATGAGGTGTCTAAGCCACCTTACATTCTCTATCTCACGAGACGTTGCATTTCCAGATGGCGTCTCCTCCACCACTAATCGAGTACGAAATCGACCCTTCCGACTACGAGTTGGTTTCCAGAACTTTCGACTTTGTGAAAAACGTCATATCGTTCCTGAGTCATCGCAAGAACAGTTCAAACGAGTTGTGGTGCCTGAAAGTATTTTCATACTCGCTGAAACTTCTTCCTCCTTTGCTTTCGACGTCGCCAGCGGAACTAGTCACGGAGGTATGAATCAAATACCTAGTTCACAATAAATTACGTCGATGAACCTAAATATTAGAGAGTTGTAGCTCCCGAAATTTGACGCGTTAGGAGGAGTCCATCATCAAAATCGACCAATATTTTCCCACTTGTAGGTTTTCTCCAATCAAAGGTCTCCGCACACTAGGCAGGCACAGGACAGGAAACGCGGGATGCCGGGACAATGGCGGTGACCCGTCCTGTCCCTAAGCGCAGACTAGACAGGACGCGGGACACACGCCCTGCTCCCCTTGAATATGGAGTCAAGTCTCAGTCTCATTATCGTCTTCCTCTTGTTCAACCAATTTCATTATTTTTTTCACAAATTTCATAAACTATTAACCAATTTTATACACTTTATATAATGAGGCATCGTTTTGTGTAAGTGGAAAGGAAAGAAGGGACATAAATATATTGTCGATACCTTGAAGCACAAAGACGCTGTGTAGAAAAAAGTAGTTTTGACAAAAAGGCAAAAGAAGTTTTCACCAGTGCGCAATTCGTAAAATAATAGTTTTACAATACACTCTTTAATTTCTTCAAGAAATTTCCAAGCTATGATCTTCAAGAAGGTCAATAATAGTTTTGTTGAATTTGAGTTCTTCTGAAATTGAAAAATCATAAAATAAAAAATTTGGAAGATGGATGGACATAGCCTTTGTTCTTTAAGGTATTGATGTTTTGAGATTTTTTCTAGTGAAACAACTTTTTCCGTTTTGTCGAAAACGTGTGATGGCAGACAGCGTGGAGCAACGCGCGGCCGTGAAATTTTGTTTTCTGCTGGGAAAAACGCCGGCTGAAACTCTCGTAATGCTTAAAACTGCTTAAGTGGATGCTGCATTAGGCAAGGCACGTGTCTACGAGTGGTTTCAACGTTTTAAATGGCAAATGAGGATTGAAGACCAATCTCGTTCTGGCCGCCCTTCAACGTCAAGAACTGACGACAACGTAGATAAAATCAACATCATGATTCGCGAAGACCGTTGTCGAACGGTTGATCAATTGGTTGAGATGTCTGGGAGTTTAATCCAGAGAATTTCATCGGAGGATTTGTGCATGAGAAGGGTTGTTGTTGTTTTGTCCCACGCCTTCTCACAGACGAGCAAAGCCCCCGCACTCATTGCCCTGTCTGTGCAGTTTCCTACGAAAACTCTGCAAATTATTACACAGTGGTTTATTATTTTCTATACAGATCACTCGTCTACAAAATCACCAACCATCCAATATGAAGGAAAAAAAAAAAAAAAAATCAAAAAAAAATTTTTTTTTTAAAAATCAAAATCACCAAATATCGATTACATTTTGATCAGCTCTAATTTGAACGGAGATTAGGCCTCTTTTGCGATTCACTCTCGTGTTTTGATTTATATATATATACATTTCAATATAAACCCTTAAATTTTCGTAGGGAGCAAACGGTTTGTCCTACAGAGCTCCGCGTGGTCTCAAAAAATTCTAAAAATTCTATAGAATCTTAAATTGAAGGAAAAACCATACCTTTATATCAAAATTTTTTGAGTTAGAGCGTTTTCAAAATTTCAAAATTGATTTTGGAACCCTTAGGAGTGACCTACATCAACCAAAAGCTTCGGGGCACAACTAGACCCCAAATGGAGCCTACATACCTAATTTCATCAAAATCGGTCAATGCTAAGTGGCAAAAGTGCCGCGTACGGCGGATGGACGGCCAAATTTTTATTCGATTTTTGGATTCTACGTACCTTGAAACGTAAACCATCAAATTTTGAGGGGGTGTTAAAATTTTTTTTTTCTTGGTCGATTCCAAAGGTTCATTATTGAAAATAATAAACCAAAATGGCATGACACCGATTGTTTACCCCCCCCCCCCTATTCATCTGATCCCCCCCCCCCCGACTCAAAAGGGACTTGAAAGGAAAACGATTTTCGGCTGTGGAAGATGTGAAACAAAAATCGCCGGATGGCCTCAATCTCATTCCATTAAAAGAATTCCAAAAATGTTTTGAACAATTAAATACGCGATTGGAAAAGTGTGTTGCAGTCAATGGTAATTACTTTGAAGGTGATCAAAATTTGGTGTAAAAATATTGAAAAATGAAGAAGATATGTGGAAATTCCGGTTACTATTGGTCACCCCCTCGTAATAAATAAAGAAGAATTTAAAAAAAAGTTAGCTATATTATACTTTTTTTTTTGAAATTCTACGTTTCATAAATCAATTTCAATTTTACCTGTTGTAATTAATTTTTCCACATCATTATAAATTCAAATTGGTATATTTTATGTATTATTTCGAAATGTTAATATTTCAAACCAAAATATTTCAAAATTGAGATATTCTCATCAAAATATGTGAGGCGGAAAGCGAAAAGGGACCTCTTGTCTGCGTTCGTCGAAATGGAGTTATTGCTATTTTCTCAATCTGTATAGATTAATGAAGAATTTAAGACCAAAAGCATCCTAGTAGCTCAAAAAATGACAAAGCTGCAGTATTTCAGGGTTTTATAACAGAAAAAATGGATTTTGAGAAAAACGACCATAAACTTCAAAATGCTACCTTAAATTCTTAGATTCTTAAATCAATATTTTCTTATTTAGGTTACTTTCGATTTGATTCGATCTTCAGGCCTATACACTTGGGTTCTAAAGGGTCCAAGGATCAATAATCGATAAAAAGTGAAAAATCGATACTTTCGACCTTCTTCCAGTTTTCAGCCTTCTCCTCGAAATCAGCTTTGCCGACAAGAGGTCCCTTTTCGCTTCCCGCCTCACATATTTCAAACTATTAGTGGGCGTCTCCCCATCTGAAAAACACAGAAGCGAAAAAAAACGTCCCGTGTCCTGTTCCTGTCCTGTGCCTGCCTAGTGGGCGGGGACCTTAACACCTTTTCACCGAATTCTTTTTGCATTCTTCCTGAATAGTTAGTGGTGTGGGATAGATGAAAATCGGGTTGATTTCGGAAAATAAGTCTCCTGTTATTTTTGGGAGGCAATCAAAATTTATAATTTCAAAAATTAACCGGGAAAACGGACCTCTTCAACGTGAATCAGGAACACTCGCTGATTGGCTGTTCAGATCGCCACCTCTTCCCAGTGTTGCCCGATGGTAAGACGAAATCGTGTTATCTAAGAGGAAAGTTATCAAACAAAAACAGAGGAAACCTAAATTTCCCCATCTTGCTTTTTCTATTTTTTTCTTTTTTCAGTTTTTCGATTTCAATCTTTACTGGTTTTGTGAAATGTTGCATCTGGGGACTATATATTTCTCGATCTCAGCGCTTCAAGCGGCCGTAAATTAACTATTCTAGGTTCACGTCATCCTCCCATTTTTTTTAAACGTTCTTATTTTCTACACTGTTTGTTTATTCGTAAATTAGGAAGTACGGGCTGAAAGTTCGCCGTAAGGGGTTTTTCGAGGTGCTGAATCCGATTTTGTGGTCAAAAATAGGAAATTCCGACATGGTGAAATTCCTCATTTTCTAGCACTCACTAATACGAAGTGGAAGAAGCGCATCCTTTCTCCAGCAGTGGATGGCTCGATGCGCATCCTGGCAGAAGCTCGATACTTCTTGTACCTGCAATATCAATAACATCAACTCCTTTGTTTCAGATTCTTGAAAAATTGAAAAATCTGGTCAACCACTCTGAAGAAGCAGTGGAACTGCCAGTTCTCCTGTTCTTGTCCAACTCCGTCAAAAATCTTGGAAGTACCAGTCAGACGAACTCGCCTCTCGCTCATGCGTTGACGTCTCTCCTTCTCAAACTGATGGAATCTCAAGACCGAGTCGTTGCTTCTACAGCGTTCGATGTCTGGAAAACATTAGAAAATCCACAACTCACGGAAACTCTCTGTGTGGATTCTAACCTCACCGAAAGATATTCTGTAGTCATGAACGCTCATCAAACGGACAACAGTGCTGCCAAAACCTCGTTTTACCAAGTTTTAACCTCGCTTCCCGAATATGAACATTTTTGTGTTAAACGGGACGTCGAATCTTCTCCTGTACTAGACGTACCTCCTGCCAAAAAATTCAAAGCGGACCCAGTAACCGACACAAGTGACTCACAGTTCGCAAGCATAGTGCAAAGACTTCAAGGTGATGTAACTCTTTTAAAGTCCATGTGTACTCAAGGGGCTCCCCATCAAGTCAAAGTTCAATTAGAAGACATAATTGAAGATTTGTCTTCTATAATTTCATGAATTGCCTTACCGAAATCTGTATTCCCGATGTTTTTTTGTTTCTTTTTTTATTTGAATTAAAGATGTTTTCATTAAACAAATTTTGTTCATTCTCTGTTTTTTCAATCTTATACTGTAATCATAACGATTTTATTGCTTCCTAGTATTTTTTTTCACTTTTCAAGGTTGAAAAACAAAAGTTCTCCAAAATCGAAATTTCCACTCGCGTTTTACGTTTCAGGCCTTTCTGAACAATTTTGGTTCCGTGTCTGTCTGTCTGTGTGTCAGTCATGAAATTCTAGCTACAACCATTCAATTCCCATCCGATTTTGACGAAATTTTCAAGGTTCTTGCGGATTGGGGTGTAGATGGTCCCCTATGAGGGTAGTGTAAGGTACTTAGAGATTGGTGTTTTGAGATCAACTGCTATGCATGCGTTCATCTATACAATCGAGTTATGGATACGAGGAAGCTATGTGCCACACCCTCTTGGCAGACGTTTTTATTAGTGTCTGCCAAAATGGAACTCCCAGCATGGTCTTCCCGCTAAGTTTGTCTCATTAAAATTACCATAAGCTCCCTTATTTTATTATTATTTTTTTTTAACGTGATTTATTATTGCAACTGAATATTAAATACAATCCATCTAGCAATATTACATATCATTTTTACACTCCTTGAGAGCCCTTTTACAGTCAAACGCAGCCCCTTCTCATAACAGTATGTTCAATACTGAGCTATAATTGCACTTTAACAGCACTAACTAAGTCCAGTGGTTTTTTCCGCTTGAGTCGCCGGAGTTCATCTTCATTGTCCAAAACGTAGAGCATTTCCAGGTTCTCATGATTGTGGAGGCGTTGTTCGTGCCTCCTCGAGTACCTTGCGATAATTTCGTGGACTGTTTCCATCCTCAAGTCTCGATGAATATGATCGTTCCTCATGTACCAAGGTGCACGCACTGTACTTCTCAGCATTTTATTTTGGGAGTTTGGATTTTGTTAATGTTTGATTTTTTGGCACAGCCCCATAACTGAATTCCATAGGTCCAGATAGGGCGAAGGATCTGCTTATAAATAAGCAGTTTATTGTGGAGAGAGAGACGAGAATTCCTTCCCATCAACCAATACATCTTTCTGAATTTGATATTAATTTCCTCTGTTTTCTTCTCTGTATGTTTTTTCCAGTTTAATTTGGGGTCGAGGGTCATACCCAAATATTTAACTGCATCGGTATGGGGTATTTTATTGGAATTGCTCTCAACATCCACGACTGGAATTTTTAGGTTAGTAAAGTTGATGTGAACTGATTTTGATTCGTTCAACTTTATTCTCCACATATTGGTCCACTTAGAGACCTCAGTGATTGACTTCTGTAGATTACTAGTTGCAGCTTCGATATCATCATCGACGGAGAGGATAGCAGTAGATAAACATAGATAACAGTAGATAAAGGACGGGCCCTAAGACACTCCCTTGCGGGACCCCAGCTTTTGCGGGTCATCTTGCTTCACCCTGAAATGTCTGTTTTCAAGGTAGGATTTTTGCAGTAAGCAGTACTGTTTTGGGAGATCTCTGTGCAGTTTGTACTCCAATCCCTCGTGCCAAACCTTATTTTGCATGCAAATTCAAATCTGATTGCACCGTTGAAAAGAACATTAAATTTCCAATCAGATGAGCTGCAACACACATTCTTAACCTCGCATATAGTTAGATTTTTTGTACGCCTAAAAACTGCGCCAGAATCTCAACTTTCCAGCGGTGTAATCAAAAAATACTTTACAATCGAATTTATGGAAGAAATTTCTGTTTGAACGCGGAAAAACGTGCATTTTGGTTTATTATTTTCAATAATAAACCTTTGAAATCGACCAAGAAAAAAATTTTAACCCCCTCAAAATTTGTTGGTTTACGTTTCAAGCTACGTAGAATCCGAAAACCGAATGAAAATTTGGCCCGCCGTACTCGGCACTTTCCTCAGTTAGCATTGATTTTGATGAAATTTGGTTTACAGGCTCTATTCGGGGTCTAGTTGTGCCACTAAGATGTGTGCCCGTCATAATTCTGCCCTGAACCTACTAGAAGGCTATGCTCGTCATAAAGGATGACCTGTATGGCTTGAGCCACACCTGGAACAGCGAGGTTATCGTCCTGACCTCTTGGGGGTAAAACCAAGAAGAGCTTTCATTATTGATGTCTCAGTGGTCTCTGGCTCCGGCCAGAGATCACTCGCAGACATCAATGCTTCCAAAATTCAAAAATATGAAGTTGCATTACTAGAGGCTGCAGCAGCACTTGCGAATATTCAGCGAAACCATCTAAAGGTGTTTGGAGCAACTATCACCTTGCGAGGGATATGGCATGGCAAGTCAGCCAAGGTTCTGATTCGGGCTGGTTACCCCCTGTTCATCCCAGAGTGAATGACCACCCGAGTCCTAACAAGAGATTCATCTGGTCTTAATTCAGGGCTACAGCCACACGACGGCGTGCCGCGGCTCGAGAAAAAGGGCCTCGTGGGACTTGGAGCTGAACTCGAACCCCATGGGGAGGAGAAGCGTCGGATGATGGCATAGCCAGAAGAGGCACAATCCACCCTCCATCATTCCTAGGAAAAGGTGATTCAACCTTGTCCCTCACCCCAATGTCCGGAGCCAGATCGCAAAAGAGGCCTAATCTCCGTTCAAATTTTAGCTGACCAAAATGTGATCGATGTTTTTCTTCGTGTTGGATGGTTGGTGGCTTTGCAGACGGGTGATCTATACAGGGTGTAAGCCTGACTGGTCTGTCATACGGTACCAGTCGATTCAATAACTAATTTGCAACAAAAAAATGTCTCCTAGCAATTTCTTTTTAAACCCTTCGTTTTCGAGTTATTTTAACTTTAAACTTTTTTTTCGTGATTTTGACCTTACGTCATTAAATCGGTCATAACTCCTTTAATTTGCTGTGTAAATTACAATTTAAGGATACCGTTTGAAAGAGCATTAAATTTCCTATCGGATAGACGCCTTAACTTTTTTTTGAGTCAAGGTTTGAGACAATTTTTTGAGAATTTTTTCAATCTCAAATTGAACTACGAGAACCCATACTTTTTCAAGATGCAAGAACAGTGAGAACTGCGCCAGAATCTCAGCTTTCCAATGGTATAATCAAAACATATTTTACAACCAAATTTAAGGGAGAAATTCGTGTTTGAAAGCGGAAAAATGAGCATTTTTTCAACGAAATCAGGCCTCTTGTTGTCTACTGCGGCACCCACTCGCCCACCCAATCGTCCGACCCCTCAGATCTTCGAGGCGGAGCGCTGATTTCATTGAAAAAATGCACGTTTTTCCGCGTTCAAACACAAAATTCTCCTCTAAATTCGGTTGTAGAATATGTTTTGATTATACCATTGGAAAGCTGAGATTCTGGCGCAGTTTTCACTGTTCTTGCATCTTGAAAAAGTATGGGTTCTCGTAGTTCAATTTGAGATTGAAAAAATTCGAGGTTTCCAAAATTACGTAAAATTCTCTTTTTAGAGGACGTTTTCATGTCTCAAACCTTGACTCAAAAAAAGTTAAGGCATGTATCCGATAGGAAATTTAATGCTCTTTCAAACGGTATCCTTAAATTGTAATTTACACAGCAAATTAAAGGAGTTATGACCGATTTAATGACATAAGGTCAAAATCACGAGAAAAAAGTTTAAAGTTAAAATAACTCGAAAACGAAGGGTTTAAAAAGAAATTGCTAGGAGACATTTTTTATTGCAAATTAGTTATAGAATCGACTGGTACCGTATGGCAGACCAGTTAGGCTTACACCCTGTATAGAAAAATAATAACCCATCAGGTAATAATTTGCAGCGTTTTGATGCAAATTAGTTGTAGAATCGACTACTTAAATGAATTAGACCTGTTTTGTAGACACCTTGTATAATCCTTTGAGATGATATAATGCATAGGAGATGCATCGAATCATCTATACAATTGGGTTATGGCTACGAGGAAGCTATGTGCCACACCCACTTGGCAGGTTTTTTTCTTCTTCCGAGTAACGACATTTATCATGACTCCCAGCAGTAACTCTTATTTACTTCAATAAACTCCTTATTTGCAAAGGACTCCTCGCTGCATTTCTGAAATGTAATCGTCGAGTATTACTTTCAAAATGAAATAAAAAACATTAGTTTTGAAGGCTTGGCTTACTACTTCCTACATCGTCCAGCCTTTATGTATAAATGTGTGAATCACGCGTCTCTCCTAAATTGACAGTTGACCATATATGGAACCTGTTGGCTTCTCTTATTGCAAAACACCTGTTCTGCCTAACAAACAACAAAGCCTCATTATGTACATCACTATATCTTTAAACCAATAGAAACTGTCTTAAACCATAAAGTTTTCCTCCCACGTAACTTTTCACGTTGGTCAATATTAACGATCCAATTCTATAAATCATGTAAACACATAAAAGTGGACGTTTTACAACTCGGGATCTCTTTGAGGGTATTAAAAATCTGCGAGTAATAAAACGTTCCTATTTTATAGATCGAACGAAGAACCTATTCTACAATGAAATCACGTTTGAACCAACTTTTTAAACGACGGACAAGTTGAATAAAACTCGCCGTGAAGAAAAATTTCAATATAAAAAAATAACAAAAAATTCATTCTTTTGGTTTATTAATTTCAATAATGAACCTTTGGAGTCGAGCAAGATTGGATATTTTATTTATTGGTAGAAAACATCACTAGCCTACAGCGAATATGAAGCAAAATGTAGAAAGTAAATTGGGGTTAAGTTCACTCAAAATTTTCAAGGAATACGAAACTTATATTTGCACAGCCTACCTAGGTAGCGGAAGTTTTGTTTTCACTTTTCAAGGTTGAAAACGCTGCAAATTATTACACAAAGGTTTATTATTTGTCTATGTAGATCACTCGTCTGCAAAGAACACGGCTTTGCCGTTGTTACGCATTTCGGTCATCTAAAATTTGAACGGAGATTAGGCCTCTTTTGCGATTCACACTCGTGTTTCTGATTTATCGTAAGTCCAACCCTTAAGTTCGCGTAGGGAGCGAACGCTTTGTCCTACAGAGCTCCGCGTGGTCTCAAAAAATTCTAAAAATTCTATACTATCTTGATGGAAAAACAATACCTTTATATTAAAATTTCAAAATTCATTTTTGAACCCTTAGAAGTGACCTACATCAACCAAAATCTTCGGGGCACAACTAGACCCCAAGTGGAGCCTACATACCAAATTTCATCAAAATCGGTCAATGCTAAGTGGGGAAAGTGCCGCATACGGCGGACGGACGGCCAAATTTTTATTCGATTTTTGTATTCAACGTAGAAACGTAGAATCAAATAATCCTACCTTAAAACGTAAACCAAAAAAAAAACCCTGTGTTGTTGCCTGTAAAGTCAGTATACGGGCGAAAGTTTTACGTGACAACGACTTTGAGTGGTAAAATAATTTTAATGTTAATATTCATTCGTATAGTAGGAAGAAGGATAAAATAAAATTCTTTGTCAAGTTGCACAGAGTAGGTATTTCCCGTAGGTAGTAGGTATTTCCCATGGGTGGGGGGGGGGGAGTGAGTGCCAGGGAAGGGGGGCGGGGCGCTCCCGCTTTTGTGAGCGCCGGGGAAGGGGAGGGGCCGCCCGCCTTTAGGGAGCGCCGAGCTGCACCCCCTCCGTGAACGGAGCATAACGCAGTTTCTTGAAGTGTCTCCCGGTAAACCAATTTATAAGACGTTATCACGTCAAAAAAAAAAAATAATAATAAAAAAATATTAAAATATAAAAAATAAATAAATTTTGAGGGGGTGTTAAAATTTTTTTTTTTCTTGGTCGATTCCAAAGGTTTATTTTTGAAAATAATAAATCAAAATTGTACGAAATGGAACCAATAAACAAATATCTATCCATCTACCAAATCCCTTAAAATTTCACCAAAATCGGGTAAAAAATGTAGAACTTAAGGCTGTACTATCGATCCGGGAGCGATGATTTTCATAGGCACTACAGGGAGGACAGTTTCATCGGACAATAACTTACAAGGACTTCATGACAGACAAGGAACCAAACGACGAATGCAAAATTTTTTATTCGATTTTCGGATTTTATGTACCTTTCAGGTAAACCAACAAATTTTGAGGAAGAAGGGGGGGGGGGAATCGATTTTTTTTGGGGTCGATTGCAATAGTTTATTATTGAAAATAATTGAAATTCAATAGTGTTTTTTCTCTCTCTTTGAAAAAACAATGAACCGTCCCCCAGTGGTAAACTAGGGAACGAAATCTCGACACGATCTTCATATCATTTCCAGGCCAGTCAATAGTCATAACGTCTTGTAGGTTTCTTCTTATAAACCAAAAAAACCCAGTCATGAATACAAAACAAAAAAATTATGTGACAATAAACTGTAATAATGTGCTGGATAGATGACTCGCTCTAATTACTTTTGACCTAACTTCCACAATCTTTTGGTTGTTATAATTAATAGCCCGACATAATAACGTCAAGAAACCGAAACGGGTCTTCAATAAATGACAGCCATGATCCTGTGGTTATAGCGAGTCTTCGATAGTATTTTCCCCTCTCAGTTTCAAATTCCAAGCGGTTCGAAACTTTTAGATCCTCTCAAATGAGCTCAGTGCTGCAGCTATGAGGAGTTCTCATGTTTCTATGTTATGGTAAATAACAATTATTTTTCAACTACTGAATTAATTTTCCAAATCTAAAAGTAAATAGGTACCTATCCTGTACTCATAATGGGGGATGCGCCTTGATTTTTTTTTAGATTTTTAATCGAAAGTAGACTACATCCCGAGAGTTTTGGCACCAACCGCGACCTTCTAGCGTGAATAGATCCGTTTCTATGATTTTTCAAAGTTTCGACCGTTTATGACGTCACGCGCCCCTCTCGCCTGGGCGGGACCCCCCAGCCCACTGTGACGTCATAAACGGCCGAAACTTTGAAAAATCATAGAAACAGATCTATTCACGCTAGAAGGTCGCGGTTGGTACCAAAATTCTCAGAATGAGGTCTACCTTAGAATAACAATAAACAGTTTTTCCTACCCAGGCGCACACCCTATTATGAATAATTCGCCAGATATAACAATAAACATCTGCTCTAAAATGATCTCATCGTTTATTTAAAGAATGTTGGAAATAAATTATTAAACAAATAAATCCTTTCTTAAGATGTTGAACATGTAGGATTAATGATATTTGGGGTCAGGGGAGGAAATGAGCGGCTATTCCTCAGTTCATGAGATTTAGGGCGGAATTCATAGGCAAGGCTTGAATGTGAGCGAGCACTCAATTCAACTCAAGGCCTCAACTCAACGCTGAGTTTGGGTTATGAATACCGTTGAGTGCGCCCTCAGATATCGCACTGAGTGCTCCCTCAGGGCGCCCTCAAATCTTGTCTATGAATACGATTGAGTGCCCGCTAACCCTTATCGATGCATTTGAGGGTGCACTCAGACTTAAGTAATGACTATGAATTCCGCCCTTATTCTTGGTCGTCGAGGATGCCACTCAGCTCCTCTGGGAGAGTATGCCCGGGCAAATTCGACACCACCCCTTCCTACTGTGAGCCCCCGGCTCACTGAAGATCTCGCACAATAAAGGAGGCTGAGTGAACATACCACCGATACTCCCTTCCTCCATGGGGCCGGCAGGCAAGGAGCGGGCTTGAACCGTCCCCGCTCCTGGACGCCCAAACACCACCTTCGGGCGTCCACCACCAGAAGCGCTCCTGACGACATGACGTCAATTTCAACCAATCATGGTCGGCCATCTGCCTCCGGCCTGGACGCCTTGAGCTGGAGGGTGGGGGCGACTGGAAAGATATCTCACTACAACGGCGTGGAGCCGCCATTCGAGTCCTATCCTTGAAGCGATCTCCCCTTTGTCTTTGACGCGCTCATTCGAAACGTTTTTCGATCCCTCCCGCTCACAGTTTAGAGCCACCCCCTTCAGAATTAAGTCCGGCGTGATTAATTGCTGACGTCCCCTCCCCCTCAGTCTCCGTGGAAGTATCCGGAGACCATCCAGTTGGACATTTCGAATCATCTCTTCAATCACCACCTCCGGATTTCCTTCGGGCCCCGCCGCTGTGAGTGTACCAAAAACTAAGTCTATTCATTGGCCAATGTTAGAGTGTGCAAAATGTGTAGACAGTAAAACTAGTCAGAGTAAAGTTAATGAACATTTCAGTCAGAGTCAGTAAAGTCAGTAGAGTAAATTTCAAATTGTCTAAAATAGTAAAAGTTGTTGAATCTTGGAGAAAGGAAGTAAGGAGAGTAAAACGCATTTCATT
Organism: Apolygus lucorum; assembly: GCA_009739505.2. NCBI lineage: Eukaryota > Metazoa > Arthropoda > Insecta > Hemiptera > Miridae > Apolygus > Apolygus lucorum. Next base: position 11,821,409 of record CM019170.2, read on the forward strand.
GTTGTAAAACCATTTATTGCATTTCTTGTCAATTTCGAGTCAATTTACAATTTCATTTTAATTAAAAGGTTCCTATTAGTTGTAACCTTGCATTTCTCATTTCAACCACCTGGTTCCCGTAACAGACAGGTAAAACGTGCGCAGTTAGGGAATTCGTGCACTACGTGCACCGTATGGTTTACCGTGCACTTCGTGCACCGTTAGGATTTTAGTGCGCTTCGTGCGCAGCTACGATTCTCGTACTCTTGATATTTTCCCTTCAGGAAAACAACTTAAGTCCATCAGACATAGACACATTTGGTGATCTAGAGTACCTAGGCCCTTCAGGTTGAATTTAACTTTAGTAAATTTCGCAGACCTTCGAGCCGCTACAGCTACCTACCAGGTAATTATCGCCACCTATTTTAAATTTAACTTCTTCATAAACTAGGTGTAGATAAACATTTACCTTTGCTTATGTCAATGTAAACTCTCAATTTATATTTGGTTTGATTTCCAACAGGAATTTGGTTTAATATTCAAGTAATTATTTAGGGCCCTCAGCTATCACGACGTAAATTTAGAATCATTTAAACTCAAAACCTGGAGCTTACAAATGGTGGCAGCGCGTTAGGATTATCACATTCACAAATTAAAAACTTGCGAATGAGATTACGATTGCAAGCTTCACTTGCAACGAACTCACAAAAATAAAAATAAAAGTAAGCAAATCAAGCCGACATAAGCATTTTATTAACTTCAAACAAAAAAAAAACCGAAATTGAAATTCAAGCGCACTGTCTGAACGGAACAGGTAGGAAAATAGGTAGGATGTGCATCCATTTATGTGATATCTAGGAAAAGTGACACCAGCACTCCCTATTTTACCTTTCGTTTGCTGAAATCGCCTTGTAATTTCAATAACGACAGACAGACAAGACAGATTTTCCTTCCAGTGGAAGTATTTTGACAAATTGTGACCATACGAACAACACCTATCTCCCGCTATGTCGCTCAACTTTTCGGAAAACAGAGGTCGGGAGGACGATGACACACCGTCAACGGCCAATACCGAAGCCGTTGAGGTGATGACGCAGACGATGCGGGAAATGAACCTGCTACTCCAACGACTAAACACGAGCTCACACGAGAACACCCGAGACGAGATCCCGCGTTCGGTATTTTTGGAGGTCGAGCCATGGGACCCGGATGCCACTGGTGCGATGAGTGTAACTTCTTTTTTCGCAAATTTTGACATGGTGTCCGCGGACCTAAATTCACGACTCAAATACCGACTTCTCCGGACCAAAACGCGAGGAACCGCCAAACAGTTCCTGATTGACCGAGACGATTCCCTCGATACGGACAACGTATACGAGGCGTCCCGAGCGGATATGATCACGTGGTTTCAGAAAGAGAACCCCCAACACGCAGCCGCACTCTTGTGGACGGTGAGACGAAGCTTGAACGAGACTCTCCGCCAGTTCGCCGACAGGGTGCGCAACCTTGCACGCTGCGCTGTGATGGAAGAGGGTAGAACGCTCCACCGATCCGAGAGAACCGACTGGGTCGAAAAGCGAACTTTGGACGCATTCATCCGTGGGGTGGACAAACAAGTCCGCGCGTTCTTCGTCGCTAACCGACCACGTTCAATACAGGAAGCCCTGAAAAAGGCCGAAGAGCTCGAGCAAACCCTCGATGTAAACCACGATACGGACGAAAAATGGGAACTAGCGGCCGTGAGTGGAGACCAACGGTGCTATAACTGTGGGAGTTTGGACCACTTTGCCGCGAAATGTCCCAAGAAAAACCAACCACTGCCCCGATACCAACGACGGAACGACGAGGATCGACGACGCGAACGGTCGTACGACCGAGATGACGACCAGAAAATCACACCACGTTTCCCGTGCATGTTTTGTGCGGATCGCACGCATTTTCCGATAGCATGCCCATTTAACCCGCAAAAGACGATTTTCTGCGATTTCTGCGGTGCAAGAGAACACCTGGAAGAAGACTGCGGCGAAAAGAAAAAACTCCTTCCAGTGTCGCGGCCAGTAATGGGACCCGCACATATTACGGAAGTGGCGCGATACAAGGGCCCTCCGGGTGAAAAGCACATTCCCGCGGTGGAGGCCCCGATGTCAAGAACCCTCAAAATCCGAGTAGGATTGGGTCCCGAGTCAAGGGAGATGATCATCGACACAGGCGCTGCTTTTTCCGTATTATCGTCACCTGTGAAAGGGATTCCGCTGCGACCAACGCGTGCCGTAGCTTGGGGAGCGGACGGAGTGATGTTGCCATTCGCCGGAGAACAATGCATAACAACGAAAATCGGCGACTTCGAATTTGAACACAACTACCTGGTGTTCGCGAGGAAAAGCGCAACCTTGGACCTGCTTGGGCTGGATATTCTCAGAAAGATCCCCTTCACCCTGACGACAGGTCCGAACATGGGATTTCAGGCGCGCGAGGACAAGAATGAACCCCTACAACTCACCGAGCCCGACGCAAAATGGCGCCCTTCGGAGATGGCGTTGCGGCCGGAAGGGCGGGAAACCTGGGTGTCTGCAATTCGGAACCAAAATCACGGACCAGACACACCGTTCCCTAGTACCTTTTCGGCGGTAACAGCCACTCCCGAGAGGGGTTGGCCAGTGGACTTTGAGGAGAAATTACCTACACCAAGGCAACAAATAAAGAAAGTGTCCTACGCTGAACCAATTGAGGAAATTGTTCCCGACGTGGTCATGGAAGACTATCAGGAAGAGGAAAGCCCAACCTGGAGCCGGGACTTCGAAATGATCACTCCCGTAATGGAAATCAACACAGGCGAACGACACGACGCACACGGACAAAACGTAACGAACGACGACTCCCGCTACGAAAACCCTGTCGATACTCCAACGAACCTGGAAATCGACGCGATGGTTGATCTACGACTAAACGACATTCAGCCGGAATATGAGGAGGCGAGCACCAACGTCGACATGGGTAAGATAATAAGCGCAGGATGCATGAACGTCGAGATACCCGACTTACCTGATACACGAAGACAGACGGCTCAATTGAACCAGGTGGAGCCCGCGTTCGCGCTCGAAAGCCCCGACGAAGCACTCGAGGATCCGTTGGAGACCGCAGCACGCACGGAAGTAGTGAATGCGCCGCCGAGCACTTCAGAGGTCGATCCTGAAATGGAAGAAAATCACCTAATACATGAAGAGGAAAGACTGGTACGAAGGATCGGACCGGAACGAACCGCGTCTTTAACGCACTACGACCCCGTGCGCCCTGAGGAAACGCGTGCGGAGGTACGCAAGCGCACGGATCCACCTGACAAAGCGTTTCGAAACGAAAACCCTGCCGATTCGGACCCCTTATTGAATAAAGATGACGTTAACAAGAACCTTCCCATTAAGAAAAACCAGCATGAGGAAGACAACAAAGCGACTGGGTACATGCTTCTAAAGCATACCGACCCGATCGAATATCGTCAACTTCACACTGGAAAGGACTAAAACTAACTTACACACTAATAGGACCAAAGACAGACAGAACATACTAACCTTATGAAATTGTAAATCAGATCCTTCAGATCGCCACATTTAAATTGGATCCTTCAGATCGAACACACTTACCTGTAAATTCTCTTAAAATTTTGATGAACATAACTACACATTTTGAGCACAAACAAAGAAACATGAACAAGGCCGTAAATTCCCCTCTAAATATTGCGCACTTTTCCTAGGTGAGGATGACACAATAGGGTTTATTTGTTTGTTATAGGCAGTTCTGATGACTCAGAAGCAGATAGAAGAGTGGATGGCGGAGGGCGGACCTCCCAACCCTGACCCCCTTATACAGTTGATCCGCGAGAGAGTGGGGGAAGAACAAGATCGGATTTATGATCAACCCCCGGGATTTGTGGAGACCCCCGAGCCAACTCCCACCCCGTTCCTTCAGCTGGAGAGTCTGGCCAATTATATTCGGTTTGCCGATTGCGCCGAAACCCAACCTGCCCGCAGAACCAACTGCAATGCCGCGATGATGACCCTGCTGGAAATCGCGACCTGGATTCCCACCTACCAAAGGATCATTGAGGAGAGGGATGCCTTGCTCGACAGGCGGATCCGATGGGAAATGGAGCGGCAACAACTGACCCGCAAGCGAGACACAGCCGAGGAGGACCTAGCGCGAGCCACGACACAGATGCCGACGGAGCCACCCGCGGCGAGCACCGAAGACACTGAGGTCCCCGTGCCAGTGACCGCAGAGCCACCTGCGGCGCTGACTGCAGAGGCAGAAACGGAAGCGGTCTGCTCTGCTGCGCCATCCCCAGCTGTGGCGCACGAACCCAGTGGAGAAGCGAATTCCCCGACCAGCTCGCCCACCAAGCCCCATGACGATCCCGGGCGGAAGACCAAGATACCTCGCATCTATTCCTCATCGTCCGACTCCGACCCCAACTGGATTCCCACCCCGGTACACGAACCCAGATTGAGGATACCGCCACAACCGCCACGATAAGCCGCCCAAAAATCCTCGTCCGGCTGACCAAGGGACGCAAGAAGACGACACAGGTGTGCCCCGTGTGCACGCGCCCGGCACCAAAACTCTACAGCTTCAGGTGCCCGGCGTGCAAGGAGTTTTGGCACCGTCTTCGCGCACGTGCCCAGCAAGGTCAACCTCTCCCAGTCTGCTCTCAAGACCACTCGCAGAAGAGGGACCCCCGTCGATTGCCATGGATGCAGACGATACATCTACGAGCTGGCCCTCAGGAAGGCACATCCTTCCGTCCCTTTGCCGATACCCAGTGTCGTCTTCGACGACTCTGGCTCACGAAGGGGCGGGGGATGTGAGCCCCCGGCTCACTGAAGATCTCGCACAATAAAGGAGGCTGAGTGAACATACCACCGATACTCCCTTCCTCCATGGGGCCGGCAGGCAAGGAGCGGGCTTGAACCGTCCCCGCTCCTGGACGCCCAAACACCACCTTCGGGCGTCCACCACCAGAAGCGCTCCTGACGACATGACGTCAATTTCAACCAATCATGGTCGGCCATCTGCCTCCGGCCTGGACGCCTTGAGCTGGAGGGTGGGGGCGACTGGAAAGATATCTCACTACAACGGCGTGGAGCCGCCATTCGAGTCCTATCCTTGAAGCGATCTCCCCTTTGTCTTTGACGCGCTCATTCGAAACGTTTTTCGATCCCTCCCGCTCACAGTTTAGAGCCACCCCCTTCAGAATTAAGTCCGGCGTGATTAATTGCTGACGTCCCCTCCCCCTCAGTCTCCGTGGAAGTATCCGGAGACCATCCAGTTGGACATTTCGAATCATCTCTTCAATCACCACCTCCGGATTTCCTTCGGGCCCCGCCGCTGTGAGTGTACCAAAAACTAAGTCTATTCATTGGCCAATGTTAGAGTGTGCAAAATGTGTAGACAGTAAAACTAGTCAGAGTAAAGTTAATGAACATTTCAGTCAGAGTCAGTAAAGTCAGTAGAGTAAATTTCAAATTGTCTAAAATAGTAAAAGTTGTTGAATCTTGGAGAAAGGAAGTAAGGAGAGTAAAACGCATTTCATTGTTGTAAAACCATTTATTGCATTTCTTGTCAATTTCGAGTCAATTTACAATTTCATTTTAATTAAAAGGTTCCTATTAGTTGTAACCTTGCATTTCTCATTTCAACCACCTGGTTCCCGTAACAGACAGGTAAAACGTGCGCAGTTAGGGAATTCGTGCACTACGTGCACCGTATGGTTTACCGTGCACTTCGTGCACCGTTAGGATTTTAGTGCGCTTCGTGCGCAGCTACGATTCTCGTACTCTTGATATTTTCCCTTCAGGAAAACAACTTAAGTCCATCAGACATAGACACATTTGGTGATCTAGAGTACCTAGGCCCTTCAGGTTGAATTTAACTTTAGTAAATTTCGCAGACCTTCGAGCCGCTACAGCTACCTACCAGGTAATTATCGCCACCTATTTTAAATTTAACTTCTTCATAAACTAGGTGTAGATAAACATTTACCTTTGCTTATGTCAATGTAAACTCTCAATTTATATTTGGTTTGATTTCCAACAGGAATTTGGTTTAATATTCAAGTAATTATTTAGGGCCCTCAGCTATCACGACGTAAATTTAGAATCATTTAAACTCAAAACCTGGAGCTTACACTACCTACTCGGCATACTTACATACTGCCCGAGTTTCAAGGTGAGAGACACCCTCCTTGACCCTTTTTCAGGCAAAAGTGAAGTTAGCAATAACTTTTTTTTTTAAAAATCCCCCCCACCCCCTGACGGCCGCCCGACCAAATCTGGCTTTACTATCCCCCAGAGAAACTATCCAGGAATCTAGGAAAAATAGTTCCAAAGTGAGAGGACCTCCTCCTTGACCCATTTTCAGGCAAAAGTGAAGTTAGCAATAACTTTTTTTGAAAAATCCCCCCCCACCCCCTGACGGCCTCCCGACCAAATCTGGCTTTACTATCCCCCAGAGAAACTATCCAGGAATCTAGGAAAAATAGTTCCAAAGTGAGAGACCCCCTCCTTGACCCATTTTAGTCACTTTTCCCGGAACCCTGATAATCGCGAAACACATTCCCCCCTCCCCTTCGCCACTGACGACCGCCCGGGGAAATTGGAATCCATTCCTCTCTACATACCCAACATCCTCACCAAGTTTAAAGGTGAGAGAGCAAGTGGTTCAGGAGATGAAATAAAAAAATAAAAACGCTGTTCGCCCATACTAAACTCGGTGGGACTTAGGCGTTTTCGGGAAAAAATCATTCTCGACTTTTCTGTCTTTGCACTTCATTTTTAGGTCGGGAATGATTCATATTGTTGTCAAAAAGAAAATTCATGAAAGCAATCCATTCGAAATGAAAAAAAAACGCTGCAAATCATTGCTCAAAGGTTTATTATTTTCTGTATAGATCACCCTTCTGTATAGATCACTGGTTCTCCATCAATAGCACCTACCACCATCTGTATTCTCCCTTGACCTTCCCTCTCAAATTTCAGTTCCTGCGTTCATGAGGATTGAAAATGACTTCGGAGCTCACTCAGCTGATCAGTGATCTGAAGAGTGAAGAAGATCTCCTCGAATGCTGGAGACGCCTGGAAGAGCATTTCCATTCAATAGGAGTAAAAATGGCTTTGGAGCTCACTCAGCTGATCAGTGATCTGAAGAGTGAAGAAGATCTTCTCCAATGCTGGAGACGCCTTGAAGAGCATTTCCATTCAATAGGAGTGAAAATGGCTTTGGAGCTCACTCAGCTGATCAGTGATCTGAAGAGTGAAGAAGATCTTCTCCAATGCTGGAGACGCCTGGAAGAGCATTTCCATTCAATGAGAGTAAAAATGGCTTTGGAGCTCACTCAGCTGATCAGTGATCTGAAGAGTGAAGAAGATCTCCTCGAATGCTGGAGACGCCTGGAAGAGCACTTCCATTCAATAGGATTGAAAATGGCTTCGGAGCTCACTCAGCTGATCAGTGATCTGAAGAGTGAAGAAGCCTTTGAGCAATGATTTGCAGCGTTTTTTACCCACCAACATTTTTTTTACCTACCAACTTTTTTTAACATGTTTAATGTTTTAGGGCTGGGGGTCATTCTGTGAATTCCGACACGCAAGTCTGCAACGCTTTTTTTCTTAGTTACCACGGACCGATTTCTTAGTTACCACGTTATATCGGCTCCATTTGGGGTCTAGTTGTACCAAGATGGTCACTGATCAGCTGAGTGAGCTCCAAGGCCATTTTCTCTCCTGTTGAACGCAGGAAGCTGAAATTTGAGAAGCAGGGTCAATGGAGAATGCTGAAGGCGCCTGAGTGGTCACTGATCAGCTGAGTGATCGGCAATCTAATTTCTCCCTTGCGAGGGAAAAACATTAAACATGATTTAATGTTTTTCCCTCGCAAGGGAGAAATTGTTTTTAGTTTTTTACCTACCAGCCAGGTACTACCTACCACACCATACTGGCTTCACACCTTCACAATCAAGTTTATTAGAAAGAACTAAACGCTTCACACTCGATTGGAAAAATAGAAAGCTTCATATAGAAATTTGATTACTGGTTACGCAGAAGGCAAAACTGTATACAAATCGAAGAAATGAACAGCGATCGCATTTTTAGTCCGATAAAATTTGAATGGAGATTAGACTCTTTTGCGATTCACACTCATGATTCTATTTTATCGAAGGAAAACCTTCAAGTACTCGTAGGGACCGAACGGTTTGTCCTACAGAGCTCCGGGTGGTCTCAAAAATTTTTAAAAATTCAATACTATTTAAAATTGGTGAAAAACGATACCTTTATTTCGAGAGTTTTCGAGCTAGGGCACTCTTGAAAATTTCAACCCTTAATTTTCACCCATTAGAAGTGATCTACATCAACCAAAAGCTTCGCGGCACAACTAGACCCCAAATGGAGCCCATATACCAAATTTGAACCAAATCGGTCCAGTGTTGCTAAGAAAAGTGCCGCGTACGGCGTACGGCGGACGGACGGAAATTTTTTTATTCGATTTTCGTATTCTACGTACCTTGAAACGTAAAACATCAAATTTTGAGGGGGGGTTAAAATTTTTTTTTTCTTGCTCGATTCCAAAGGCTTATTATTGAAAGTAATAAACCAAAAAAGTTATTGCTAGAATCTATTGCTAGGTTCCCCATCGATTTTTTCTATTGCTAACTTCACCCATGTAGTATTTTATGCTGATGTACTTGCAATGTATAAGCGTTATGTACAGGATTAGAGATTATTCAGCCTAATCATTCAATTCAAGTAATGGTTTATAAAATGTATTTTAGCATATGTATTTAGGTATATCATGTATGTACCTACTTATCAATTTATCTACCCAGAGGGAGCAATTTTGCAAAGATCCTACCCTACAACACGGGCCGAGCCTAACGTCGGGTAGGAAATCTGAGCAAATCGCATCCCTTTATGAGTTTTTTTAATCGTAAAACGCTGCAAATTATTACACAAAGGTTGATTATTTTTCTTTCACCCGTCTGCAAAGAACACGGCTTTGCCATTGTTACCACCAACGAACATGAAGACAAAACATCGATCGCATTTCGGTCAGCTAAAATTTGAACGGAGATTTGGCCTCTTTTGCGATTCACACTCGTGTTTCTGATTTATCGTAAGTTCAACCTAAGGCGGTCTCAGTCGGGCCCGTTCATTCATAGTATTTCGCGAAATTGAAGGCGCAAATACTTGAAAATTTGTACTTAAATTTGCACTGCCCTAGGGATTCGACAAACTGAAATATTGCCGCCGAAATCATCTAAATCGAACAAGAATTGCCAAAGAAAAATGGGAAAAACTACCGAATAAACGGGTTTTCCTATGTTTTTCCTATGTTTCTCTGGCAATTATTGTTCGATTTTGATAATTCCAGCGGCAATCTTTCAGTTTTTAAATCTCCAAGGGCCGTGCACTAATGAATTTCTAAATTCTTTCAAAATTTCAAATTAAGGAACAACTTTTTTAGTTTTTGCGCCATCAATTTCGTGAAATACTCACCCGGAACGAACGGCGCCGGACTGAGACCCTTAAGAAACCTTAAGTTCTCGTAGGGAGCGAACGGTTTGTCCTACAGGGCTCCGCGTGGTCTCTAAAAATTCATTAATATCTGAAATTGATGGAAAACCAATACTTTCATATCAACATTTTTTTGAGTTAGGGCATTTTCAAAATTTTAACCCTTAGAAGTTACCTAAATCAACCAGGAGCTTCGGGGCACAACTAGACCCCAAATGGAGCCTACATACCAAATTTCATCAAAATCGGTCAATGCTAAGTGGGGAAAGTGCCGCGTACGGTGGACGGACGACCAAATTTTTATTCGATTTTTGGATTCTACGTACCTTGAAACGTAAACCAACAAATTTTGAGGGGGATATTAACCACATTTTTTTCTTGGTCGATTAAAAAGGTTTATTTTTGAAAATAATAAACCAAAATTGTACAAAATGGAAGCAATAAACAAATATCTATCCATCTTCATCAAATCCCTCAAAATTTCATCAAAATCTGGTAGAAAATGTAGAACTTATGGATGTACTACTGATTTTCAGAGGCACTATAGGAACGAGAGTTTCATCGGACAATCATAACAGACAAGGAACCTAAATTGTTCGGGAAGGCCTAAAAGCTCGCGAATGGAAATTTTGATTTTGGAGAACGTTTTATTTTCCAACCTCAAAAAGTGAAAACAAAGCTTCCGCTACCTTGGTGACTCG
>CM019170.2:11831748-11925177 GCA_009739505.2 Apolygus lucorum
TATTTACTATATCATGTGTAAGCTTTTTCGGTTTCGAAATATAGACTTGACTGAGCCTAAATGCAAATGCTCTGAGGGAGACTATGGTAGCGCAATTCAAAACCGTGAAACTAACAAAATGATACTAAGAGAATCACTGATACTCCCAGTACCTTAGACACCTTGGATGATGGGAACAAGAAATGTACACAACACAGGTTACAAGTTGCTGTTCAAAAATTGTATTATCGAAATAAATGAAATTGTCTACAAATAATATGCGTATCAATAGTACCTAATTGAAAATACTTCAAAATATAGATATATGTATGAGAAAATAAACGTATCACGTGGGTAAATAGGAAATGGTACGCAACGCGTACTGACTGAAATAATATCACACAATTCAAGACTAAGTGTGGGCTATGAAATATATGCAAAAGGTAAGTTGTACCAAAACGAGTACCGAAATACGTATTATAAGTTATATGCAAAAGACAGGCGTACCGAAAATATGTACCCTTCGAGATGACTATTACACAAGGTATATAATGAAAGAAAAGCGTATCGTTACGTGTATCAAAATTACTATATGAGTTATTACGATGTACCAAAGGTACCAAAATACGAATGATTATAAATGCTGATGGCGTACTGTTATTCGTACCGAAAAGTGTTGCACAATTACTGAATTTACACTAGGTTGCATATGTACCTAACCAAAGTTGCGTTTGTACCGATTAATAATCTTATTCAAGAACAATATATAGAATCTGGAATGTAGCGAGTTAACTGGCACGTAGCAAAACAATTGGAAGTAATATGAGCTGGGGATTACCGTACTACAGAGATTCTGGAGTCGTCTCAAGGGTGTGGCACGGGGTGTACCAATCGTGAAGGCGCCTGATCCAGTAGTAGAAGTGTCCAGGATGAGTTCGACAAGCCCGAAGGTAGTTGTCGGCAGGATACGGAGAAAAAGGGGTGAGCGTACCACCGTGACTTTAGGTACGTTCAAGATGTGAAAACTGTTACAACCGCTACACCAGTCTTTGGCAAAAAGACGACGGCCCTGGTGAGCACAACCACTTCGGTCAAACGTAGGAAGCTGACTGACGGTGGGGGAGCTCGGTCGAGGGTGGCTGGTCGCTGCCGGGGTGGGAAGGCCGACGACGCCCGACGTTTACCGAGGAGTCCCGAAGAATCAGCACCCCCCTTCGGGCTGCTCCGACGTAGAGGTCCGGCTGGCTTGACTCGCCCGTCGTGACGTCATTCGCTCCACCGCCCCATCCCCCGACTTACACTCCTCCCCCTCCTGGAAGCCGCCGTCCCCGGCGGGCAAATCATTGTCCTCCGTCCTGGGGATCTCCAAGGGTTTGTGGGGTTTCAGGCTCAGCATTGCCGCTTCGTACTTCCGCCGTCTGCAGTGCTGACAACCCAAGACTGGTACGGGATGTGGCTCCGGACAGGCAGTGTTGAGAGTTCCTTCTCTGTGGCGCTTTATCAATCTTGTCCAAAATTGCTTACAAGACAAGCATCTGAAAGCCGTGAGTCGCTTCACCTTTACTCCGCAGACAGGGCACGTCACCAGCTTGATCGTGAGCGGCGATACGGTCTGGTCCTCGGTTAAAATGACTTCCGGGATGAGCGAAGATGTTAATGGTGTCGTATTTCCTTCTGGCAGGTCGTCCTCAGGGTGGTTAAAATCGTCATCTGAATCGTCGTCACTGAAGACTGGTCTGACGCGGCTTCTTTCTGACGGCCGTTGTTGTTTTAGAAGGTCCCTCGTCACTGTCGTCCAATCTCGTCAGCCTGACACAGGGCTGGAGCACCTCAAGCTTTTCCAGGAGCTGACGCTTCTCCTTTGTCAGCTGCGTAACTTCATCGTGGGCTGTTCTCTTGGCCGCCACCTCCAATTTCAGCTGCTGTTCCAAACCCATGTATGCTGTGCGCAGGTGCTTCCATGCGGGCAGTAACGCCGCGATCCGGTTCAGGTGCATCCTGCTGCTTTGCAATGCACTGTGGATGGCATACGTGTTGTGAGTTTTGGACGCTGTATCAATCATGAAGGCTGCTGCTTCTATCATCCGCAAGGCCTCCCGTTCTTGTGCCTGGTTCAGGTCCACTTGGCACTCTTCTTCCTTGAACATTTCCTGAGACTGTGTTCGGTACGTCTCCCGAATTTCTCTGACAGCACTATGCTCTGTGCTGGGCGGTCCTTCCATGTCTCCTGACTCGATTTGTTGCATGGCCATGGCTATGGCGGTGACTCCGTACTGTAACAGAAGGAACCTCTTTTAGTACTCATACGACAATTCCATGAACACAATACTACCAACAGTTAAACCACGTTTCCAGATTCGCTACATTCAGGTAAGTGGGGTTCACAATTTTCAAAGGGCAAGGGGTTTACTAAAATTCTACGATGAAGGTAAGTATCGGCTACATCTACGCATACTATTTTGTTTTATTTTCAGATATTTTTTTCTCTTTCCAGCTTTTCAGGTTTTTTTTTTTTTTTTTTTTTTTTTTTTTTTTTTTTTTTTTTTTTTTTTACATTGTTCTATTTATGTTGCAGTTGCGTACCGGTGGTACGCGTACCTTATTCACCACATCACCGATCCGTGCTACGGCTTCCTCCAGTTCCCTCAACTCGTCGTCAGCAGCAGACAACTCGTCTTCCAGTACTCCGACTCCTGACAAGTAACCTTTCCGATGTAACGTGCGGTAGTCCTTAGTACTTCGTGGTCGCAAGTTGTAGGGTGTAGAAGTAGTTGGTGTGTCGGTAGTCGGTACGCGGGTGGATGGTATGCTATCCGCTGGCGTGCTGTCTCCAAGCACCGGTACCGCTGTCTCAATTTTGGGTGTTACGGGTGGCGGAGTGTGTGGTTCGACCCGTATCTCCTCGTCTTCCATGAGTACCTCCCACTCATGCTCTTTCTCTGGGCTTAAGTCTTCACGTCGTATTGGTGTAATAGGACTCGGCTGTTCAACAGTTCCGAACGGCACGTCCGTCAATGCACCATCAGGTACGCCGTTTTCCGCTGCTGGTTTCAAGCGGTTCAGGTGTACCACCTGGGTACGTTTTTGCAGTACGTCTGTGATTCGGTACGTTACCGGTGATGACGTTTCTAGTACCGTCCATGGTCCGGTCCACGGGCTCCAAAATTTCTTACACACGTCTTTGGGTGGTTGCATCGTTTTGAGATAGACGCGATCCCCAACTTCAAACGATCGAGGTGTTCTCCGGCGGTTGATACGTTCCGCTTGCGTCATCCATGCCTTGTCCAAACTCTTTTTCGCGATCTGGCGTATCCTTTCGATGGAACGGAGAGGGTCTATTGGATCGACCGGGCAAGTTTGTCGCCATTCAATGGTGTTAGGCATCCTTAGCTCGCGACCAAACGTCAACATATTCGGCGAGTAGCCCGTACTTTTATGGGGCGTTGCACGATATGCAGCGAGTGCGATCGGTATAGCCTTTTCCCACCTCTTCGTCTCTCGTACCAGCTTCGCAACAATATTGGCGATGGTGCGATGAAATCGCTCGCAAACTCCGTTGGCTTGTGGGTGGTACGCTGTCGTTTGAATTTTTACCACTCCCCATCGTCGACATAGCGTTTGGATCGTTTGTGACGTGAACGCAGTTCCTCTGTCCGTTACCAGTCGTTTTGGTACTCCGTGCGTCGGAATGTACCGGTTTGCAAGACACTCTGCGACAGTTTCAGCTGTCGTGTCGCCGACCACATACGCCTCCGCGTATTTTGAAAAGTGATCCACCACCGTGAGAAGATACTTTTGTCCCGACGGAGTCGGTAGAGGACCAACAAAATCCATTCCCACGATCTCCCCCGGAGAACTGGGAATCAAAGGGCGCTGAATGGGGGCCTCCGAACGCTGTGGGTTGTTTCGCCGTTGACAAATTTCACATGCCGCGATGTATTCCTTTATGGTACGGGACATTTTGGGCCAGTACCCCGCTTTGCGAACTATTTTTTCTGTTACGTCCGCCCCCGGGTGGCCTGCCCAACTGGAACCATGACAGTTTTTTATTATCCATTCGCGCATGGTGCTCGGGATCAAGGGGACAACGTGCTCCTCCCCCTCGGTCACAACGGTAGTTTCCCACAGGTTCGTCCGCCTTACCAAGCCCGCAGCTCCTTTTCTCACCAATCCCTGGACCCAAGGATCAATTTCTTGCGCAGCAGCCAGTAGTCGTCCGGGGATATCCAATTCTATTGCAGCTACTCCATTTCGACTCAATCCGTCGGCGTGGCCCATCTGACTGCCGGGTCGGTACGCCGGTACAAAATCGTATTCGGCGAGCCGCAACGTCCATCTCCCAATTCGCGACGTGGGGTCTCGCAACCTCATAGCGGCGGTTAGCGCCATATGGTCGGTTTCCAGCTGGAATTGTTTTCCCAACAAATATTCTTGGAAGTGGCGGGTTGCCCACACCACAGCCAACAACTCCCTTTCGGTCGTTGAATATCGAGTTTCAGCTGGGTTAAGTTTCCTACTGGCATACGCCACGGGTCGCTCCTGGTCTCCAATGCGCTGAGACAGCACCGCGCCAATAGCTGTTTGCGAAGCGTCGGTCGCGAGGACAAAAGGTTTGTCCAAATTCGGGTGTGCCAAAATCGGGTCAGTGGTCAACGCTTTCTTCAAAGTCTCGAATGCAATTTTGTGTTCCTGTTCCCAAACGAAGGTTACGTTTTTCTTGAGTAGTGACGTAAGTGGCGCGGCGATACCGGAATAGTTTTTGATAAACCGTCGGTAATAGCCGGCCATCCCCAAAAACGTTTGTAGCTGCTTTGCATCGGTAGGAGTTGGGAAGCGTTCTACTGCGGTGGTTTTTTCGGGTTCCGTCCTGATGCCATCTCTCGTAATTCGGTGTCCCAAATATCGAATTTCGGATTTGAGAAATTCACACTTTTCATGGTTGGCCCGCAACCCGACATCCCGTAGTCTACTTAGGATTTTCACCAGACTATCAAAGTGTGCTTCTAGTGTGGGAGAAAACACCACAATGTCGTCCAAGTAGACCAGGCAATGGGTTCCAATTAACCCGTCGAGTGCGTCGTTCATCGTTCGTTGAAAAGTTGCCGGAGCGTTCCGAAGTCCGAACGCCATCCGTTGGTACTCGAAGTGGCGCCCCAACGCCGAAAACGCTGTCTTCTCGATGGAGTCCGCGTGAATAGGTAGTTGGTGGTATCCAGCCACCAAGTCAATCTTACTGAACCATGCACATTGGCCCAGTGCAGCCACCGTACTCTGCAAATTTGGCATCGGGTATGCATCAGGTTTGGTTACTTTATTAAGGCCTCTATAATCCGTGCAAAATCTCCATTTTTGCGGTTCACCGGCCGGAGTCTTTTTCTTCACGAGAACAACAGGTGCGTTCCAGGGACTACTGGAGGGTCGAATCACACCGTCCGACAGCATACTCATGAGTTGCTCTTCAACTTCTTCCTTCAGCGCATGAGGTATGGGATACGGTCGCACGTTAACAGGTTCTTGATCTCCCGTATCGATCCGGTGTGCTACCTCTAATTGACATCCGTCCCTGCTGGGTTTCTGGAAGACCTGATGATATTCTACTAGAATATCTCGCAACTGATTAGCTTCTTTCTCCGGCACATCCATGCATTTTCGTCGTAGTTGTTCGATAATTTCTTGTTCCGTAGCGGTCCATCTTTCGGTGGGGGTGAGTTCCCGCTCATCTTCGTCCGATGGATCCGGTTCGCTTGTCGAGGGTTCCGCTACTTTTGGAATTTCCTGGGGAATGTTTGGTACTTCGTCTTTTGGGCGTACCTCCGTACCGAAATTTCCGAGTACCACCGTACCGTGTTCAGGGAGTACCTCCGTATCGGGTAGTGTCGAGTACCACCGTACCTTGTTCAGGGAGTACCTCCGTATCGGGTGTGTCAAGTACCACCGTACCGGAGAGGTCGGGTACTACTCTCGTTGCTTGTACCCCTGCCACGGGTACCGATTCCTGCTCGTCGTTCCTCAGTAGGGTTACTTCGTGACGGTCTGCTCGTATGACCATGGGTACCTTCTTCATGATGTCCATTCCCAGTAAGTCCAATCCGGTTCCTTCCCGTTCAAATATAAGAAACGTGTGATCAAAAGTTATGCCCCGCAAGTTCACTCGTACCGTTTGTTCACCACGGAATTTTAGTGGGTATCCGTCCGCCCCCCATGCAGTAGCATTCGTTGGTAGAATAGGAATACCGCGTACCGGAACTGTTAATACCGATACCGCAGCGCCCGTATCTAGGATCAACGAGCGAGACTCGTTGTTCAACGTAGCGTTGATGCGTAGCGTTCGGTTGAGGGGTCTTTCAATGATGGTGATATGTCCCACCTCACGTGATACTGGTACCAATTCGTTGTTGGAGTTTGTGAACTTCTCATTCGTACCCTGCGGGTGCGATACAGGTGTGAGCAGCTTCTTTTTATGGCAGTCCCTTTCAAGGTGTTCACGGACTCCACAATAATCACAGAAAATGGTCTTCTGAGGGTTACTCGGGCAGTCGACCGGGAAGTGTTGCGTATCTGCACAAAACATGCATGGGTATCTGGGTACCGGGCGGTTGGTAATTTTCGGTGCTGGCGCCGCGACGTTCGTACCATTCGTACCGCGTGAAGTGCATCGAGCCGCAAAGTGTCCGAATGCGCCGCAGGCGTAGCATTTTCGGTCTCCGGGTTGCACCGCAGACAAGTCCCATCGTACCTCCACTTCGTCGTGTTCCCCTAGCGTCTCCTCTATTTCTTCTGCGCGCTTGAGAGCTGCTTCAATAGTTGCAGGTTCGGTACTCAGAAGGTGCGAGCTCAATTCCTTTCCAACTCCTCGGATGAAAGCTTTGAGTACCTTTCGGCGTACCCATTGTACCTTTTGAGCCGCATTTAACTCAGCGCCTTCTTCCTGTACCGCTACCTGTGCTAACTGTCGGATTTTTTCTGCGAATTGTCGCAACGTCTCATTTGGTTGTCTTTTTACGGTCCAAAGTGAAGCGGCGGCTTTCCCGGGGTTACCCCGTTCGTACCACTGTACCATAGCCTGCTTCATGTGAAGGTATGGGTTCTCTCCTACGTACGAACCCATATTGTCAATCATGAACTGCTTAGCCGTACCTCTCATTTTCGAGCGTAGCAGTCGTAGTCGTTTCTGTTGGTCGAGGGTACCTGCGACGTCTTCAAATAATCGGAAATACGAGGATACCGATATCGCTCCCGCCTCATCGGGATCCCAGGGGTCCAACTCCAAGAACATTGACCTCGGAATGTCGAGATTATTCCCCCCCCCGCTGGTCCTTTTCCACGTGCAGGTCATTGAAGGTCTTCAACAGGGTCCCTAACTGCGAAAACATCTCGGCCGTCGAGTCCCTTTCCGATCCCGCGGTCGCCATTGTGTTGGATGAGGAAAATCCGTACCGGCCTAGTCCCCTCGTTTCGTACCTGCGTCGGTAGGTTGACGAACCCAACGACCCCACCTGTACAATCCGTGTGAAAATTCTTGTGGAATGCGTACCGTTTGTACACACCCTCTCAAAATCTTTGCAATACGTGCACCCTTCCTGTTACCAATCACCAAGTGTCTTTTTCCTGGGTTCTGTGTGGCGTACCTACACAAGATCCTAACCGCTGCCACCAATTTTGTAAGCTTTTTCGGTTTCGAAATATAGACTTGACTGAGCCTAAATGCAAATGCTCTGAGGGAGACTATGGTAGCGCAATTCAAAACCGTGAAACTAACAAAATGATACTAAGAGAATCACTGATACTCCCAGTACCTTAGACACCTTGGATGATGGGAACAAGAAATGTACACAACACAGGTTACAAGTTGCTGTTCAAAAATTGTATTATCGAAATAAATGAAATTGTCTACAAATAATATGCGTATCAATAGTACCTAATTGAAAATACTTCAAAATATAGATATATGTATGAGAAAATAAACGTATCACGTGGGTAAATAGGAAATGGTACGCAACGCGTACTGACTGAAATAATATCACACAATTCAAGACTAAGTGTGGGCTATGAAATATATGCAAAAGGTAAGTTGTACCAAAACGAGTACCGAAATACGTATTATAAGTTATATGCAAAAGACAGGCGTACCGAAAATATGTACCCTTCGAGATGACTATTACACAAGGTATATAATGAAAGAAAAGCGTATCGTTACGTGTATCAAAATTACTATATGAGTTATTACGATGTACCAAAGGTACCAAAATACGAATGATTATAAATGCTGATGGCGTACTGTTATTCGTACCGAAAAGTGTTGCACAATTACTGAATTTACACTAGGTTGCATATGTACCTAACCAAAGTTGCGTTTGTACCGATTAATAATCTTATTCAAGAACAATATATAGAATCTGGAATGTAGCGAGTTAACTGGCACGTAGCAAAACAATTGGAAGTAATATGAGCTGGGGATTACCGTACTACAGAGATTCTGGAGTCGTCTCAAGGGTGTGGCACGGGGTGTACCAATCGTGAAGGCGCCTGATCCAGTAGTAGAAGTGTCCAGGATGAGTTCGACAAGCCCGAAGGTAGTTGTCGGCAGGATACGGAGAAAAAGGGGTGAGCGTACCACCGTGACTTTAGGTACGTTCAAGATGTGAAAACTGTTACAACCGCTACACCAGTCTTTGGCAAAAAGACGACGGCCCTGGTGAGCACAACCACTTCGGTCAAACGTAGGAAGCTGACTGACGGTGGGGGAGCTCGGTCGAGGGTGGCTGGTCGCTGCCGGGGTGGGAAGGCCGACGACGCCCGACGTTTACCGAGGAGTCCCGAAGAATCAGCACCCCCCTTCGGGCTGCTCCGACGTAGAGGTCCGGCTGGCTTGACTCGCCCGTCGTGACGTCATTCGCTCCACCGCCCCATCCCCCGACTTACACATGTATGAATTTATCAATTTATTTACCCAGAGGGAGCAATTTTGCAAAGATCCTACCCTACAACACGGGCCGAGCCTAACGACGGGTAGGAAATCTGAGCAAATCGCATCCCTTTGTGCGTTTTTCTTATCGTAAAACGCTGCAAATTATTACACAAAGGTTGATTATTATTCTATGTAAATCACTCGTCTGCAAAGAACACGGCTTTGCCAACATGAAGAAAAACATCGATCGCATTTCGGTCAGCTAAAATTTGAACGGAGATTAGGCCTCTTTTGCGATTCACACTCGTGTTTTTGATTTATCGTAAGTTCAACCTAAGGCGGTCTCAGTCGGTCCCTGTTCGTTCTTAGTATTTCGCGAAATTGAAGGCGCAAAAACTTGAAAAGTTATACTTGAATTTGAAATTGTAAAGGATTTTAGAAATTCATTGGTGCACTGCCCTTGGGGATATAAAAACTGAAAGATTCCCGCTAGAATTATCAAAATCGAACAATAATTGCCAGAGAAAAATGGGAAAAACTACGATTTTTTGGAAAAACGGGTTTTCCCATGTTTTCCCCATATTTCTCTGGCAATTATTGTTCAATTTTTATGATTCCGGCGGAAACATTTCAGTTTTTCAATCCCCAAGGGCAGTGCACCAATGAATTTCTAAACTCTTTCAAAATTTCAAATTAAGGAACAACGTTTTTACTTTTTGCGCCTTCAATTTCGCGAAATACTCACCCGAGACGAACGGCGACCGACTGAGACCTCCGTTCTTGTAGGAAGCGAACGGTTTGTCCTACAGGGCTCCGCGTGGTCTCTAAAAATTCATTAATATCTGAAATTGATGGAAAACCAATACCTTCATATCAACATTTTTTTGAGTTAGGGCATTTTCAAAATTTCAATCCTTAGAAGTTACCTAAATCAACCAGGAGCTTCGGGGCACAACTAGACCCCAAATGGAGCCTACATACCAAATTTCATCAAAATCGGTCAACGCTAAGTGAGGAAAGTGCTGCGTACGGTGGTCGGAAGGCCAAATTTTTATTCGATTTTTGGATTCTACGTACCTTGAAACGTAAACCAACAAATTTTGAGGGGGGGTTAACAAAATTATTTCTTGGTAGATTCCAAAGGTTTATTTTTGAAAATAATAAACCAAAATTGTACAAAATGGAACTGATAAACTAATATCTATCTATCTATCAAATCCCTTAAAATTTCACCAAAATCGGGTAGAAAATGTAGAATTTGAGGCTGTATTATCGATCCGGGAGCAATGATTTTCATAGGCACTATAGGGAGGACAGTTTCATCGGACAAGGACTTCATGACAGACAAGGAACCTAAATTGTTCGGGAAGGCCTAAAAGCTCGCGAATGGAAATTTTGATGTTGGGGAACGTTTTAATTTCCAACCTCAAAAAGTGAAAACAATATAAAATGTGTAATGGACTCAAAAATTCCGTCCATTCCTACAACGTTGTTCCTTCAGTCTACATCCATACCAGCAACACTTGACTCCACATCGCTGTCCGCCAAACCTCAACCTAACCCAGCATTGTCCGCCATCAGCCGCTAGAGACACCAAGAGCGCCCTCATCGGGACCTACCAACACCCAAGGGCAAGATGGCCGAGGGGATAAAAGGGGCTGCCCCCTCCCTCGCGCCTCAGTCTGAAGCCACGCGTCTCTAAGCATAGAACCCAACTTCAAGTCTCATCCCCCATAACGTAGTGTCGTTGAACGAACTGAGAATTTGTGCAAGTGAAGTGAAACCCGCGGGACATTTCCAAATAGCCGTTCATCGAATCCGCCAGTCAGTCCTTGTAAGATCTCGAGTAGCCACGGCGCGAGTCTTACAGTTCTGCCGCCAACTCTCCATTTCGCCAATCGACCGGTACGCCGAACGAACCCGGACCGGGGCAAATCTGCTTCGATCCCAGGCAACCCCCCCTACAGCATTACGAAGAAGAGGTCTGGATGCAAGATACCAGCTACGGAGATTCGCTACAGGATCCAAGCTCGGCCAAGGGTGAGCCCATTCTCTCTACACCACGTAAGCGCTACACTCATTCAAATCTGGCAACAAACCCCCCTGTAACCAATAACGCCCTGTAACAATAAAGTAAAGAGAAATTGTGAAAGTAAAGAAAAGAGAAGTTGTATTAGTAGTAGAAACGAAGAGTAAAGTAAAAGTAAATTAAGTATAACGCAATTTGTGAAATAAGTAAATTCGTCAATACGAATAGAGTAAGGAAAAGTAAAGTCATATATTTATATTTTGTATTAATCATAATTTTCCAGTCAAAAGCTCTAAGTCAATTTAAGTACTTAAGAAGCCAATTTATTGCAAGTTTTGTGCACCATTTCTTAGAGTCAAGTGTGACGTATAAATTTCAATCAAGTATATTTCTTATTTGAGGAGGTTCCTTCCGAGCCCCTAAAATCCGCTTCACGGTGATAACCTTATAAATTTTATGAATAAAAACCCTACGTGTTATTCAACTTGTGTTCCTCATTTCAGAAGGTATTTCCTTTCCAACTCAAACGGACATCAGGTATATTGCATTTAGTGAACTTTGGGTATTTCCTGAGGTCAATACTCGACCCAGGTGGTGGCAGCAACCCTAGGTGTCTTTCAGATAGAATCTCTTTGTCCTCTGAGCGCGTAGCCCAAGATAACCCTCTACCTCAAGACCCCTAGTCTCATCCAATTATATTTTTCAACTCATTTTCGAAGGTATTAGGATCATTCATATAAACAGTAGTCAGTTTAATAGTAACGTTTATTTCGCATAATATCATATAACAGCAAATCAGTTATCTTAGACCCATGGTCACACGCAACCACCCGAATTAGTAAAGCCATCTTCACTCTCAGCAGTCTACTAATGACAGTAAGCTCTGGTAAGTAATTCATCCTAATTCCCTCTTAGAAAACTTTAATTTTTAACAATTGTAAAATTCAAATCGGAACTTGGTCGTTCAAGAATCAAGTCTTAAAATAACTTAATCCCAAAGTCATAAAAATTACAAATGTAGTTATATATTAAATGCATACTGATGTTTTATCATAAACATACAGCATGGTTCAACTGTGCTAGAGATATCCCGTACTCGGTGAGACTAAACACACAAGCTGTAATTCCTGCTCCTCGAATAAATTTAGAATCCTCAAAGAGAACGATTTCATACAAAATCCCTATAGTATTGAGAAATGTCCCAATAGTACTTAGATGCCCTTCTAACTATACGAGAGAAAAATACAAGAAGTGTATATTTACTTGGCTGATAGAGACTGATCATGTCCAATGTTCCTCTTATCTGACTAGTATTTATCATGTACCATAGTGAGTGTTAAGTAGCGCAATATATCGATAACAAACGTATACCATAAATATAAGTGTAAAATCTTTAAAACTTAACAAATACCTACTTTACAAAAGCATAACAGTCCTATAACGATTAATTATACCGAATTTATACAAATTGTTATTAATTTATGAAACATGTAGATATGTATATAATTACTCAACATTGTGAATTTCTAGTATACGATGATGAATTGTAGGTGCAATCGAAATGACACTCCCCATCCGCAACACAAAGCAGTTTGCTTTACAGTGGATGGGTAATTTCCTAAATTTTACATGTTTGCTTATTATTGTGTGTTATTGGAAATAAATTATTATTGAATTGAATATGCTTCCGCTACCTTGGTAGACTCGGAAGCAATGAACTGTTGTGTAATAATTTGTTGAGTTTTGCTTCCGAGTCCACCAAGGTAGCGGAAGCTTTGTTTTTACTTTTCGAAGTTGAAAAAAAAGTTCTCCAAAATCGAAATTTCCACTCGCTTTTTACCTTTCAGACCTTCCTGGACAATTTTGGTTCCGTGTCTGTCTGTATGTGTGTCTGTCATGAAGTCCTTGCCACAGCCATAACTTCTACAATTCTCGTCCGATTTCGATGAAATTTTCAGGGATGTTACAGATTAGTGTTTAGATGGTCCCCTATGAAAATCATCTCCCCCGGACTGATGGTAGCCGCTGCGCATGCGCCAACGTGAATTCCTTGTAGCAGCCATAACTCTTACATTTCTCATCTGATTTCGATGAAATTTTCAGGGAATATGCGTATTTGGTAGTAGATGGTTCCCTATGAAAATCAAGGCCTCAAAATTGAAAGTAGCCTCTGCGCATGCCCTATCATAAAATCCTTGTAACAGCCATAACACTTACATTTCTAATCCGAATTTGATGAAAATTTCTAGGATTGTTCAGATTGGCGTGTAGATGGTTCTCTATGAAAATCATTGCCCCCAGACGAATAGTAGTTGATGCTCATGAGCAAACGTGAATTCCTTGTAACATCCATAACTTCCACATTTCTCATCCGATTTCGATGAAATTTTCAGGGAATATGCAAATTCGGTAGTAGATGGTCCCCTATGAAAATCACTGTCCCCAGACTGATGGTAGCAGCTGCGTATGCGCAAACGTCAATTCCTAGTAACATCCATAACTTCTACATTTTCCATCCGATTCGACGAAATTTTCCAGGATTGTTCAGATTGGCATGTAGATGGTCCCTCTTGAGGATAGTGGAAAGTTCTTAGAGATTGATATTTTGAGATTAACTACTATGCATCGGATCATCCATACAATCGGGTTATGAATACGAGGAAGCTATGTGCCACAACCACTTGGCAGACGTTTTATTAGTTACATTCGAACAGAAGGGTGATCAACACTATGTACTTTTTTCAAACAGAACAAGGTTCGTTGGATAATAATTGCATTCTACCCATTTCAGGAGACTCTTGTTGCTGGTGTTGATGGCTGTTACGGGATGCATCACGCACAAACCAAACCATGGTGAAGATTTCAATTTGACAGACGCCTTGAAATCACGCTACGATAAAGCCAAGGCAGTCTTTGAAGATTTACAAAAGTATTATAAAGGGTCGAAGCTGGAGAAGCTCGTTCAAGCAGCACAGAAGTACAGGGACAAGCACATGAACGACCCACTAGAACCGGTTTTCAAAAAATTGGCATCGTGGAGTAAACCAAACGGAAAATTTAGTTCGATTTACGAATTGTACAAACAACTCATTAAAACGGGGAACAAAAAACCAAACATCGATTCGGAAGAAATTAAATCTGCGGGACGAATGGCTGCAAATACTGTTCGGTATAAACCAAAGAAGTTACAGGCGGCTCGTTTCATGATGTACCCGCCAGTTATTGGTGATATCAACTCAGAACCATTTTTGCCAAATAATCTTGGAATGGAGGATCCGATGATGGACGGAGGTCTGGAAGGACCAAAAGACCCTGAACCACCACCGCCACCACCCCCTAAAAAGGAAAATAAGGAGAGTTCGGGTTTGGGTAGCTATGACTTCGGCGGTGGACTCAGTCAGAAGAAAGGTGGGAAGAATCAAGCAGGAAATGAACAAAAATGGCCCGTTCAAGGAGTTAAATGGCGGGAAAGTGGCGGCGTAACTTATATCAGACACGCTGGATAACCAGAGATTCAGTCAGTTTTAACCCGGCAGGTAGAAACAGTCAAAAACACTCGAAGAACACGTACAATCCTCACAGTGAGAAGGTGGTTACCCAAACTGCATCTAATAAAAATTTTTCAAAAACAGCACTGTTTTTATATGCTGCACTGTTTTATTGCAATGGCCTCAAATTTTTTAGAATGGACTTTTTCGAAATTTTTCTTCACTGAAATCCGTTTTAGAACATTCTGAAACGATCCCTGAAGTTTTCCAAAAATCATATCTATACAGGGTGTCACCCTTACGGGCGCACCACCGGGCAGGGTTCGATTCTACTACTAATTTACAACAAAAAATGTCTATTAGCAATTTTTTTTAGAGGCTTCGTTTTTGACTTATTTCACATTTAAGATTTTTTTCGTGTTTTCGACCTTACATCACTAAAATGGCTGTAACTCCCTTAATTGATGGAGTAAATTCAAATTGTATTATATCATTGGAAAGAGCGTCAAATTTCCTATCTCCCTGATGGGGTTTTAGAAAATTTCAAATAAAACGAACGGGTGTAAAATAAACCAAAAGTTAAAAATTGGTAAAGTTTCGAAAATTTTCACTTTTTTCAAAGTTTCTTTCTCGAAACGTCGTGAACGGAAATTTCCATGCTGTAAGCCTAAAAGTTGCATGTGAATCCTAGCTTTCTAACGATGTAGTCATTTTTTTTAAAAACACCACTTATTCAGTTAGAAAATGACGTTTTTAGGGCAGAAAACGTTCATTTTCGGTTGTAAATCGGCGTTTTTCACCAGAAATGCTTTCCAACTTATTAATTCATTTGACATGAAATTTTACGTACTTTTTGACGCTGAATCGAATGGTAACACATTCCGATCTCCTCGACAAACAAAAACTACTTTTCAAGCCCTTTCTGGGTTAAACAGGGTACAACAAATTAGTCCTCGACTCCGAATTTGTTATCTATCGAAAAGATAAAGCTTTCCGCAAATGATCGGGACGATATTTTCAAGACAGAGGGCAAAAGTTAGGTAAGTCAACAAAGTGGAAGGAGTGCGAGTCATTAATAACCCAGACCTCCCTTAAATTTTGGATAAAACGAACAACGAGATTGAGCCCTTCGCCCAAAGGAAAAGGCTTGAAAAGTAGTTTTTGTTTGTCGAGGAGATCGGAAAGTGTTACCATTCGATTCAGCGTCAAAAAGTACGTAAAATTTCATATCAGATGACTTATTAAGTTGGAAAGCATTTCTGGTGAACAACGCCGATTACACCCTAAAATGAACGTTTTCTGCCCTAAAAACGTCATTTTCTAACTGAATACCTAAGTGGAGTTTAAAAAAAAATGACTACATCCTTAGAAAGCTAGGATTCACATGCAACTTTTAGGCTTACAGCATGGAAATTTCCGTTCACGACCTTTCGAGAAATAAACTTTGAAAAAAGTGAAAATTTTCGAAACTTTACCAATTTTTAACTTTTGGTTTATTTTACACCCGTTCGTTTTATTTGAAACTTTTTAAAACCCCATCAGGCAGATAGGAAATTCGATGCTCTTTCCAATGATATAATACAATTTGAATTTACTCCATCAATTAAGGGAGTTACAGCCATTTTAGTGATGTAAGGTCGAAAACACGAAAAAAATCTTAAATGTGAAATAAGTCAAAAACGAAGCCTCTAAAAAAAATTGCTAAGAGACATTTTTTGTTGCAAATTAGTTGTAGAATCGATCCTTGAAGTTTGGTTCATCCAAATGGTAGACACCCTGTATATCATACATATGTGTCACTCCGGACGATAACTGAGGTAATTGTTTAGCAAAAATTCTTAGGTTTTGGCCAAAATGTTTGTCACAACAAACAAAAAGATGAGTTCGTTAGCCAGAAATTTTGGACAACCCATAGGGGTTCAAAATTCAAACGTAGTACCCAAAAAACGGGGTTTCCCGTTTTCTGAGGTTATTACCTTCAAAATCATAGTAATTTATGGTATATTCGGACTCAGCACAAAATTTCTGATACCGATACGTTTTCGAAAAATGAAAATTGTCCAAAAGTCAAAAAGTACATATATATTTATATATAATGAAAACGTGCGTATATTTGTTGTACCCTGAGATGAAAAAGCCGTGTGGGTACTCTATGAGTTCGTAGAGACGAGTAGAACTTGAATATTGACTCCGAACATCTTCAAAGCACACCCAGTGCATACAGTATGTTGGTATGGTAGGTATACTGAAAATCGAAAAAAAAACCAAGAATAGCCGTGTGGGTACTCTATGAGTTCTTGAAGACGAGTAGAACGTGAATATGTACTCCTAACATCTACAAAGCATACCCTGTGGGTACAGTATGGTAGTATGGTAGGTATGCTGAAAATCGAAAAAATCAACAATAGCCGTGTGGGTACTCCATGAGTTCGTGGAGACGAGTAGAACGTGAAATGGACTCCTAACATCTCCAAAGCATACCCTGTGCTAGGGATGTCCGATACTTCAAAAGTATCGATATAATATCGTATCGATACATCTAGAAAGTATCAAAAAGTATCGATACGATACTTTCAAAAAGTATCGATATTTTGAAGTATCGATACTTTTTGATACTTCTAAAAAAATGCGTGAAAATGCCTTTTATGTTTCTCTCCATCAGTGTGAATAATATCCATCGCGAGGATAATAATATCCATCTCCATCGCGAGGATAATAATTAATATAGAATGAACAAAACAATAAATCACTCATTTTTTTGTTTAGGCACTTGTTTTCGTATTGCACTTGGTCGGGTTAACATTTTGGTGGTCCTTCCTAGATGATGGAGGAGAGCAGGTTACCATAATATGATTATGGTCTGTTCGGAGAGGCAGTCCTGAACGGTTCAGAGGGGCTTGGAGGAGCCCATTCACCTCTATCCCCTCCCCTTTTCAGTTCTGGTTTGGTTCCGAACTGTTCTGGACTGCCTCTCCGAACAGACCCATAGAGAGCTGGAGGTGGTGGTACATCATCTTTGTTTAGTTTGTTGATCTCCCAACAATCTACGTAGAGAAAGAGGTACCTACTAAAATTCGAGACTTTCATCTAACGTGAGAGATAAAAAATAGATAGCATTTTGATCTAGTGTGAGAGGTAAAAAAGTATCGCCTCCGAAACTGGAAAAAAAGTATCGATACTACGATATATATCAGGAAAAAAAAGTATCGATATGTATCGATACTTTTTTCGAAAAGTATCGATACTTTTAAGTATCGATACTTTTGGGACATCCCTACCCTGTGCATACAGTATGTTGGTAGATATAGGTAAGAACTGAAAATCGAAAAAAAAACAACAATAGCCGTGTGGGTACTCTATGAGTTCATGGAGACGAGTAGAACATGAATATGGACTCCTAACGTCTTCAAAGCATACCCTGTGGGTACAGCATGTTGGTATGGTAGGTATGCTAAAAATCGAAAAACCAACAATAGCCGTGTGGGGACTCTATGAGTTCGTGGAGAAGAGTAGAACATGAATATGGACTCCTAACAACTTCAAAGCATACCCCGTGCATACAGTATGTTGGTATGCTATACTTAAAATCGAAAAAACCAAGAATCGTGTAAAAAAACTATCTAAAAGAAATTTCAACACCATTGTTCCTTTTCTTAACCATACCTTCAACTGAACGATTTTTAAAATGTGATTTCATTTTACCGCATTTACAGCCGAAAAAGTCACTTTTTGAAGAGGAAATCATCGATTTTCCGTGGAATCTTTTCCGAGTATTGTTTTCTCTCAATATGAAGGTATTGTTTTTTCACCAATTTAAAATAGTATTATTGAATTTAAAAACATTTTTGAGACCACCCGGAGCTTTGCAGGATATACCGTTTGCTCCCTACAAGTACTTAAGGGTTGGATTTATGATAAATCAGAAACACGAGTGTGAATCGCCAATGAGGCTTCACATTCAAATATCATGTGACCAAAATGCGATCGCTGTTCGTTTCTTCGAGTTGTATTCAATTTTGCTTCCTTAGCAACCAGTAATCAAATTTCCATTTCCATTCTTCGAATCGAGCGTGAAGCATTTAATTCTTCCTGATAAACTTAATTGTGAAGGTGTGAAGGCAGTATGGTGTGGTAAGTACTTAGTGCCTTTGGTTGGTAGGTAAAATTTCCAATGAGTGGTGAACGATTTTTGTGGGGTGGAAAATGAGGAAGTTAGTTTTCCCTAGGAACGATTGGTTGTACGTGAAAATCATCAGAAATTTCCGCGTAGTAACGCTCCCCTCGTAACGCTCCCCTCATAACGATCCCCGCGTGACGATTTTTCCTTATGTGCCATAGTAAAGACATAAAATGTCAAAAATAGTAACAATGGCAAAGCTATGATCTTTGCTGACGAGTGATCTACACAGAAAAATAATAAACCTTTGTGAAATAATTTGCAGCGTTTTGGATTCTACCTTGAAACGTAAACCAACAAATTTTGAGGGAAGTTAAAAGTTTTTTCTTGGTGATTACGAAGGTTCATTATTCCAAATTATAAACCAAAAAAGTAAATTCAATCTCATTGACACGATTTGATTTGAATGTACCCAACACGTTCTCGATGAACATTCATTAAATCCTTTCTGCTCGTGTAAGGGATGTGTACGTAATCGGGAAAA
This sequence comes from Apolygus lucorum, assembly GCA_009739505.2. Lineage (NCBI taxonomy): Eukaryota > Metazoa > Arthropoda > Insecta > Hemiptera > Miridae > Apolygus > Apolygus lucorum. The sequence continues at coordinate 11,850,814 of CM019170.2, forward strand.
GTATCTACATGAATGTGAGTTTCGATAGCTCCGCAGCCTAATTTTGGTTTTAACGATGCAATCAATGTTGCATCACTATCTCTATTAATTTTAAGAATATTTTTTAACAGAATGGTACCTACCTCCAGAAGAGAGTACCAGAGGGTACCAGCGGTGTAGTCCGCCCCCGTTCCTCTGGCTGAAAACTTAGATTCGTTAAAAAACTCAACTTTTTCCATGTTCAAGCACAAATTTCTCTCCTAAATTCGATTGTAAAATTTTTTTGATTATATCATTATGAGCCTAATTTGATTATAGCAATAAGGGCAAGAAGTGTGATCAGAATTTTCACTCCAAAGATGTCGTTCTGGTAAAAGGACATTCTAATACAGGGGTTCCCTAACTTTTTTGTACCACGCCCCCCTCTGGTTATTTGGAGACCCCCCACGCCCCCCTACACATATCAGCTTTCCACTTTGCAATACCCTACTTCCACGGTGCCGTACATACCAACTCCTACTTGTACAAGTATGTGCCTACTTGATACGGTGAGTAGGTAGATTTTTCGATCACTGTTGAATGCGGTAACGCAGAATGGAAAGATTCAATAATTGTACGTATGGTGAAAATTAAAACAAGTATTACATGAAAAACGAATATAATTACTGATACAATATTTAACATTGTAACACAGATACATTTTCTATTTAAGGAAGGTGAAACAATAGGCCTACCTACTTACAAAAACAAAACATAAAACGTAATTTAGTGAGATGAGTGCGCTTGCATGTTCTGGATAAGTTGACAGATCCTGGGTTGAGTTTCAGACAAAGCACAGTGTCAAGTAAAACTGTCAATCTTGACTAAAAACGGGTCAGGAAGGCTTCTGAGGAAGGCCAGCACAAAATAAAGAAGAAGAACTATGCGAGTAACTGAAAATCACAATTTAATGGAACCAAATGGGCATACAAATCGTAAAACAATGCGTGAAAATGTAGGAATCTAAAAACGAACACGTTCCGTTCAAAAGTCAACGATGAATTAGAAAACAAAACAAACAACGTTAACGCTAACACGCAGTCGTGGAAGGTGGAAGTAAAAAACAAAGGATCGCCTACATCCATGGCAGAGTACTTCAACATGGAAGTAAAATAATAATGAATTTCAAACTCAACATACTCCCACCTTGAGACGTTGGGAAAACGGCTCAACACCTAGGTTTGAAAAACAATAAACACCTAGTGGTACAATTTTAAACGAGATACGAGACATGAATAGTCCAAAATTTAAACTGACTACATCATTTCAAAATTCAATTTTTCAAATTAACACATGCAAGACATACAAATTAAATCAATCACAGAATTTAACTGGTAATTTCACTTTACGACCACATCGGGTCTTCACTTCACGAACAATCTTCTTTGGAAGAGAACTATCAGACGTTTTCACTTGGACTTCACTAGGGCCATCCTCTAGATTAGGTTGAACGTCATTGTCGGGACCATCAGAGTTCACCTCTTCCACCTCATCAGAATCTTGCACGTCTCCACAGTCCTCTGCTAGTGGGATCTCCAGGGGGTATATCTTCTGGATTGCACGAGTCAAGATACCATCTGTAGTTCTCAACTTGACTACTCGGCAGTTACCATCAGGGCCTTCGATCAACTCCTCCACTATAGCAAGAGGCCAATCGATCCGTTTCTTGTTATCAGATCCAACAAGCACCAACTCTCCCACCATAGGCTTACGAGTTTTCTTGAAAGAATTCGTGGAGAGTTTTAGCTGACCAAGGTACTCAGTCCTGAACCGCAAGTGTAGGTTTTGCTTGGCTTCATTGCGCCGCCGGAATCTTCTTTCAACGCTAGAAGAATCAATGTGTTCAAAGTCTGGAACACCCGTTTCTCTGAGATCACTGAGAAACATTTGAGGAGTAATGGGCACAGGATCACTAGGACTATCAGAAACATAGGTGATTGGGCGAGAGTTGATGAATGCTGCACATTCACAGACAACCGTGGTTAGCTCATCTAATGTCAGACAAGCTCTCCCCAATATTTTCTTCAGGTGCACCTTCATGATTCCAACTATCCTCTCCCAAAATCCACCCCACCAGGGAGCGCTGGGTGGATTGAACCTCCATTCAATTCTATCAATAGATCCAACAGCTGCCACTTCATTCCAATTAATGGCACATAAAGTATTTGACAACCCTCTAAAATTTGTTCCATTGTCACTATAGACCAGTGTCGGTCTGCCCACACGAGAAATGAATCTACGAAATGCGAGCATGAATGCTTCTGTTGAAAGGGAAGTCACCACATCAAAATAGACAGCACGATAAATGGCACATGTGAAGATAGCAACCCATACCTTTTCACCATTTTTCAGGTACAGAGGACCTGCAAAGTCAGTACCTGTGACTTCAAATACATGTGCATCTCTTACACGACTTTCTGGTAAAGGGGGTGTTTCAACATCAAAAGATTTAGCAATCACACGTTGGCAGTTCACACAACTAGAGGCAATCCGTTTCACAGCCTGCCGACCACGAAGGATCCAATATCTCTCACGAAGCACGTTGAGAAGTCCCTGACCAATAACATGTCCATTGCGAATATGAGTGTCCATCATGAGTCGGTCAACCAATATGTGATTAGGAGGCAGAATATATGGCGCTCGAAAATCTTCTGAATCCTTACGTGCCCAAATTTTGGTTCGTAGTCTGATTAAACCTACAGAATCCAACTGAGGTTTCAATTTGAGCAATTTTCGATCCTTTACACCATCAAACGACTCATCCTGTATGACCCTCAGAACAACTTTCTCCGCTCGCGAAAGTTCCACGACAGTTAAAGGTCCAGAAAACTTGGACTTCCTGGAAAATCTGTTGAACAAATATCGGACAATCCATCCAACAACTCGGACAATTTGGTAGAATCGAGTGAATCTGCGAGACAATATCTCTGAATGCAATGGAGAAGAGTCCTGAACAAGAGCAGCAACTGCTGACTTCTTCCTTTCCAACATAACCTCCTCTTCATTGAACGAATCAGGCACATGCATTGGCCAATCACCTGAAGGTAGCCTTAACCATGATGGACCCTCCCACCATGAAGATTCTGCTAACTGCTTAGGACTGCAGCCCCGACTCAATAAATCAGCTGGGTTATAGATACCAGGGACATGATACCAGCTGTTGCTTTCAGATATTTTACGAATCTCCGCCACCCTGTTGAACACAAAAACATTCCACGGTTCCTGTCGACGAATCCAAGCTATCACAGTTGAAGAGTCACTCCAATAAAACAAATCAGGAACAGAGAGCTCATTCTGGACACTACTTGCTAATCTAGCCCCTAGAGTCGCTGCCAACAATTCAAGTCGAGGAATTGTAGTTTTCTTGATAGGAGCCACTCGTGAACGTGCACCAATGAGATGGACAAAAACATCTTCCCTCCATTCAACACGCAGGAAAACTACTGTAGCATAAGCTGACTGGCTAGCATCACAAAACGTGTGCAATGACAACTTAGCACCCTCTGCCTTGTAGTGACTCAGACACCGTTCCAGCCTGATGACTTGAAGAAACCTCACCTCCTCAATCCACTGGACAAACTGACTCCTGATATCAGAATCCACTTCAGAATCCCAGTCTCCACCATCCTTCCATGTGTGCTGAACTAATAGTTTTGGAACCAATGTTGCTGGAGAAGTCACACCAATAGGATCGAATATGCGTTGGGTAGCCGATAGAATTGTTCGCCGAGTCACCTTGTCTGTCTGAAACTCATGGAAGGCACCAACATTGATCGCCAATGTGTCAGCTTTCTTATCCCAAACCAAACCCAACACTGGGGTGCGGGTGCCTCCTGGAAGATTCGGGTCACTATACTCCCAACCTCGCAATTCAAAACAACCTTCCTTAAATATTGATGTGGATTGTTCGATGAAATCCGATACCTCATCCAGACTAGAGAGACTGCTCACAACATTGTCAACATAAAAACTTTGGCGTAACTGGGGAAATATATCAAGAGAATATTGTTTAATGCCCAACTTGGAGAATTCTTCAACTTTCTCCAAATGATGTTCTATAACCACTCCAAGAAGAAACGGACTGCTTGACACACCAAAAACAACTCGCTTGTGCCTAAAAATCTGAATATTGCCGTCTTCTTTTATCCATAAAAATCGCAGAAAATCTCTGTCAGTTGGAGCAACCGACAATTGCAAAAATGCCTTCTTTATATCAGCAATGATGCCAATCTTGTTCACTCGGAACCTCAACAAAATAGAAGGTATTTGTTCAATAAGATTCATCCCTGTCTCCAGACACTGATTGAGAGAAGGGAACCCCTTAGTACGACAGGATGCATCGAAAACAGGACGTATACGAGTTGTACTTCCTTCCTTGATCACAGGTCGATGTGGGAGATAGTGCCCAGCCTTCCATTCACAAAATGGCACCTTCCCTATGACGCCATCCCGAAGCCATTCACAAAAAACGTTGTCATAGTCCTCCACAGAGCCTGTGCTTTGAAGTTTCCTCACAGTTGATTCCAGTCGCTTGGTAGCAATTTCAAAATTGATGGGTAATGGTGCATGGTCCTCGACCCATGGCAGTTGCACCTCATAACGCCCATCATCCAATACCTTGACTGTCTTCAAAAAATGCTCCTTGGCTGCCAGATCTCTCTGGTGGCGTGAGGACTTCTCGACTGGATCCTCAATACCAAGAATATCCACCCTCCAGAGATCAGTAGCAGTCGCATCTGTACATAGCATAGAAATGTTTGACTGATAATTAGATTCTGCATCAGTCAACTTACCCATAAGGGTCCAACCTAAAACGGTCTCCATGGCCACCAGACCACATTTAAGAACGATCCTGCGACCCGTCCATATTTTCCCGGCAACATTAGCGCCTATCAAAACATCCACTGGCCCCTCTCCCTGATCAGAAAGCTGGATACCCCTCTGCTTCAATTCACAAAGCCAAGGTCCATGCATGAGGAGGGCCGGGAATAGCCTGACAAATAGTCTGGGTGTCAAGGACATCAAAATTGCAGTGGTAATTATCAGATAAACTGGAGAGCCGAATTTTATAGCAATGATGCACCTGTGGAGTTGACGAACTACCACCGAAGAGAGCATGCACCAATGTCTCCTGCCTATGCGGCTTGTATCCAACTAGATCAACGATGCGACGAGTAGCATAGGACCTTTGAGACCCACAATCAATGAGCACCCGAGCGCAAGTTCCATTATCACCCCTCAATTTAACTTTCAGAGTCTGGAGGAGAACAGGTGAATAGTTGGTTGCTGACATGTTGTTATCAACTTCAATGAGTTCAGAGCTGGGTAATTTACTATTAAGTTTTCTTTCAGGACAGAGGAGTGGATTGTGTTTTGAACCACAAATCACACATTTGACAAAAGCTTTGCATCTATTTCTACTATGCCCCTTTCGGAAACAAAGAAAACAATGCCCATTCTGCTGTATTTTCTGCTTGATGTCATCAGAGCTAAGGTCATGAGCCTTCAAACAATTCTCTGAAGCATGAGCATTGGAACAAAAAATACAACTCACTTTTTCGTTAGGAGAAGCCTTAAGATTCACTAAGCCTGCAGCAGTAGGTGTAGAAGTAGTGGAATTTTCCTTACTTGAATCCTTCTTGATAGATTTCGTCTTGGGGTGGCTTACATTGGGTGAATCCGCAGCAGAAAAAGTACCCCTGGCCAGCGCCAATCGTTCCTCACTTTCGACCTCCTTGCGAAGAAACATCAACAGTTCATCCAGGCGCCCCTGGAAGCCAGGTGTATCCTCTTGATATGCTTTGGAAGTACGTATGCGCTCCCAATGTCTCAGGACAGTATCTGGAAGAGAAGATTCCACCAGCGGCAGTAACATATTCGAGAAATTATCCTTCACTACACCTAATGATTCAAGGGCACGTAACTGAGTCTCTAAACGATCGTACAAGCTGCTTAGCGAAAGCTTAGCACTACCAGTGGCTTGTACTAGGACTAATTTCAAAAGTTCGCGTACATAGAGTTCAACTAACATATCAGTACGGCCAAAACGATTGGTGAGTGTCTCTATAGCTTTGGGATAATTCTGAGCAGAAGGCGGGAAGCTATCCAACAATTCCCTAGCAGGAGAACCTTCCTTGGTCAACTGTAGTAGGTACAAGAATTTCTCTTCAGGATCCAGATCCTTATCCTCATGAATGGTCCTAAACATAGCCCAAAAACCAATCCAACCTTGTAGACTACCATCATACTTCTTAGGTTCAAGCTTGAACAACTTTAGACTACGTGATTTCTTTGTAAGCACTGTATTCTGGGAACCGTTTTCACTAGGTGGTGGTTCAACTTTGTATAGCTTCAATTTCCGTTGATTGAGGTCAAGCCATTTGTCTCTATACTCTGCTGTTGAGTCAAAGTCGGCATCTAACTCCCTTTCAGTTAAATTCAACTGGAAAATAAGTTCACTCACCTGAGAATCCACTTGAAATAGACGGTCAAACCTGTCAGCTGCAATGATGAACTTGGCGTCAAATTCATCCTCACTCGGAATTTCTGTCACATTTCCACGTTTGTCCATTTTAAATAGTTCCATCACAGAAGCATGAGAATTCGTAGCAAGTCTCCTCAACTGCTTCCTACTCGCGCACAAGATAGAGTATTCTTTCTTCACTTCCTCAGTCATGATAAAAACCTTTCTTTCCGACACAAGGGGATGCCACAATGTCAAGTAAAACTGTCAATCTTGACTAAAAACGGGTCAGGAAGGCTTCTGAGGAAGGCCAGCACAAAATAAAGAAGAAGAACTATGCGAGTAACTGAAAATCACAATTTAATGGAACCAAATGGGCATACAAATCGTAAAACAATGCGTGAAAATGTAGGAATCTAAAAACGAACACGTTCCGTTCAAAAGTCAACGATGAATTAGAAAACAAAACAAACAACGTTAACGCTAACACGCAGTCGTGGAAGGTGGAAGTAAAAAACAAAGGATCGCCTACATCCATGGCAGAGTACTTCAACATGGAAGTAAAATAATAATGAATTTCAAACTCAACACACAGCGTAGGTCACTTTCGACATCAAGTTTGTTGCGGTACTTGGTTTTGATCGCCATAAGAGTTGAAAACGCTTTTTCGCACATGTATGTTGTTGAAAAAGGCAAGTACATCCGAACAGCTTTCTCTAAAACACTGGGGTAAACTTTTAAGTACTTTAACCAAAATGAGGGCTTGTCCATTTTGTCAAAATCGTATCTTGCAGCAGAGTCATTTTTTATTTGTATTCCCTCCTCTTGCTTCTGGCAGCAACTGTATGTCCATGTTGAACGGGTCGGTTGATAGTTTGTAAAACTCCTCTGACAAGTTAGGAAAGTACCTGCTGAACTCCTCCTTGAGGTTCTTCAAATGGTCAATTATCAAGTTTTTCAAAAGCGATCCTTCAAAAACGTCCTCAAAACATACTTCTTCTGAGACTGACACTACTTTGCTGAAACTTGAATAGTTGCTAGGGTTCATTGACACTTTACGTATCCAAAGTTGTAGTTTCTCAACGTACATCTTGATGGCATCCCGATGTGTTACTATATTTGAGTCTGCACCATGCAGTCTCAAGTTTAGGTTATTTAATGTGTCAAAAAAGTCTGATGAATAGGCCAAAATCACTTGGTTACAGGGTTTTTTGAACTCTGCACTAAGCTCGTTTTGTTTCTGGTGTGCCAAAAACGTTATCACTTCATCGCGGAGTTCAAATAGTCTTCCCAACATATTGCCTTTTGATAGCCATCGTACTTCTGTATGAAATAGCGGCGTTTTGTGATCACTTCCTAAATCTTCACACAGAATTTTAAACAGTCGAGTATTTAATGCACTGTTCTTAACGTAGTTGACTACTTTAATACAAAGCTTTACAACAGCATTGAGTTCGTTAGGAAGAGTTTTTGCTGCCAAGGCTTGAATAAAACAATGAATCCCAACCACATCAGCATTCTTTATTCAAGACTTTATTTCAAAAATCTGAGGAAATTATTTTTGTAATTTTTTTTATTCATTTCATTTGGGTGTCACGCCCCCCCCCCCCAGGGGGGCGCGCCCCCCAGTTTGGGAACCACTGTTCTAATAGGTACAAGAATTCAATGGTGGCAACAGGGAAAGAGGTATGCCTGGTGTATATTAAAGGGCACTCAGGAATTCAAGACAGCGAAAGGGCAGAAGCTTTGGCAAAAGAAGCAGCTCTCCTTCCACGATTTCGCTTCCACCGAGAGATATGAGTAACCTCACCAGTGGTTGAGGGAGAAATGGAAAAGAAAATTCATCTTACCACACCCAGCAGGAGAAAGATTCAAGTTCATCCAACCTGAGATCCCCTAAGCCCCATGGTTCAAAGGACCAGGTTAGGTCTATACAGGGTGTAACTTTTAAGGTCGTACAACCGGCCAGGGTTCGATTCTACAACTAATTTGTGACTTTTTTATTTCTTGAATTTTTTTCTCTTAACCCCCTTAAAATCGGACTTTTTCCACTTTTAAGATGTTTTTCGTATTTTCGACCTTACGCCATTAAAACAGCCATAACTCCCTTGTTTATCAGGCAAAATTCAAATGTAATTATACCGTTGGAAAGAGCGTTAAATTCTCTATCTCTCTAGTGTTAAATAAAACTTTTTAAAGAAGACAAAAATGTTGAAAAATGAGCCCGAATAGTAAAATCTCGGAAATTCGTCGTTTTTTCAAACGTTTGTAACACTAACTGAAACTGCCGGTTAAGTTCTCGCTATTGTCACCGAAAATATCTCAGGAACTGCACAGCTATCCCACGGTTTCACAAGATTAACTAGATTTAAAAACTATGGGCAGATCTAAATTTTTTGAACTTTCGTAAGTTATCAAACAAAATTTTTTCAACGATTTTTTTGGAATTTTTTGTCATAATTTTATTTTTAAACTTTCAATAGCCCACAGAAAATTCTGCTGTCCATTAAATTTAAAATTGAATTTAATTTTGGTTACTACGGTGACACCTTGGGACCGCTGTGGAGTTCCTGATACGAGCCTCGAAAATCCGACTCCGTTATTTTGAGATAGGTCGTTTTAGCATTGAATGGCGAGTCAGCAGTATTAGGAAAGCAGAAGTTGAGAGGATCGTAGAAACTTTGAACGGCGAGAAATGCAAGCAGATCTCTCTCTCTCCTTGAGTCGCCATCCTATATCTGTACCTCAGAGGTCGATTATCGTAAGTGACATTTTGGCGATCTTACAGCAGAGCCAAAAGAAGTTGTGGGCACACCTATTTTGACCCCTATGGCCCATTCTGATGATTTTATCATGCTCAAATTAATTCTGTAGAATCTGTTTATGCCTACCAATACAATAGAATACAAAATACAATAGAAAGAATGCACATACAAAACAAAAATCTCGAAAACGAGAATTTTGGACATACGATAGTTGACCTCTGAGGTACAGATATTTTGGTGGGTCTACTGTAATAACTAGGGCTCGGCATTTTGCATATTTGCATATTTTTTTGCGATATGCCTAAGCTGTAAGGAGCCCAAATATGCCATATTCAAGCCATTTTGTCGCTCCAAATTTAAATTTATCGTGCATATATTCGCAGTTTTTGGTATAAGTGCATATAATGGGCATTTCTTAACCCATTCGATGCGGGAAAAAAAGAGCGACGTTACGCCCCATCCTGAAAATTTTCACTTCGATAAAAAAATTTCATTTTTCATGTTTGATATTCTCATGTTTGATGTTTGACTCGCAGATTGTTTCTGAAGGACTTGCAATTACGCGAGGCAGGTCATAACGGACAACCCAACGGTCGGAACAATTTGAAGGGGGGGCGCTCTTATTGTTAGGCATGGCATCATATGATGCCATCCGCACAGCACGAAAACCACCATGGCATCATATGATGCCATCCGCACTGAATGGGTTAACAAAAGCCATATTTTCCAGTTTTGTCAGCTATTTTCTCTAATGAGGAGGCGTTATCATGGCCCGGAAAAACAGGTGAAACCGTTCGAGAAAAATTAGAGTGTGTACTCAAACGAAATCCAGGCTGGAAAACTGTCGTTGTGTTGGCGAAAGTGTTGGAAGGCGACTCACCCAACACCAGCAATTGGTCATGCACTCCTCAAGAAGTGGCGTCTTTCAAATATCTACCAATTGTCTCAGCAGATGTGGAGCGTTCATTCTCCCGTTTGAAACTATTATTGCACGATTTGAGAAAATCTTTTACAACTGAAAATTTGGAAAAGCACTTGGTAGTACAAGCTAACATATTTTAACAATTAAATGTTTTGTCTAAAAACTGAGTAAAACTATTGTAAAAATTGTATAAAATGATTTTGTGTAAAAATGTACATACAAAAAAATTGAATAAATACAAGTAAATATATACTGAAAAGACTTTGTTTCCCACTTATTATTCAATTGTTCAACTATCTTGCGCATATTTTGAAGGCATGTTTTCGGATTTTTTCGCGCATATGTACAAATGCATATATTGGGCATTTACCTGCATATTTTGAGGTTTTATTTCGCATATATTGCCGAGCTCTAGTAATAACTATAAAAATATTATTTTAGCTTTGGGGACAAATCAAAGAGTCCCATTTATCTGCCATAACACTTCATCTTTTCTTTACTTCTCAGCAATAACATGAACAGAAAGGAGAGGGCAAGAGGAAATTTTGATTTTGGAAAACTTACATTTTTGGAACCTTGAAAAGACTTTTCAAAAGAGCTTTCGCTAGAATCGGAAGCAAAATAATATACCGTTGAGTAATAATTTGCAGAGTTTTTAGAATTGAAGGTGCAGGGTGTCCAAGTAACTAATTGAGTATGACAAAAAATCTGACCAACGCTATTCTTCAAATTTTTTTCGTAACATTAGCAAAAAAGTCTGCCAAGTGGGTGTGGCACATAGCTTCCTCGTATCCATAACCCGATTATATGTTGAATGCGCTCCGGTAACGCGATGTGCTGATACACAAAATCTACAACGGCACAGTGCGAGAGATGTTCAGCCGAAGTTGGAGCCCTCCATCAATATCATGATGGAATCCCCGAATCTCATGTACGACCAGATCTCCTCAGACATACAACGACCATTCAACCTTCCACACCTTCCCCAACGTAGAGTGAAGATTTTCTCTCTTATTTATGTTTATAACTGAGTGTTACTTCATAATAATAATAATAATGTATAATTCCGAATTGAGATAATAATAATAACTTGAATAATGTAAAAAGGATCATGTAACAAGGATAGGTAATTTACTAATGCAGCGATAAAGTTGAATAGTAGGTATAATACTTAATAAAACGTAGTGTGAATTTAAATTAATATTGTGCTTGTAAAATAAACATTATGGCTGTAAGGTCAACCAATAAAAATAAATTAAAAAACGCTGCAAATTATTACACAATGGTTTATTTTATTTTTTTTCTATATAGATCACTCGTCTGCAAAGCCACCAACCATCCAACATGAAGAAAAAAATCGATCACATTTCGGTCAGCTTTAATTTGAACGGAGATTAGGCCTCTTTTGCGATTCACACTCGTGTTTCTGATTTATCGTACGTCCAAACTTTAAATTCTCGTAGTCAGCGAACGGTTTGTCCTACAGAGCTCCGGGTGGTCTCAAAAATTCTAAAAATTCTATAGAATATTAAATTGAAGGAAAAAAATATCTTTATATCAAAATGTTTTGAGTTAGGGCGTTTTCAAAATTTCAAAATTCATTTTTGAACCCTTAGAAGTGACCTACATCAACCAAAATCTTCGGGGCACAACTAGACCCCAAATGCATACCAAATTTCATCAAAATCGGTCAATGCTAAGTGGCAAAAGTGCCGCGTACGGCGGACGGACGGCCAAATTTTTATTCGATTTTTGGATTCTACGTACCTACCTTGAAACGTAAACCATCAAATTTTGAGGGGGTGTTGAAATTTTTTTTTTGTTGGTCGATTCCAAAGGTTCATTATTGAAAATAATAAACCAAAATCAGAATTCAGAATAGAGCAAGATGCATCCACACAAAGGTTAAACCTTAATAAAAACTTCCCGTCTAGATTTCAGTGATCCTTCCGAAAGTTTTATGGCAGCGGAAGAATTACAACCGTTTAGGTATATGAAATCGATATTTTAAATAACCCAGGCATAACAATGTATGGATTTTTTTTGCTCGACGCGCTTAATCTTATATATACAAAATAGATGCTTCATTTTTTAGTCATGCTACAGCTTAGGAAGAAACAGGAGCCCTTTGGGGGGTGAGAGTTCATCATATTTTTGTTTTGGAGTGTTTAAAAACATTTGAAGTGTTTAAATACCAGGCATCCAGCTGTTGCGATATTGAAAACGAAGTTCCTCTGGTTATCAGCCGGTTTCACCAGCTTGGATGAACCTCAGAGGCAGGATTAAATTCAAATTCGCGGGTCGGGATTCTGACCATTTCACAAAAAGATTTTCATCAGTCGATTTCTCGGAGCTAAGTTTTCAATATGGCAACAGCTTTCGATCCGAAGATAATCCAAGGATCAGAAGAAGGGTGGTTTAAATCGAGATGGTTCAAGTTGTGATGAGGCTTAAATGAACCGATATCTTTATCCTCAGTCGAGAAACAACTCAAGTTAATCCGCGGTGGTGAAACCAGCCCTAAAAGTCCCTAAAAATGGATCTCCATTGCCAACGAATTTCGGCTATGAAATTTGTCAGGTTTTCCTACTAAACACGTATTTTTACAAATAAACAAGGAATCTTGATAGCTTAAGCACTGGAACCTGTAACGATCGAGACAGGTGGTGATGACCCTCCACCCGGCTCTCACCACAGAAATCCCCAAGAGTGAAAAGTAAAAAAACCATTTTAAGGGTGGATTTTTGTCCAACTGCCATTCCTGGCGTCGCGAACGTCATCAGCTGTCGTCCAAAGGGAAGATCAGAATTTGTTCTGAAGACTTCGCTGTTGGCTTCCCATTGCCTCACCTCCCTGGATTGGGACGAGAGCCTCGCACGCACAAAAACGCACGCTCCAGGATGTGAGATTTAAACCCAAGACCCCCTCAGAAGTCGGTCCAAATCCCAACACCAAAGAACGTGCGCCCCAGCGACCACGGTTACACCGGACCTATCCCCAAGTGGGAATTGCTATTCCAATTCTAGTCTTGAACCACCCCTATTTTACTTCTCTACCTCCCTGTCACCTTCACCAACGGGTAGTTAAGGTAGCGTAACTTGGGTCATTTTTTTCAAACTCAAATTTAATGTTCAAAAACCTTTTGAAAAATCCCGTTTTGTTCTTAAATTGTAGGGTGACAACTTGGGAACAAATGAGAAAAAGAGTTTTAGCTAAAATCACTCTATATCTAATATAGCGATTTTAAAAAAAAAAACTTGAAATTTGAATTCCTGAATGTACTTTGGGTCAGTGATGATTGTACCTTGAATCAGAAATTATGCCTAGGGTCGCATACAGAAATTAAAAAAAACATTGTTAAAAATATCAAAAAACATGTATTAGTGAGAAATTACGTGTTCGGTGTTTGAAAAGTCTTATTTAGGTACTCACAGCCAAGAAAAACATTACAAATTATTATTATTAGAATAGTATGACACTTTGATAGAAATCTTATTGTTTTCACATTAAACGTTTCTATTTCTGACTACTTATTCCTCATAAAGAAAATCACTATACAGGGTGTAAGCCTAACTGGTCTGCCTTACGGTGCCAATCGATTCTATAACTAATTTGCAACAAAAAATGTCTCCTAGCAATTTCTTTTTCGAGTTATTTCAACTTTATACTTTTTACCGTGATTTTGACCTTATGTCGTTAAATTGGTCATAACTCCGTTAATTAGCTGTGTGAATTTACAATTTGAGGATACTGTTGGAAAGAGCATTAAATTTCCTATCGGATAGATGCCTTAACTTTTTTTGAGTCAAGATTTGAGACATGTAAACGTCCTCTAAAAAGAGAATTTTACGTAATTTTGGAAACCTCACATTTTTTCAATCGCAAATTGAACTACGAGAACCCATATTTTTTCAAGATGCAAGAACAGTACAAACTGCGCTAGAATGTCAGCTTTCCAATGGTATAATTAAAAAATATTTTACAACCAAATTCATGTTTGAACGCGGAAAAACGTGCATTTTTTCAACGAAATCTGCGATCCGCCTAGGAGGTCTGAGAGGTCGGACGATAGAAGTGGGTGGGTCGGCGCCGCAGTAGACCGCGAGGCCTCCGGAAACAGGAGGCCAGAGCGCTGATTTCTTTGAAAACATATTGTTTAGTAATGCATGCATTCCAGGAGACGTCCCATTGGATAAGCATTAGATCAGTTTAACCAGTTGTTAAGTGATAAAACTGTTTCACTCGATGTAATTTATTTATTACTTTAGGCAAGAAATAGTGACCCCCCCCCCACCATTATCCACCTTAACATTTCTAGCGGCATGGGAGCCTCGAATCTGAAGAGCATCTTAAAATCCATGATCTACGACACCCAACATGCGAATTCGAGTTCACCCCCCCCCCCCCCCAACGCCAACAATGGTGCCAGTCTGGCACCAAAGCGGAAATACGTCGTAACATTGAACTTTCATCTATTAGTTTTGGTAGGCAGTCCGTCGAAGTTCACATCCGTATTCAAGGTGAAACACACAAAAAAAAAAAAAACACGAAATAAGCGGTTTTTGGCATCATGGCACCACGGTGGCACCACTATTAGTTCCATGGTGGTACAGAGAATAATTCATGAAAATCCAGAGGTATAATGAGAATTTTTCCTCAATTTCAAAGCTTGGGTACAATTAGTAAGCAGTAAAGGAACCGAAATATTGAAAAATCGGATATTTTGTGAATATTATCCCCCCACTCACCCCCTCCCCTTGCGAATTTTGGTACTCTGGTAAAATCATGTACAACTCGGAAGTTATTTGAGTCAAACAAAAAAAGAAACACGCAAATCGGTTGGAAATTGAGGCCTGGGCAGAGTTTACAAGATTATGCACGCAAACGCACGTTTTTTAAGCACTAACCCCCCCTTTCCCCCTCTTAAAAAGCAAAATCCGAAATTCCGGCGCCGTAGTGCACAACTAGATAGTATTCCGCGTCAAACGAAAAAGGAACCACGAAAATCGTTTGAGAACTAAGGCCTGGGCAGAGTACACAAGATTATGCTCAAAAACGCACGTTTTTCGAGCATTAACCCCCCCCTTTCCCCCCTTAAAAGGCAAAATTCGAAATTCCGGCGACGTAGTGCACAACTAGATAGTTTTCCGCGACGAACAAAAAAAGAACCAGGAAAATCGGTTGAGAACTAAGGCCTGGGCAGAGTACACAAGATTTTGTTACACACACACATACACACATACACACACACATACACACACACACACACAGACATACACCTATGGTTTTTTTCGCGGATTTGGATTCAGAATGGTCTAAAACGGATTACTGTGTGGTTATTTTTTTTTTCTGTTGAGTGTTGTCCAACTTTACCCCAGATCGATCGCATAAGGACGCCCAATTCTTACTGTGGGACGTCCTAAAAATGCACGTTTTTCCGCGTTCAAACACGAATTTCTCCCTTAAATTTGGTTGTAAAATATTTTTAATTATACCATTGGAAAGCTGAGATTCTAGCGTAGGTATCACTGTTCTTGCATATTGGAAAAATATCGCTTTTTTTGCGATTGAAAAAATGCGAGGTTTCTAAAATTACGTAAAATAATTTTTTAGAGGACTTTTCATGTCTCAAACCTTGACTCAAAACAAGTTAAGGCATCTATCCGATGGGAAATTTAATGCTCTTTCCAACAGTATCCTCAAATTGTAATTTACACAGCTAATTAACGGAGTAATGACTAATTTAATGACAAAAGGTCAAAATCACGAAAAAAGTAGTTAAAATAACTCAAAAAAGAAGGGTTTAAAAAAAAATTGGTAAGAGACATTTTTTGTTGCAAATTAGTTATAGAATCGACTGGAACCGTATGGCAGACCAGTTAGGCTTACACCCTGTATAAATGGCAATATACATAAACAGGGCATGAAGTAGAAAATATAAACAAGGTCGATTCCATAGGTTCATTATTGAAAATAATATACCAAAATTGGAAGCTACCTATTGAGAATTAAAATACATTAAAACACCTTAATGCCTGCGAATGAAATTGCAAACTTTGCCTCATCGGTTAACTGTTGGCTCTGGCAGGATTCTGTTGATGTCTCCAAATCTTTTACGTTATGCCAAACGAAAAAATTATTTTTTTTTTCGGGTGAATCTGACGGTCGCCTGTCCATGGTCAACGGTTGACGGATGGAAAACCCTCTTCTTATCTCATCCACAGCTTCTGCAAGCGTTTTCGGTGGAACTGGAATGGTTTGATACCGGTTGCACTTCGAGGGATCTGAAAACGAAAAAACAACGTAAGCTGGGTGACCCAAGGTAGGTACAAGCAAAAAATGACTCAAGATACACGAATGCACCAATTAAAACAAAACATCAAATGACGAGTTATCACTCGCAATTAACCACAAAAATATACACCATCTGATTAACTGATTGTTTTACTTCACTTTGCAACCAAAACAATAAGAAAAAAAACACTTACCGTTCTTTGGGGACCATCAAAATGGGGAGCAGCTAAACTCCGAAAAAGGTCAGAAAAACTTTAGGTAACTCTTATCAATCCAGCACCAAATCTGTGAAGATGAAACTTCTTATTTCATTGTCTCGATGAACAGTTTAGATTATGGTGGACACAAACTCTTTTTCAGCAGTCTTTCCTACAGATCTTTTTTTTTTCCGGCAGGCAGGTGAGAAAATCTTTAAGATCCACAGGTGGAGTTGGATCTCGTAAGATACCTTGAAGGATCCGCGACTTCAAGGTTATGTGGGAATTCAAACCCACTAAAAAAACACCTCCTTTTCTCCCACGTTGGATGCTCAGCCTGGAACTGTTTAACACATTACTTCAGGCTGAGTCCTGGGGCACTTCTACAGATCTTGGAAATGACGCAAGGTAAATCCGACCCAAGGAACACGACTTTACCCTACAGGCTGGCTGATCCTTCAAATTCGAGTGCTCACTATCCCAGACGACCCTAATGATGACAACCGAGCATTTATATGACTGTCCTCAACTCAGGGACATAAGATCATGTTTTCTTCCTGAAGACACCACATAGTCGAAGATATCCAAACTATATTGGGCTGCAAGAGGCCGCATGGCGGAAAAGCCAAAGGCGTAGGAGAAAAAAAGCTGCAAATTATTACACAATGGTTTATTATTTTTCTATATTGATCACTCGTCTGCAAAGCCACCAACCATCCAACATGAAGAAAAACATCGATCGCATTTCGGTCAGCTAAAATTTGAACGGAGTTTAGGCCTCTTTTGCGATTCACACTCGTGTTTCTGATTTATCGTACGTCCAACACTTAAATTATCGTAGGGAGCGAACGGTTTGGCCTACAGGGCTCCACGCGGTCTCAAAAAATGCTAAAAATTCTATAGAATCTTAAATTGAAGGAAAAACAATGCCTTTACTATATCAAAATTGTTTGTGTTAGGGCATTTTCAAAATTCATTTCTGAACTCTTAGAAGTGACCTGCATCAACCAAAATCTTCGGGGCACAACTAGACCCCAAATGGAGCCTACATATGTACCAAATTTCATCAAAATCGGTAAATGCTAAGTGGCAAAAGTGCCGCGTACGGCGGACGGGTGGCCAAATTTTTGTTCGATTTTTGGATTCTACATACCTTGAAACGTCAACCATCAAATTTTGGAGGGGTGTTAAAAAAAAATTTTTCTTGCTCGATTCCAAAGGTTATTTATTGAAAATAATAAACCAAAAGCCTGGCTGAATCTCCTAACCACCACACACACATCTACATAACGGTTGCGTGCTTGTTAGATTCTAGGTACCTCACGTCATCACAGGCCGTCAGGCTTCGGGCCGGCCGACTAAACTTCCAATCAAATTCTTCTCAATTTTCCAAATCGATAAATTCTATTAAATTAGTTCAAGTACACAAATTATGTACTGACAAAATCAGATGACTTTTTTTGGGTAGTGTACTAATTTCACTCAGTTTTTCATTGGCCCCGCAGCCATAAAGAGTTAGTTAGAAAGGCAGATTGATGAGGACAGATATAAGGGAATAAACCCTGGTAATACGATAGGTGATCGATAAAATTCATTCTTTAAAGTTCAATGAGTTGGATACAGAGATCTCAAAAACAAACAAAAAACATTCGTGTCGAAAGATTTTAAAAATAATGTGCGATGGGCAAAAAATATTCTCTTTAATGTTCGAGTCATTGAAATTTAAGTGGCTGAAGATGTTCCAATAAAGGTCATGTTCAATTATTTTAATGTAGTTATATGTGGAGAAGGAAGCAGTAAAAAACCCAGTTCTCATATGTCATTCCATTTTATCAAACGAGCGCTTCCAGTGCAAACTGTGGCCCCTTTCTCAAGCCTTTAATAAAAACGCTGCAAATTATTACGCAAAGGTTTATTATTTTTCTATATAGATCACTTGTTTGCAAAGAACACGGCTTTGCCATTGTTACCACCATCCAACATGAAGAAAAACAGATCGCATTTTGATCTGCTAAAATTTGAACGGAGATTAAGCCTATTTTGCGATTCACTCTCGTGTTTCTGATTTACCAGTCCAACCCTTAAATTCTCGTAGGGAGTAAACGGTTTGTCCTACAGGGCTCTACGTGGTCTCAAAAAATTCTATGCTATCATAAATTGATGGAAAAACAATACCTTCATATCAAAATTTTTTGAGTTGGGGCGTTTTTAAAAGTTCAAATCTTATTTTTCGACCCTTAAAAGTGACCTACATCAACCAAAGTCTTCGGGGTACAACTAGACCCCAAATGGAGCCTACATACCCAATTTCATCAAAATCGGCCAAATCTTTATTCGATTTTTGGATTTTACGTACCTTGAAACGTTAACCAGCAAATTTTGAGGGTGTGGGGGGGGGGTTAATTTTTTTCTTGGTCGATTCCAAAGGTTTATTATTGAAAATAATAAACCAAAAAACCGCAGTCATACTTTAACTTCCATCTTATAGGCTTGAGAATGGGGCTTTCAGCGCTCGCCTGATAAAATGGAATGACATATCGAGTGTGAAGAACCAACATAGCCTAAGTCACTTTTTTTGGTTTTGAGATAAGGTCAAAGCCTTATAGAAAAAAGTGTGCTGGAATCCAACGGTGGGGTCACATAAACAGTTTAGCCAACGGAAACGGGAGAAAAATCGTTTAATGCAACAGTGCTCTAGTCAAAGTGGGAGACCACAAGAGCCTATGTCAGAGTTTTCCCTGTCATTGGGTTTGGTCGCCTAGCCTCCTCCATGAAATTGTGAGTTATTTATAGTAATTTTTGTGTTCTGAGCATGTGGAAATTATTATTAGTGGAGTCATTAAACCCATTAATTAATATTGAAAAGGGATAGATCGTGATCATTTTACCAAGATAAATGATGCCAGAAAATCTTGCTTGACTTGGATCATTATTTTTCTACCCAATTCTGTGACTTAGGCTATTATTGCTCGGTCTTGAGGACTTGAGCTAAAATGGTTCTGTCTCGTTTGTTGACTTGGGCATTTATGGAAGGGGTTGAGGGAGTAACACAACAGCTTAAGTAAAAAAAAATCTGCCCCAACATAGCCTATCTCAAGTAATTCCACTTAGCCAATAATTTCTCCAAAAAAAGCTACCAGTTACTTGTTGAAGTCATATGGGAACACACTGGTATCAAAAAAATTACCAAGAGAGACGTGGTTAAGCCGTGAAGCAGTTTTTTGAGCCTCCTGAAAAGTTGACAAAAGTGAGTTAGGCTATGTTGGTTCTTCCCCTCGATATGAGAACTCGGTTTTTTACTGCTTCCTTCTTCACATATAACTACAATATGACTACAGCAGGAGTACACAATATTTTTATAATTTCATTTCTCCAAAATTCAAATTATTGAGTTTTGTTTTGAGTCTGTCAGACCCAATGATGCCGTTGGTGACGAATTAATTTGTTACCTCGCGATTTTTTATTTAACCCTATACTTTGCAACGTCTGATATACCATACGTGTTTTCTCTTCATTATAGAAGCTTTTTCAGTTTTACCTTGTATTTAGAGGGCCAAGGATACATACATTTTAAGGGAAAAAATTAAACAAATCGCCATAGGAAAACTGCCAAATTTTTAGATTCAAACTCGTTACGTCTTCGATTGAGACTGCAGTTTTATTTATGTATATTCACGTTTACTACTTTATCTAATTGGCGAGTGCAGCAAGTGAGAAAGTATAATTACTAGCGATTCTTCCATTATTTTATTTTATAGATTCTTTTATCTTCCAATTTTATTCTGATTGAAATAGAACGAAATAAATTTTATTTAATAACAATTCTCATTCATCGGTGACTCGGCAGTGTACGATATACGAACTTAATATACCACAAGTGTTTAAAACCTGCCCAAATTTGAATATTTTAGAAGCTTTGTCAATTTACCATGATTTTGGAGGGCCTAAAGTACACTTTAGGAGGGAAAATTGTAAAGAATCGTCATGGGGTACTTTTGCCAAGTACAGGGTTAAGTAACATGATTACGGGCGATAATATCACATTCAACACCAATCATTGACCGAAAAAGTTGCCAAAACAACGGAGCTAATTTTCCCCAATGTTGAGTATGAGCGGGAAGTGGGATGGTGTTCATGCTGAGAAAAATTCTATCGAAATGAAACCATTTCGAAATGGAAATTCTTGGAAATTTACAGGACGATCCAACCACTCTTTTTAATCGAAATGCAACATTGAAAGAAAACGCTGCAAATTATTACACAACGGTTTATTATTTCTATATACATCACTCGTCTACAAAATCACCAACCATCCAATATGAAAAAAAAAAAAAAATTAAAAAAAAAAAATCAAAAAAAAAATAAATAAATAAAAAAAATCAAAATCACCAACCATCGATCGCATTTCGGTCAGCTCTAATTTGGACGGAGATTAGGCCTCTTTTGCGATTCACACTCGTGTTTCTGATTTATCGTACGTCCAAACTTTGAATTCTCGTAGTGAGCGAACGGTTTGTCCTACAGAGCTCCGCGTGGTCTCAAAAAATTCTAAAAATTCTATAGAATCTTAAATTGAAGGAAAAACAATACCTTTATATCAAAATTTTTTGAGTTAGGGCGTTTTCAAAATTTCAAAATTGATTTTGGAACCCTTAGAAGTGACCTACATCAACCAAAAGCTTCGGGGCACAACTAGACCCCAATGGAGCCTACATACCAAATTTCATCAAAATCGGTCAATGCTAAGAGGCAAAAGTGCCGCGTACGGCGTACGGCGGACGGACTGCCAAATTTTTATTCGATTTTTGGATTCTACGTACCTTGAAACGTAAACCATCAAATTTTGAGGGGGTGTTAAATTTTTTCTTCTTGGTCGATTCCAAAGGTTCATTATTGAAAATAATAAACCAAAACGGACGATGACGCGGATTCGCGTCATGCCGTGTTGAATGTGATATTCAGGGAGTTCCATTTTATGGACTGGAAAACTTTGGGAGTCGAGCGTACAACTAATTTAAGTAATAAAATGTCTCTTAATAATTTTATTTTTCACGTTTTTCCAAGTTTTTTTCCATTTTAAGATTTTTTTTTGTGTGTTCGACCTTATGTTACTAAAATTATCACAACTACCTTAATTTACCGTAAAAATGTAAGACGCTGCAAATTAGTACACAAAGGTTTATTATTTGTCTATATAGATCACTCGTCTGCAAAGAACACGGCTTTGTCATTGTTACCATCAACCAACATGAAGAAAAACATCGATCGCATTTCGTTAAGCTAAAATTTGAACGGAGATTCGGCCTCTTTTGCGATTCACACTCGTGTTTCTGATTTATCGTACGTCCAACCCTTAAATTCTCATAGGGAGCGAATGGTTTGTCCTACAGAGCTCCGCGTGGTCTCTAAAACTTCAATACTATCTTAAATTGATGGAAAAACAATACCTTTACATCTAAATTTTTTAAGTTAGGGCGTTTTGAAAATTTGTTTTTCTTGGTCGATTCCAAAAGTTTATTATTGAAAATAATAAACCAAAATAGGAAATTTTGTCAATTTGACACAAATTATTTACGCAGTGATTTTTCACTCATCTGGACCCCGTGTAGAGACTACAAAGATGGCAAATTTGACGCCCTTTCCAACGGTGCCCTTCCCTTATTTTTACATTTTCACTGTAAATTAAGGTAGTTACGGTAATTTTAGTGAGAAGTGATCGCTAAGAGAGTGCTAAGTGGTTGCTAAGAGACATTTTATTACTCAAGTTAGGTGTAGAATCGACTCATGAAGTTTTCCGGTCATTAACATGGGACCCCTGTATAAACGCAGGAGACTGACGAACGGTGACAGAAACAACATAAGGCTGACACAACTGTTTGAGTGAGTACAATGCCAATTTGAACATCTCAACAAATACCAATAGTTTCTTCGCCGAAATTTTTCGGCAAGAGAGAGAGAGCCGAAGAATCGAGCGTTTCGGGCCGGTATTTCCCGAAATTACCGGAGCTCAAAACTTTAAAAGTTGTACTTAAATTTGAAATTTTCAAGGATTTTTGAAATGCATTAGTGAAACAGTCTAGGGAATCGAAAAACAAAAAGATTGCCGCTGGAATCATCAAAATCAAACTACAATTGCCAGAGAAAACGCTGCAAACTATTACGCAATGGTTTATTATTTTTCTATACAGATCACTTGTCTGCAAAGCCACCAACCATCCAACATGAAGAAAAACATCGATCGCATTTCGGTCAGCTAAAATTCGAACGGAGATTAGGCCTCTTTTGCGATTCACACTCGTGTTTCTGATTTATCGTACGTCCAACCCTTCAATTCTCGTAGGGAACGAACGGTTTGTCCTGCAGGGCTCCGCGTGGTTTCAAAACATCCTAAAAATTCTATACTATATTCTAATTCTAAAAGGCACAACTAGACCCCAAATGGAGCCTATATACCATTAACAATTTATATTTGGAAAAAATACTTCACCGCTACAATTGATGGTATTGTACATAAATAATTACATGACAGTATTGTATCAGCACTTGTATTCAGCACTCAGCAGTCATGTCCATCTGGCTGCTTGTTATCAGGGTCCGAGATCCGACCCCGGACATTGGGGTGAGGGACAAGGTTGAATCACCTTATCCCACAAATGATGGAGGGAGGATTGTGCCTCTTCTGGCTATGCCATCAGTCGACGCTTCTCCTCCCCATGGGTTTCGAGTTCAGCTCCAAGTCCCACGGGGCCCACTTGCTCGAGCCGTGGCACGCTGTCGTGTGGCCGTAGCCCTGAATTTAGACCAGATGAATGATCCTCCTGTTAGGACTCGGGTGGTCATCCACTCCAGGATAAACAGTGGATAACCAGCCCGAATCAGATCCTTGGCTGACTTGCCATGCTATATCCCTCTCCAGGTGATCGTTGCTCCAATCACTTTCAGTTGGTTTCGCTGAATATTTGCAAGTGCTGCTGCAGCATCTAGTAATGCGTCAACTTCATATTTTTGAATTTTGGAAGCATTGATGTCTGCGAGTGATCTCTGGCCGGAGCAAGAGACCACTGAGACATCAATAATGAAGGCTCCTTTTGGTGTTACCACCAAGAGGTCTGGACGATAACCTCGCTGTTCCAGGTTAAAGTGTGGCTCTAGCCAAACTGGCCATCCTTTACGGCGAGCGTAGGCTTCCAGTAGGTTGAGGGCAGAATTGTGACGGGCACACCTGGGTCTTACCACGGCTGGGCAAATCTGGAGCACATTTTCTATATAGATCACTCGTCTGCAAAGCCACCAACCATCCAACATGAAGAAAACCATCGATCGCATTTCGGTCAGCTAAAATTCGAACGGAGATTAGGCCTCTTTTGCGATTGACACTCGTGTTTCTGATTTATCGTACGTCCAACCCTTCAATTCTCGTAGGGAACGAACGGTTTGTCCTGCACGGCTCCGCGTGGTCTCAAAACATCCTAAAAATTCTATACTATATTCTAATTCTAAAAGGCACAACTAGACCCCAAATGGAGCCTACATACCAAATTTCATCAAAATCAGTCAATGCTAAGTGGGGAAAGTGCCGCGTACGGCGGACGGACGGCCAAATTTGTAATCGATTTTTGGATTCTACGTACCTTGAAATGTAAACCAACAAATTTTGAGGGGGTGTTAAAAATTTTTCTTTGCTTGGTCGATTCCAAAGGTTCATTATTGAAAATAATAAACCAAAATGGTACAAAACTGTTTATTCAGTTAAGTTTATCCCATTTTTCGCCGGCAATTATAGTTCGATTTTGATGATTCCAGCGGTAATATTTCAGTTTTAATTCCCTAGACTGTTGTACTAATAAAATTTCAAATTTCAGTACAACTTTTAAAGTTTGAGCACCGGTAATTTCGGGAAATACTGACACGGAATGCTCGACCGATTGAGACCACTTTTAATGTAGGTAATTGAACGTTTATTGGAATTACGATGGATCGCTCAGAGGGGCTGCACTCAATGCAGTCTTTCGCTGTGAGCAGGTTCTGTCCCATTGCCAACAGTCTCCAGAGATCGCTTAATTGAACTGTAACGCCTAATTGTGATCGTTACACGTTTGTAATTATGACGAAAAGTTCCTGGAACTGCCCATCTGTACCTCATAATGTAGGTACTCAAAGGGAAGTAGAGACCCCATGATGGAGAAAAAAGCCCATGTGTGGGCTTAAAAGTGTTCACACGTGATTCTTGTGATCATCCAGTACACCCTGTAATTTCTGATGTCTCCAAGTTGAAGTGCGGTGTACACCTAGGTTCCATGCCAATTTCAGAAAAAAAAAAATTTTTTTTACGTGATAGTTTCTAGTTCTTTTATTACCATTTCCAACGCAAGTATGGAGTTCTCAGTCACATCTACAGATTCAACGTCTATTTAATCATTAAATCAACCCGTGCATCGCAAAAATAAATCTGCATGTAAAGGACGTTACTTTACTATTTTTACTTTTCCTACTTGTGTAGGTACTGGCTGTGATGTTCTAAATTTGTAGGTGATGGAAGGAAAGACCTGTGTTCCCTGAGGTGGTACCCTCAGCCCTCCAGGTCGTAGGATAAGGACTCGTCGGCAAGTGTTCCCAGATCGTTGATATGCCCGCCTTGCTAATGAGGGGATGAGAAGAACAGGTTAGCAAATATTGTTCTGTCATTCCCAGCTAGGCTGCCCTTACAGAACAATAATTGACTAGCACAAATTTTCAATTAGGTAAGTGGTTATTCCCGGATAGGTATCCGCCCTCACCACTAACTACTTGAAGATTTGAGATCTAAATGGAGGT
The DNA here is from genome assembly GCA_009739505.2 of Apolygus lucorum. NCBI lineage: Eukaryota > Metazoa > Arthropoda > Insecta > Hemiptera > Miridae > Apolygus > Apolygus lucorum. Next base: position 11,876,287 of record CM019170.2, read on the forward strand.
TCCCTAAACTGACCGTTGTATAAATTTTGAATAAATTTGTAGAGGTGAAGTTTTTAAAGGGTAGATGGTTTCTTGAATAAGACAAGGTTTTTACTTTAGAGCAATAGCTTCTCAGTAGGTCCCAAACCTGACTACCGCTGGCTTGAGCCAGCGGCTATTTAAGAGGGGTTCTCCTACTCCGGAGCCTTCCCTCAACAAAACGCTGTCCAGCGAAGGAGGTGTTAACCCTTTCCTGGGGAATTACCGTCTAGGTGAGTGACCCACTGAGCGCGTTTTGATTGTGAATAATTATACAATATAGGGTGGCTCCCACACTGCAGTTTGACAGTCTCAGTATCCTCTGTATATGTTTAATATCTAATGTTGGTAATGTAATCAACACGTCATGAAAAGTGTAGTTTCCCCGATTTCTAAATGGATCATACACCTTGTAGCCGTGAAATGTGTAGCGAACACACATGCATCATCAACAAACACTCCTCCTCGAGGTATTAAATCCTAACAGGCACAACGCTTTTGTTCAAAGTGATCACAGAGATTCAGGTTCGGAGTCAACCGCCAAAAATTGAATATTTAATATTTATAGGACTTAACCTCTATAGCAACACCGTATGAATGCATTATTCGTTCTGGGATACTGTCGAACGGAGGAAACATGTTTCAAGGTCAAATTTCAGCAGTTAATAAGGGTGTCGTAAAAATTGTAGTTCTGAGTTTACAAGATTGAGTTGAAATGGTTCTTTATTATTTCTTTTAATCTCAAGAAAGATCTCTCCTGATTCGCGAATTAAATTCACCTTAGATCCCAATAAATCAAAGGAAAAAAAAAACAGTAATTACTAATTGATTGATTTTCAATCTTACCTTGGATTTCCTTCGCGGAGAAGGAACAAAACCCGATAGTGAGTTCTCGGTGAAGTACCTAATTTCCAGTATTGAAAAGGACTTCGACATGTTGCTACCGTAAGTAAATACACGCAATATAACAGGGACAATTTACGAAATTGTGGTCCCTCGAGGATAGTAGTTTCGCAGAATTGCAGCCCACAGAACTATAATCTCGCTGGATCCGTTTATCTGCGGATATGTTGAGTATCTTGGCCTAATTTATATTGCCTACACTCTTGGCAATCTTTATGCTCCCCACAATCTTGGTAGTCTATATAGCCATCGACCTGGTAGTCCTCAGTAACACCCCACTTCACCGTTGACAATTCAGTACTGCCCTTCTTTGGCAGTTTTTTTTTTGTAAACTCAATAATTATATATTATCAACCCCCTTGGCAATCCGTGGTAATACAATAATTGATTCTGACGTAGGGAATTCAGCCACTACGCTAACATTAAATTTCGTACCAGTCCAATTTCCCTGTGAAGGCTTCACCACAAAAGGTAGACTTGACCGTTAATTCGGGGATCTGCCACCTAGGAGGTGCCACACGGATGCAGACTTTCCGTGGTAGGCCTATACTGCCGTCCTTAACAAGAAGGGCGCATCTCCGAAAATCAAGATTTTCAGTACAAGCACTATTCGTTTTTTAAGTTTCGCGTCCAGTTAATTATACGTTTACCCCATTTTCGGGACATCATACGGTAGGTCCAATCATTCTCCAACTTACTAAGGCCTTTTTTTCATGGGAATTCACGTTATAACCAATTTAGAGGAGATCCGCCCTTTCCGCTTAGTAAATGAGGGTGATATTCGAGATATACGCCTTTTTTTAAGCATTCCAAGCGGTTTCCTGGCAGATTTTAGCCGGGATTTTTAACATGATTCGTTAGTTGTTTCTACACTACTTCTTTTCTTCCGCAGATTATTAAATTTGATCATATGGAAAAGTTCGGTGACGAGCCTCCAGCCCAGTTTGTTTGGTGACTTATCATTAATAAGCGAGCACCCTACGAGATCCGGCTTTTCCGCTAAGCATTTTGGTTGCCAAGAACATATTTCGAATTTCTTCTAAGAAAAAAAGCCGTATCTCAGGAGATGCGGCTTTCTTGCTTAGTAGAGAAAGGTATTCGGCATGATATCCGCTTTTTAGGCTTAGGAAAAACGACATACGCCAATTCACCTAAGGATTTCAAGAAATTTCAGAGATAAGCCCTTTTTCACTAGCGTTTTTGTGTACCTTTTCGTACCCATAGGTACATGAATGAGGTATCATAAGGTGCAGAAGACTCCAAAAATTCTAGATATAGATTCTGAAAATCGCCAAAATCCGAGATACGCCCTTCTTGCTAAGGACGGCAGTATAGGCAGCTCCAACACACAAAAAAATCAGCCCATCTGTTTATGAGTAGCACACAATGTTATCAAAAAGCATATTCCCGTACCAAATTAGGTGAATAATGGTTGAGCCGTTTGGCAAAAACTGGCTCCAGAAAACAAATGGAAGAACAGAATTTGCCACACATGGGTCCAAATTTATTCTAATGTTGGTATTTCCCATTAAGAGGATAATTTAAGGCTAAATGTCCCGAGTTTAGTTGTGAAATCTGCCACCACGTGGCAGCACCAAAATGAAGAAAATTTCGTTTACTCCTCAGTTGAGAACGGATCGAGATATTTTAGTTCCGCAAACTTTCTCTTCAAGATCACCGTAGAATTCCGGGTAATTGGTTTAGAAAGTGTGCAAAATTTTTTTGCACACAGTTCCAACAAAAATTTGTTTAAATTTTGAACATTTTCAAAAAGTGGCCTTAGAGCCACTTGCAGAACCTTCATCAGAATACGAATCCGTTTGCAGACTTTTTCTAACTTGATCATAGCCGTCGGATTCGCGTTTTTACGATATGGAGCGGGGCGAGGGGGGCGATCATGGGCTGGGGGGGAGGGCGGCGATCAAACGCCCCGCCGCCCGCCCGACCATCACACATTCATGTTTTGCTAGTACGCACCCTTTGGTCACTATTCTTTTTCCCGGCCACCTAATAGGTAGCTACCATCAACCTTCCCATTTCCAACTTATCTGTCTTGAGGTTGATCGAATTGGGCGAAATTTCCATAAAAAGCAAGACACATGAACAAATAACTTATGAGATACATTCTGTGTTAATTTGATTCAGATAATGGTTTGCACTACCTACTAAATAGTTAGTTCAAAAATTGTGATAATTTCAGTTCACTGTACATGGACTAGTTAGGTATCTAGAACAACTAGTAATGGGTGATTCTCAGAAAAAGCTCAATAATAGTGTTATGGTAGGGTTTCTCCAAATGTGCGTCCTAGTTTTTTTTCTAATTTTTTCATTGGGTTTATTCCCGCCTCTGCCTACTAGAACCTCCTGAAAAATTTACTTTTATCCGAAATTAATACCTTTTCTTTTGTCTTGAAAGGCTCAATTCTCATTACCACCACCTGTAATGATTTAATTTTTGCCTACAAAAGTCTTCTCCTAGGCCTTGGAAAATATTGATTGCGTGAAAAAACGAATGAAACTGAAAGTCTACATGTAGATCTCATCAAAAACAGAGTGTTGTGATTTTTAAATCTATTTGATGATGCCAATAACTTATTTCAAAAAGTGTAATGGTGAAAAGTCTCATTACCGCACAAGAATCAAGATTTTCACTCCCATAGCGACCAACAGGACATTTTGGCGAACTTTCGACGAGAATCACAGTGGCAATACTGCAGAGCGCTAGGGAACTCGCCTCCGCCATTTCCCTCGTAAGTTGGTAAGCAGGGGTGGTTGTTAAAGGTCACGTGTCAGGTGCGTACATTTATTGTTATCATTACCACAGTTCAATGATTCTCTTTCAATGTTGGTGACTATTTTTTTTAGATCGCATTTTTTTGTAGCCCACTAATTGCCTTCTCAAACGGCGTAGAATGAGGAATATGGTATATACAGAACGATAATGGCAAGCTCTCAAATTTGGAATTCTCATTACCACACATCAAACCATCTCATTACCACTAACTTAATAAAGTTCAGTGGTAATGATAATAGGCGTGTGGTAACGAGAAAATGTTGTTAGTTGAGTATTTTAAAGATGAAGATGAAGTATATATTATATTATTTTCTACGTCAAGTATCTATTGACAGTTTTAAAAATAAAACGATTTTAGGTTTTCGAATTCTGATATTATTATCTCCATATTGCCCTAAGCCCTTAGAATAAAAAAATTCTTATCGTTCCCTTAGGTAACCCTCAGAGATGACTCGCCCTACACTTTACACAGCGGAACAATTGTGTGAACAAAAAAGGGAGGCTGATCGAAGGCACAGTATGGTCAAGAATTTCTTGAAAAATATTTGCCTTCTTACTATCCAGTTAATGAAACAAATCTGTGATGTAATTAAGTTAATTATGTGACGAATATTAACAAAATTGTCAAGTTAATTAATATAAAAAGTTGAAGATTGATATACATTATGTTGTAGACTGATTACAGTTTTTTGAATGTCATTTGACTGAGTGTTTTAGTTTTTTTTTACAGTTCTTTACCTACTTGGAATACATTGATACTATTCTGATTTTCATTGATTTTAGTTTATTTATTCCCTCCCTATCAATCTATAGAAAAGAGAAAAATGGAGATTTTTCAATATAATCATTTTTAATATATAACCAACTGGACAAGCTCATTGCTTGAAAGGTAGAAACAGAATTGTGAAACTAATACCATATTCTTAATAACAACTGTGCTCCTCATTACCATCACTTAAAAAAAATTAGTTCTCATTACCGCCGCACTAAAAATTTTCAAAATTGAAATTTGAGACTAAAAACTGTGAATTTAGCTCTATCTTGCGTTACACATTCTTCCTTAAGTTCCCAGGAAACTTGATGAATTTTTTTACACAGAATTGTGAAACTAATACGTTATTCTCAATACCAACGACTTTTAAAAAAATCAAGTTCCCATTACCGCCGCACTATAAATTTTCAAAATTGAAATTTGAGACTAAAAACTGTGAATTGAGCTCTGTCTTTCATTACAAATTCTTCTTAACGTTTCCAGGAAACTTCATGAATTTTTTTGAATTTTTTGGAGACGGTTCACTTTCTCAAAGTTTGAGCCTTGAAAATTGAGCTTTTTCTGAGAATTACCCTAATAGATGGTTTGATGAGCATATTCTTGGCGTTTGACGTTGATTTCCAAATTTTGTGAACAGCTAAAGATGACGAAAAAATAATTAGTAGGTTAGATAGTAGTTAATTCACTCTGCAACAGTGTTGAAAAAGGTAAAAACACCTATTCATTATTTACCAAAAATTCAAATATCTCTGAAATTATATCAAAATAAATCTAAATAAATTTGAAACTAAAATCCCCCGTGTCTGAATTTTTTATTCCCGAATTCCCTCTTCTAAGAGTTAAATTATCAATTCTCTCTGTTTTTAAATGTCATTCTCGATTTCATGTAATTATAATGCCTAACACTAGCGAAGTGTTGAATTTTGAGGTAGTACTAGGTATACTACTAAATTACAAACATGACTGTCCCAAAATTACCGTTAGTGCACTGTAATAAATAGCCTAGAACCAGTGCTGTGGTCTTACAAGGTAAATACCATACAGATGGCAACCCTACATGTTTACCTTTTCGGATTACTCGAAAATTTAGGGAAGAGTTCAAGGTCGCACACCTTTCTCATTCGCTAGCAATCCCGGGTACATCGGGCACTGTTGACGTTCGAATACTATAGGTAGTAGTACTAGGGTACGGCGTTGGTGATTTTACCCTTCAATATTCCGCGATTGTGCAGCGATCACTACATCGTTTTTTAGGACGTCCCACAGTAAGAATTGGGCGTCCATATGCGATTAATCTGGGGTAAAAGAGGACACAATCAACGGAAAAAATCTGCGAAGTGCTACTATCAGCTCCGGGGTCTTGATTTTCGTAGGGGACTATCTACATACCAATTTGAACAATCCTGACAAATTTCATCTAATTCTTATGAAATATGTGAAAGTTATAGCTGTTTCAAGGATTTAATGTTTGCGCATGCGCAGATGCTAATGTCAATTTGGAGGCCGTGATTTTCGTAGACCATCTGCACCCCAATCTCCGTAATCCCTGAAAATGTCATCGAACTCAGATGGGAAATGAAGAAGTTAAGACTGTTACAAGGAATTCACGTTTTCGCTTCCGCAGTCACTACTATTAGTCCGGGAGTGATTTTCATAGGGGACCATCTACTCGCCAACCAGCACAATTCCTGAAAATTTCATCGGAATCAGACAATAACTTCGTGTAGTTCTGCCCGATACAAGGATTTCACGACAGAATCAAAGACAGTCAGACACGGAACCAAAATTGTTCAGGCCGGGATTCTATGTTCTAAACCAATTACCCGGAATTCTACGGTGATCTTGAAGAGAAATCCGTTTGCGGAACTAAAATATCTCGATCCGTTCTCAACTGAGGAGTAAACGAAATTTGGCCCCGATGGTGCTGCCATCTCTTAATTCAGAATCACACTAAAACATCGTGACATTTAGCCTTAAGGACAATGCGTAAACGCTGACCTACCGTATAATTATAGGTGTGCCAAAATTTTGAAAATATCCGCAGATGCGATGTACTCCTTGATTATCTAATACATAAAATCCCAACCGTACTGTAATCATCCAAGTGTCATTGCTCAGTTATCGAAACAAACTAACGTTCGTTATTTCCATGTTTTGAAGGAAATTAGTCAAAATCGGATTATTTCTAATGGATCGTCATCTGTACGTAGGTAGTTTCCATTTGAAACAAACAGCATTGAAATGCATCTTGCAATGGATTGTAAAGGTCGAGTCAAACTTTAATTATGCACTGCTAAAAACTTGTAAAATTACGTTAGTGATTTTCTCTTGCTCTTGACTTGATCTTGGAGAATGCGTGTTCCACTGGATTAAGCTGTGATGAGTGGAAGGTGGGAGAGAGGGATGAAGGGAAGTGCCTCTATAAAAAGGCCACCAGTTCAAATATGAGCCGAGTAGGATACGGGTGGTAACACCACGGAGTACACCTACTGAGATGCCCAACTCGCGCAACTCCGTGGCACTTTTCCCGCACCAATCTCCGCGCCATGATAAAGTTGCTGTCATAACCCTGGTGTAGTTGAATGTCACTCCTTTTAGCTTTGACACCTCTTGCCGTAAATAATTTCTATAATAATTTTCTTATTTACCCACCAACGTGTAGCCTACTAATTATAATCCCAATCAATCAGCTACTTTCCATATCCATCCCCTCTGGAGAAGAGTTTAATTGAATCTGTAAATGCTATATGATAAGTTTAGGACAGAAAAGAGGTCTAAATATGTACATTAGGAATGTAATAGCTCTGAGAAGTGCGTTGCTGTATTTTTCTAATTGAGGTTCGGTCAGGTAAATGATAGAAATTTTTTCCAAGCTTTCGACGGTTTATTCCATCATCTTCAGGGAAATATAGTTCAATTGGAAAATGTATGACAACTGACTAGGAACCTTTACTAGTGATGTTCAACAACGAATTCCCAGTTTAGTAGTTTATTCGATAATGGATGACATTTTTTGGTGCTGATTAAAAATTCAGCAGTTACTAAAAACAGAGAGAGATAACAAGATTCTCCTATTTTTCCAAACAACGAGAAAAAAATTATTGCCAGTGCCACTCAATTGAAAAAAAATATAATAGGATATCACAAGTACAGCATCATTCATACCTGGATAGAGCTCTAGAAATTTTCAATGACGAATTTATGGATCACAATGGACTACATACCTACAGCCCGTATATGTATCATATGAACAAGGCCCAGGTGATTGATAGTTTTTGACCATGCATACAAGACCGCAGGCATCACCTTCCGAGAGCCAAACAACGAATTAAGTAGCAAATCCCTGCGATCGATAATAATAACAGTATTTTTGTGTTTTCAGGGTTCTCCTGATGCTGTTGGTGGTGGGAGCTAAAGGAAGCATCACGCATCACAAACCAAACGGCGCATGGTCAACTCATTTGGTGAGAAAAGTTTGGGAGAGTAATCCAAGTTTTGGTAGCACCCAAGAAATAAAACCTCACATAAGCATTATTTCGAATGTCCACCGAGAACTACCAGCAGAACAATCAAATCCAGTCACATTAAAACCAAAGAGCGGGTTACGGTTTGTTGAATTGGAGTCATTGTGGAATCGTGATCGACGCTTCAATCCGGACAAATTGTTCTCGAAATATTTTGGGGACGTAAAATTTCCAGGAATGAATTTTTCAATGTCATCACATGGACCAGCGGACCCACAGGCCCCAAAGCCGCCTCAGCAGAAAGAAAAAGGAGAAAGGGACAGGAATCACCAAGGGAATCCACATGGCTCAGAAAAATCCCCTGACCTGGATTCATATGGATTTGATGAGTTTGATGGGAAACTAGGAAATAAAAATAAACGACAAGACTTAAAAAAAGATCTCGACCTGGATTCATATAAATTTGATGAGTTTGATGGAAAACAACGAAATAAAAATAAGCGACAAGACTCAAAAAAAGATCCCGACCTGGATTTATATAAATTTGATGAGTTTGATGGGAAACAACGAAATAAAAATAGTCAACATCACTCAAAAAAAGATTTCGACCTGGATTCATATAAATTTGATGAGTTTGATGGAAAACAACGAAATAAAAATAGTCAACATCACTCAAAAAAAGATTTCGACCTGGATTCATATAAATTTGATGAGTTTGATGGGAAACAACGAAATAAAAATAGTCAACGTCACTCAAAAAAAGATTTCGACCTGGATTCATATAAATTTGATGAGTTTGATGGGAAACAACGAAATAAAAATAGTCAACGTCACTCAAAAAAAGATCCCGACCTGGATTTATATAAATTTGATGAGTTTGATGGGAAACAACGAAATAAAAATAAGCGACAAGACTCAAAAAAAGATCCCGACCTGGATTTATATAAATTTGATGAGTTTGATGGGAAACAACGAAATAAAAATAGTCAACGTCACTCAAAAAAAGATTTCGACCTGGATTCATATAAATTTGATGAGTTTGATGGGAAACTAGGAAATAAAAATAAGCGACAAGACTCAAAAAAAGATTTCGACCTGGATTCATATAAATTTGATGAGTTTGATGGGAAACTAGGAAATAAAAATCAGCGACAAGCCTCAAGAAAAGATCTCGACCTGGATTCATATAAATTTGATGATTTTATGGAATAAAACGAAATAAAAATCAGCGACAAGCCTCAAGAAAAGATCTCGACCTGGATTCATATAAATTTGATGAATTTTATGGAATAAAACGAAATAAAAATAAGCGACAAGACTCAAAAAGAGATCTCGACCTGGATTCATATGATTTTGATGAGTTTTATGGAAAAAAAACGAAGTAAAAATAAGCGACAAGACTCAAAAAAAGATCTCGACCTGGATTCATATAAATTTGATGAGTTTTATGGAAAAAAAACGAAATAAAAATAAGCGACAAGACTCAAAAAAAAGATCTCGACCTGGATTCATATAAATTTGATGAGTTTGATGGAAACCAAAGAAATAAAAATAAGCGACAAGACTCAAAAAAAGATCACGACCTGGATTCATATAAATTTGATGAGTTTGATGGAAAACTACGAAATAAAAATAAGCGACAAGACTCAAAAAAAAGATCTCGACCTGGATTTATATAAATTTGATGAGTTTGATGGGAAACAACGAAATAAAAATAAGCGACGAGCCTCAAAAAAAGATCTCGACCTGGATTCATATAAATTTGATGAGTATATTGGGGACCAAAACGACGCACTGAAAATAGTCAACGTCACTCAAAAAAATATCTCGACCTAGATTCATAAAAATTTTGATGAGTTTGATGGGAAACAACGAAATAAAAATAAGCGACAAGACTCAATAACGAATTTCGACCTGGATTTATATAAATTTGATGAGTTTGATGGGAAGCAACGAAATAAAAATAAGCGACAAGACTCAAAAAAGAATTTCGACCTGGATTCATATAACTTTGATGAGTTTGATGGAAACCCACGCACTAAAATTGGTCAACATCACCCAAAAGAAGACCCTGACCTGGAATTATATAACTTTGGTAAGATAGATGCGAAAAACACAGACCTACAAAAGAAATATGGCCACCCAAAAACAAAGTACAACCGAAATGTAGGACCAAGAGGCAACCTTTATTACTACCAACATCTGATAGAAAACCAGTACAACCCACAGTTGGTCAAAGGATACCCTCCAACAAACTACTATCCAGGTGTTGGCCAGGTAGACCAAACCCAAAACCTGGGTTACTACCAACATCTGATAGGAAACCAGTACAACCCACAGTTGGTCAATAGATACCCCCCAACAAACTACTATCCAGGTGTTGGACAGAGAGGCCAAAACCAAAAACTGGGTTACCACCAACATCTGATAGGAAACCAGTACAACCCACAGTTGGCCAATGGATACCCCTCAACAAACTACTATCCAGGTGTTGGACAGGTAGACCAAACCCAAAACCTGGGTTACTACCAACATCTGATAGGAAACCAGTACAACCCACAGTTGGTCAATAGATACCTACCCCCCAACAAACTACTATCCAGGTGTTGGACAGAGAGGCCAAAACCAAAAACTGGGTTACTACCAACATCTGATAGGAAACCAGTACAACCCACAGTTGGTTAAAGGATACCCTCCAACAAACTACTATCCAGGTGTGTGCCAGGTAGACCAAACCCAAAACCTGGGTTACTACCAACGTCTGATAGGAAGCCAGTACAACCCACAGTTGGTCAAAGGATACCCCCCAACAAACTACTATCCAGGTATTAGACCGAGAGATCTGAACCAAAACCTAGGTTACTACCAACATCCGTCAGGAAACCAATACAACCCACAATTGGCCAAAGGATACGTCTCAACAAACTGCTATCCATGTGTTGGACAGAGAGACCAAAACCAAAACCTAGGTTACAACAAACATCCGACAGGAAACCAGTACAACCCACAATTGGCCCAAGGATACCCCTCAACAAACTGCTATCCAGGTGTTTGACCACCAACTTCATACCATGAACCAGCACAACCCACAACCAACCAAGGAAACCCCCAAACAAACTACAATCCAGTACAGGGACAAGTATGCCAATACAATGGACAAGGTGGGTTTAAAACCCAATTCTCAAGACCAAAGGATACCTTTAAGCTAACAAGGAACCCACCACAGACAAAGGAGCCAAAACTTCCAACAGATTCCTCTTAGATAAAAAGGATTGTAAACCATTTCGTAAGTAAATTTGTCACTCATCAACTCATGTCTTGAATATTCCCAACTGTTCACCCCCCCCCCCCCCCCCCCCCGCAGAACTGCAATGAATTCAGACATGTGGCAAAGTGGGGACATTAGGCGCCCACTTTTCATTCCCAGGTTTCTGGTAAATACAGGGTGTAACATCTATGTTCCATCTATGCCATAACCTAGGGATTGATTTTACAACTAATTTGTGAGTTTTTTGTCTCTTGACTTTTCTTTTCAACCCCCTCAAAATTCGACTTTTTCACTTTCAAGGTTTATTTCGTGTTTTCGACCTTGCATCATTAAAATGTTAATAACTCCTTCAATTTACTAAATAAACCCAAATTTGACGATACGATTGGAAAGAGCGTTAAATTTCCTTTCTCCCTGATGGAGAACCAAAGTTATTTAAATAGGCGAAACGGTTGAAAAATGAACTTGAAGAGGAAAAATGGTCAAATCTGTGAGGTCACCGCCTGATCCGGACGTGCTTCCCCTACACTGATGGACTGTGTGGCCAGTCTACGATCCGAGAGGGAGTCAGTCCCCCTTCGTATCCCTTTCGTGGTAAGTCAATAGAGAGTTCCTAGGAGATGCCGACGTTGAGATACCACACTTTATCGCCTCGTGCGCATGCGCAGTTGATACCACTGAACGCAGGATATGCCACAGATCTATATATCTGTGGGAAAGATACCGCTCCTTATCTCAATAGAGAGTTCCTAGTGGTATTTGATACGACGTGACGTATTACACACACACTCTCAATCCAGCCATGTTTTCAATACGGCGCGCTGGATTGCCTCCTTGTGACGTATTCTACCGTAATAATACGGTGCCATATCAGATACGGCACGTTCTTATCACAATACGGCGCCGGATTGATAGTGTGTGTGTAATACATCACGCCGTATCTAATGCAAACCAAACCCACTAGGAACTAGAGAGTTCCTAGGAGATAGCGACCCTAAAGATACGAATTGTGGTATCTACTGTGTCTAGAGCGACCAAAGTGGAGGCTAACCGAAAATGGCGGCGATACAGACTCTAGCTTATCAAAATTCTTATCAGCTCGTTTTTCATCTGCACCTGCAAGTCACATTAACGTGACTTTAAGTTTACCTACTCTCGAAAAAAAAGTTCTTTTCCAAAAATTTTAAGAATTCGCTATTTCTGGTTTAATCTTTCTGCTGCTGTTTGGTTTACTCTCGAAAAAAAGTGCTGATTGTGATAATTTCTCTAGAATGTCTCAAGTGGAAAATATTTTCTGACTACATTCCAGTGGCCTTTCGACAACAGTTTTTGAGTATTTAGTTTTTGAGAGCTGTTATTCTTCTTCTTGTTACTTCTGAAAGTATGCCTATATGCGCCTCTACAATATTAGTTAGTAGACTACTCAAGATATTACCTGAAATATATTTGCTTTCTTTTTCATTTCTACGCCAAAGATGCAGTTTTCTTACCTGACCCTTTGACAGATAGGTATTCGTAATAGGTAGGTACGTATTATTAGAAGAGTTGGTACGTTTTTCAATTTTCAAATTACACCGACCACAATGGACATATCCATGATCTAAAGTTTTTTCCTCTAAAGGATAACGTTGGTTATGCCGTTGGGAAATTTCGAATTTTTCCTAATTTACTTACGCTAACTACTTAGAGTTGGGATATTTTTCAATTTTTTTTCTTTGGTTTTCATGTTTGGGAAAACTATGGCTACGGGCACGATTAAAGTTCCAAATTGTAGCTGAGATTGCCTCCAAATTCCTCTCCTTATTTTTTTGTTGAAATTAGTAGTTTAGCTAGTCAAACTCTAAAAACACGACTTTCAATAAACGCGACTCTAAATTTGCACTTTTAAGGAAAAATTACCTATTTTTGAATTGCTGTATTTCCGTAATTAAACTGTAAAGCTCCAGTTGGTCTAAACCAGTAACAAATTTAACCTGCTTTAAATTGATACTGGGCATAAACTATTGAAATCATCACATTTTAGATGTTACAGTTAAAAACTGGAAAAGTGCAAGGTGGATTTAGCTAGTCTGGGTCGGAAAGGTAGGTTTATCCCCCCTTACCGACAATGTAGGAGAAAACTGGTGGTTAGTGAAGAACGCTGAATAAATATAAAACATTTTACTTGATACTAAATTAACACAACTAACGAGTTTACAGTGTGCATTGACTCAGAGCAAACAGTAAAAGAACTTCATCACCCTCGTTAATCCACGTCTAAAAATGTATCAAGGATTTGCATTTACAAACTTTCGTCACTGAAATAGTAATGTATACAACTTACATAAATCCAACTCAACTTTCAGTCAACTTAACTTAATTTCAGTGTGGAGAATCAATTAAATATCCAGTAGATTTTGATAAGTACCTAGTCTCCAGCTCACAAAAGAGTTTCCTCTGGTTACAATAGTGTTATAATCTTGGAAGGGTACTTCACGATACCACCAAAAGATACGATTCATCCCTATTGAGATAAGGAGTGGTATCTTTCCCACAGATAAATTTGTGGCATCTCCTGCCACCAGTGGTATCTGGTCGGTGGTGTCTACTGCGCATGCGCACGAGGCGATAAAGTGTGGTATCTCAACGTCGCTATCTCCTAGGAACTCTCTACTCTCTAATATGGATGAATCGTATCTTTCGGTGGTATCGTGAAGTACCCTTCCAAGATTATAACACTATTGTAACCAGAGGTAGAACATTTTTCTTTTGTGAGTTCGAGACTAGGTACTTATCAAAATTAACTGGATGTTTAATTGATTCTCCTCACCGAACTTAAGTTGACTGAAAGTTAAGTTGGATTTGTGTAAGTTGTATACATTACTATTTCAGTGACGAAAGTTTGTAAATGCAAATCCTTGATACATTTTTAGACGTAGATTAACGAGGGTGATGAAGTTCTTTTATTGTTTGCTCTGAGTCAATGCACATTGTTAACTCGTCAGTTGTGTTTATTTTATTATAAAGTAGTAGTAGTAGTAGTGGTAGTAGTTATATTTTATATTTATTCAGCGTTCTTCACTAACCACCAGTTTTCTCCTACATTGTCGGTTGGGGGACCCAGACTACCTAAATCCACCTTGCACTTTTCCAGTTTTTAACTGTAACATCTAAAATGTGATGATTTCTATAGTTTATGCCCAGTATCTATTTAAAGCAGGTTAAATTTGCTACAGGTTAAGACCAACTGGAGCTTTACAGTTTACATTCTAGAGAAATTATCGCAATCGGCACTTTTTTTTCGAGAGTAAACCAAACGCAAAGAGAGTGAACCAGAAATTATAGCAATTTCTTAAAATTTTCGGAAAAAAACTTTTTTTGAGAGTAGGTAAACTAAACAGTTAAAATCACGTTAATGCGACTTACAGGTGCAGATGAAAAAAGAGCTGATAAGAATTTTGATAAGCTAGAGTCTGTATTGCTGCCATTTTTGGTTAGCCTCCACTTCGGTTGCTCTAGATACAGTAGATACTACATTTCGTACCTTTAGGGTCGTTATCTCCTAGGAACTCTCTAATGCTATTATTTATAGTGTATTTAGTGTTATATTATTATAGTGTATTATTTGCCTAGTGGGTGTTTCTGCATTCCCCCTTTTTCCCCCCTTTTGTCAATGCAATATTAATCTTTAGTATTATTGTAAAGTATCTTTCGTTTATTCATTTTTTCGTTAAATACACTGGTTAAATCCTTGCAGTATTTACGAGTATTACTTTATTTTACCTTACTCCCTTTGGTACTGTGGGTGTTACGACATCTCAATTTGTTTCAATCGCTCATAAGTCCTTGCTTTCCAGAGAGTAAATGCTTGCCTTGAAGACTCCGGGGTCTTCACCACCGTCACTCCTCCCGAGCACCATCGATGCACGTTTTACCACGTTCAAACAGAAATTTCTCCCACAAATTTGATTGTAAAATATTTTTTGATTACACCGTTGGAAAGCTGAGATTCTGGCGCAGTTTTTAGGCTTTCCGGCAACAGTTTATTATTCCGAATTATTTGGAAATTATGGGCGTTGAAAAACTAAACGTTTTCGAAAAATTACTAAGTTCACTTCTTAAGATGCTTTATTTTCCGGAAAATTCAACTGAAAAAAATGTATTTGGTAGCAGGGAGATAGCTAATTTAATGCTCTTCCCAACGGTGTCCTCAAATTGTAATTATTACAGCACATTGATGGAGTTATTACCGATTTAATGACATAAGGGCAAAATCACGAGAAAAAAAAATTAAAATTAAAATAACTCTGAAAGGAAGGGTTTAAACGAAAATTGCTAGGAGACATTTTTTGTTGCAAATTAGTTGTAGAATCGATCCCTTGAAGGGATGAGACCTGTTTTGTAGACACCCTGTATACTTGGAGATTAAAGTTTTCAGACAATCTACTACGCATTGGATCATCTATTCTTGGCGCTAACAACGAATTAAACATTACAAGCGTCTGAATAAAGGAAAAAACTTCACACTCGTGTTTCTGAGTAATTACGCCCAACCCTCTATTAAGGGGGTCTCATTCAGTTAACTAAACGGATTAGTGCAATCTTTCAGTGTTTCAATAAACTAGATCTCTAATGAAATTTTAAAAAACTGAAAATTTCAAATTTAGGTACAATTTTTTTACTTTTGGAACTAAACAAGTGCATGGGTGTAGAGATTATAAAAATAAGAAGAATGCCACAATTAACATGAAAATTGGATGATTGTTTCCTGAGATAAATGGGAAAAACTGTTGATGAAAACTGACCATCTATGAGAAGGCTGGGGGATGCACTGGGGTGGTGGCGGGTGGCTCCTTCAGAGGGGGGGGGGGAGCTACTGAGCGCCTGTTCGTAGGAGATTAGACTAACCCGCAACAAGGGAGAACTGGCGACCGACTGAGACCCCTCCTCCCCAAGGGAGCGAACGGTTGGTCCTACAGAGCACTGCTTATTCGATTCCACAACATCAACAATATTTAAAATTGATGAAAAAAAAACCTTATATTTAAAAAAAAATTTATCTGATGATTGTTGATTTTCAAACCTTATTTGATGATTTTCAAACCTTATTTTCACCCATTAGAAGTGTTTGACAATAACCAACACAACTAGACCCCAAATGGAGCCCATATACAGCGAGTCCGAGAAAGATACGGCCAAACTTCAGGGGTCGATTCTTCAAGTAATTTGCATCAAAAAGTGCTTCTAAGAAATTTTTCTTAGATGGTTCATTTTCGAGTTATTTAAATTTTAAGATTTTTTTCTCGAAAGTTGAACCTTGTCTCACTAAAATGATCATAAATAACTCCCTTATTTTTATGAAAATTCAAAATTTGAATTTAATCATATTTAATATGATTACACCGTTAGAAAGAGCATTAAATTTCCCTTCAAATGAGCTAAAATGCACATTTTTAACCTTCCATATAGTTAGATTTTTTTTAGTCCAAACTTAAAACTTAGCAATTTTCAAGTTTTTTTGACGAACTTCTCAAGAGATTTTCACCTATTTCCTGTAAAGGAAATTCGTTGCGGTTTTCAGCAAAAACATCCTCAAAATTTCAGCTTTACAGCGGTATAATCAAAAAATATTGTACAATCGAATTTGGGAGAGAACTTTGAGTTTGAACGTTGAAAAACGTGGATTTTTTTAAAACGAAATCGGCGATTTCACGGGATGATTCCGGGGTCTCTTCCGCCACCGCTCCTCCCACCATCCATCCAACTCCGAGTCTTCCCGTCAAGTTTTTCCGCGTTCAAACACGAATTTCTCCCCCAAGTTCCATTGTAAAACAATTTTTGGTTATACCGTTAGAAAGCTGAGATTTTGAGGATGTTTTGCTGAAAACCTCATTGATTTTCCTCGAAAGAAAATGGGCGAAAATCTCATGGGAATTTCGTCAAAAAACTCAAAAATTGCCAAGTTTTAAGTTTGGACTAGGAAAAATCCAACTATATGGAAAGTTAAAAATGTGTATTGTAGCTCATCTGATGGGAAATTTAATGCTCTTTTTAGCGGTGTAATCATATTTGAATTTGCATAAAAAATAAGGGAGTTATGATCATTTTAGTGAGACAAGGTTCAACATACGAAAAAAATCTTAAAAGTGAAATAACTCAAAAACGAAGCATCTAAAAAACGCTGCAAATTATTACACAATGGTTTATTATTTTTTATTTTTCTATATAGATCACTCGTCTGCAAAGCCACGAACCATCCAACATGAAGAAAAACATCGATCGCATTTCGGTCAGCTATAATTTGAACGTACATTAGGCCTCTTTTGCGATTCACACTCGTGTTTCTGATTTATCGTACGTCCAAACTTTAAATTCTCGTAGTGAGCGAACGGTTTGTCCTACAGAGCTCCGGGTGGTCTCAAAAAATTCTAAAAATTCTATAGAATCTTAAATTGAAGGAAAATCAATGCCTTTCATTTTTGAACCCATAGAAGTGACCTACATTAACCAAAATCTTCGGGGCACAACTAGACCCCAAATGGAGCCTTCATACCAAATTTCATCAAAATCGGTCAATGCTAAGTGGGGAAAGTGCCGCGTACGGCAAATTTTTATTCGATTTTTGGATTCTACGTACCTTGAAACGTAAACCATCAAATTTTGAGGGGGTATTGAAAATTTTTTTTCTTGGTCGATTCCAAAGGTTCATTATTGAAAATAATAAACCAAAATTTCTTAGAAGCACATTTGTTGCAAACTACCTGTAGAATCGACCCCTGGAGTTTGGCCGTATTTTTCTCCGACACCCTGTATACCAATAATGTAATGAAAACCACTCCTCGTTTATTTATTAATTTCATTCTATTTCCGGATTCTACGTCACTTCATAAGTCAGAAAATTTTCGAAAATTAACGAAAAGTGTAATGGTACTCACCTTCTTCAAGAAGCTGGTTGGTTAGCTCGTTGACTCGTTAAAAATTTGAGTTAGAAAACGGCAAAATGTAGATATAATCGGCATACCGGCAAAAAAATTGGGGTGGTGAGACCCTCCCATCACACTACGTTTATACATTAAATAGAAATGAAATCATGATCTAATTGGAAATTAAGGCATGTAAACAATAATAACGATAAATTACTCATTTATTAATAATCAGAGAACCACAATAATTATTATAGTTTCTCATGATAACGATGTACAACATTATAAAATGTACTATAAACCTCGTAACATACACATATAAATCTTCTGTTTTGTACACTGAACGTCGTCGTAGCGTATTTTTACAATGGAGAAGTTTATTTAGACTTCTCTGCGGTATAATGCGGTGATTTATGTCAACAACGAAGATTTGAACCATCATGGCGCATGAAATGATTTCTTGATAATGATAAAGGTGCCCATTTATGTCTGGATTACAAACCAAACTTTGTGGTGAAGAGAGCTGAAAACACGCTCCACCACTGGTCCGGCCAGAATAGGACATATCGCTCATATACCTGGAAAACATCGTCCGAAAACCTCGTAAGTCTGTTAAGGATGCAGTCTGATAGAGGAAGTGTGTCTGCGATCCCTCGTAAAATCTCTTGTGTGAAAACCAAACCGTTTTTCCCGCAATCAGCTGGGAAAAAACCCTGTAAATCACAGGTCCTTCCAGATTGGTACGAAGACCTTGTAAGTCGTGCTCCCCGCTGGATTCGCGACAAGTAAGTATTGTTCATTGTTATACTACTAGTTACGTATTTTTATTAAACTTATATCGACTATTTTATCGAATCCATGGAGCCTATGCGTCAGGTAACGAGGATTTTGGGTGAAGGAACGAGAAAAATGCATAGGAACAGATTTACAAGGAATTCCATTCCATGCTCTCTATCGTATTGGAAAATGTGGCAGACTTACAAGCTTTACCCACGCAAATTTCTCGATATTTTAGAATTAGCCTCACTTTTTTTATTTTTATTTTTTCTAAAGAGGGTTCACTGATATGGAAGGAAACCATCGTGTGCTGCTCGAAAAAGCATCGAAAAAATTTAGAGAATTTAAGGAAGATGGAAATTTTAAAAGAAGCGGCAATCTGTTCATGGGGGAATGAGGTTGCAACGTAACGGATTTTCTGACCAATCTGACTTCATAGGAGGAGCTGTGCCCCTCTGAGGTAGCGCTACCTCTCGAAATGCAAATGAAACTGTAGCTTACGTGATCGAACACAGAAGCGCGTGACTGGGGGAAGAGAAAAATCCCGGACGTGCAAGTAACCAAAAGAAGCAATTTTACTCACTCTTTTTACAATCCGATTCTACTTATTAGTTTATCAATCTTCATTAAGTTAGTTTCGTTATTTTAATCACATTATTTGAGTGGTCATTTGACTGGATCGTTTCGTGTGGTCGCGCTTAGATCTTAGAAGGGCGTTTAGAACTCTACCTGTTGTCGTTCTGCGGTACTATCTGGAGTTCTCCTCTCTACTATCTGGAGCGCTCAAAATGTGAATCCGGTCACTTTTCGCGTCGTTTTTTTTTATTTATGTGATGTGAACGATATTCCTCGATTTTTGCGGTGTTTTTTTGACTGAGGCTTCGTTTGTTAGGCATTTTCTTCTATGGTAATTTTTTTTTCCTTGGGTACTCCTGGTGTTATACGTTATTCTAGATCCCTATTATAGAATTTGACTTGAAATTCCAGAATCTAAAATTGAGGCAAATTCCCCATTGGACCTCCAGAGTGATCATGAATTCCTACAATCAGCAGACCTCTTCTCTCTGTCTCTTGGAGAGAATAAGGCTGCCATGAGGATCTGGACAACTTTGTTGTTTAATAATGTCTTTCTGAGATCTTTTTTTATGACTATTTTTCTTACTCTCCACTGTTATTATTATTACACCCGACGCCATTATGACAGATGAAAATACGCGTTGAATCATCAAAAATTAACTTTCCTCGACTGGGGATCGATCTCCTATAGTTCCAATTCTGAATCAGAGCTCCTACCACATGAGCTAAGGAAGTGAATGGACAGAAATGCGAAGAGGTCGCTGATCACAACATCTCCCCCCCGTTAGGAAATCTTAGGTACTCCGTTACCTAGTCAGGGAGGTGAGAGGCAGCTTCGGCCGGTGTTTTCCAACCCAGTGAGAATGTGCTATTTTCAGCTGGCTTCGGAGTTTTTGTGATTGTTCCTTATTGATTATCCTTATTGGGGGATCTGCTGACCTCAACGTTTTGTCCGAATAGGCAGTGGCTCGACTCGTGTCTTCGGAGGGAGTTGTTTTGATGACATAATCTAAATGGATTATTGTTTCTCTGAAAAATGTTGAGGAGACCATCCGGATCCTACCGACTGCGCCACATTGTTGAATCATCAAAAATTAACTTCCCTCGACCGGGGATCGATTCTGAATCGGAGCTCCTACCACATGAGCTAAGGAAGTGAATGGACAGAAATGCGAAGAGGTCACTGAACACAACATACACTTGTGATTTAAGTAGACAGTTATTGATATAATCTGATTCAAGAGTTACTACTCTGACTGGCGTTATCTAGCTGGTAACTAGATAATAGACACTTACCTAGACTTTTTTTCCCTAGTTTTCACTTAATAGAAATGCATTAAATTTAAATATTTTTGCTTCCTTGCTTTTAAAAAAAACGCTGCAAATTATTACACAACGGTTTATTATTTTTATATAGATCACTCGTCTACAAAGTCACCAACCATCCACTATAAAGAGAAAAAAAAAAAAAAAAAAAAAAAAAAAATCAAAATCACCAACCATTGATCGCATTTCGGTCAGCTCTAATTTGAACGGAGATTAGGCCTCTTTTGCGATTCACACTCGTGTTTGGATATATATATATATATATATATATATATATATATATATATATATATATATATATATATATATTTCAATATAAACCCTTAAATTTTCGTAGGGAGCGAACGGTTTGTCCTACAGAGCTCCGCGTGGTCTCAAAAAATTCTAAAAATTCTATAGAATCTTAATTTGAAGGAAAAACAATACCTTTATATCGAAATTTTTTGAGTTAGGGCGTTTTCAAAATTTCAAAATTGATTTTGGAACCCTTAGGAGTGACCTACATCAACCAAAAGCTTCGGGGCACAACTAGACCCCAAATGGAGCCTACATACCAAATTTCATCAAAATCGGTCAATGCTAAGTGGCAAAAGTGCCGCGTACGGCGGACGGACGGCCAAATTTTTATTCGATTTTTGGATTCTACGTACCTTGAAACGTAAACCATCAAATTTTGAGGGGGTGTTAAAATTTTTTTTTCTTGGTCGATTCCAAAGGTTCATTATTGAAAATAATAAACCAAAATTGTAAAGGGGTAGCGAGGTATGTGATCACTTTGAAGAGCCAACCAAGTTTTGGTCCCCAAAATATCAATAAAGATTGAAACATTTTGTAAAACACGTGTTAAAAAATAATACAAAAAATAAATTTGACGGAGCTGTTTTTAGTTTTAATCTCATTAGTCCTACAGAAACCTAAGAAGAAAACCTTGTAAGTCCGCTGTTGGGTATGAGGAAAAACTAGAATGTCTTAAAATCGGCTTCATATAAATACCTGATTCTCTCTATTCAAGGAGATGAAGCTATTGAATCCTTCCATCGATCAATAAAGGGTCACATGATAGTCGACTGCTCGCCTCAAACACACTCGGATCATTTTGACGGAGTTTTTTGTGTCTCCTGAAAAGTTGACCACTTTGGACTAACGAGGTTTTCCAGGTATATGAGCGATATACAGGGTGTCCCATGACTCAACCAGTACGGTACGATTGAACTCACCCCCATGGCTCAACAATCCACAAGGCTCCAGGAAATGACGAAACAATTGATTATAGCGGTGATTAATCATCTTATCGGATCCTCCCCGGCGTTTGAAGTCGACTTTCCAGTCTTTCCTTCCTACCTATCGCAGTACCAACTGTTTCACCGCCTTATAGCGGGAACAAAGGGAACTGCTGAAGGCAGATTCGAAACTAAGATCTCGGATCGAACCGAGTCCATAGCCCGAGTTTTTGTACTTCCCGTATTTCTTTTCTCGTAGTTACGAAGAGTTTCCGTGGAATACTTTTCAATACGGGAAAGCCTTTTCAAAACTTAGGGTTTTATCGTTTGTTGAGAAGAAGTTTACATTGATGGAAAGCGAACTGCACACTCATTTGGTCTGCATTGATGTCATTCACTGCCTGGGGTTGCCATTACAGAAATGGTTCTATTCAAAAATTCCGAGGGATTCGGTAGCGTCGATCGCTCAGTTTTCATCACCAAGCGATCGATGATGAAGAAACAAGTAAAACGCGTCTAAAACAAAATTACAGCCGAAAGACAATTAGTTCGGAAAGCTTTTGGAGGCGAGTAACTTCAAGCTCATACTCACTACTCTAAACAGGTACGATACCACTAATTTCATGGCAGTTTCAAAACGTGAGGTACCTATCAATTCTATATGACTTTGATTTATTGGAAGGTACGATAATTCCAATGTCTACATAAAATACCGCGTTCTAATTTTTAGCGTGGAACATGCTTTAGCCTTGGACTAACTACCCGAAAAGTGTCACGAGGGAGGGTGATGGGCGAATTTCATGCGGGGGTCCACCCATCCACCACATTCCTACTTCACCGAGAAGCAGGGCTGAAACATGTTCCATGTTTCTTGAATTTCAGCCAAAGGCTCTAAGCAGTAAGTTGGGCAAGGCCCGAAGGGCCGAGTTTTGAACTATAATCATCTCCGATTGGTTATCAAAAGAAATGCACAATATCACCAAAAAACACCACGAGAGCCGTCCAACTTTAAACCCGTGAAACCTATTTGCTAAGGTTAACAAGCCAAACATACCCTTAATTTTCAGTTACACACATAAAAGGCAAAGCCTTAATAGGATAGAAGTCAAATAGTCGGCTAATGAAAGTTCACATTCACATCACGTGACCTGTGATGTTACCACTGAATTCGACTTCAATATAGTTTTTAAACGAATCAAATTAACACAAAACAAGGGCACCTGGGATCAGACAGTTCCTTCGAAAGTTCCGCAGAAGTTTCGGTCGAATGCAGGTCAGGTAGATGTCCTTGAGTGTGTGGTAGCCTGCAACAAGTCAAGGTCGAGGCAAGGTTACAACTTTGGAAGTTGTACATCTCAAGCTAGATGAAAAAGCTGCTCTCCGAGTTTAACCAAGATTTTGAATTTGAACCCGCCTTAAGGGGTTCTCAGTCGGTCTACGTTCGTTCCTCGTTCCGGGTAAGTATTTCCATAAATTTCAGGCGCTAAAACTTTAAAAGTTGTGCTTAAATTCGAAAATTTTAAGGATTTTCGAAATTCGTTAGTGCATCAGTCTATACTCTTGCCTTTATTTAAAGAGCTCTGGGATTTTTGAAGGCCCCGAAGGTTCGGCATCGCTGCAAGAATCCGAGCCCCAGCGGAAGGTCGAGGTATACCTGCGCGACCCCTCCGCCCATGAACCCCCCCAACCCCCCAACAGTTTACCCTCTTCTGCAAATGCACACTTGATTCACAAATTATTTCGATCATCCCATCACCAAAATCGTGATCAGCGAGAAAAATTGAACATATCGAGTATAAACTCGAGGCAGGTACGATTAAAACTCAGCAGCCCTCTCCCGGCCAATCCACCCAAACGAATTACGCCCTCTTCGCCGAATTACAGGAAATTTGGACTCATTTTCATCAGAATAATTAGTACGTTACGAATTTAAATTACAAAAAATGTTCACCGAACGATAAATAATTAAATTGTATGTTGATAGAAGAGGAAGAAGGAAGAGAAGAGGGATGATGGGTTTTGACCGCGAAGGGTTGTGAGTTGAGACCCCAAGGTGAGCACCTTGCAACGTTGCCACCTCTTGGCAGGGAAGGGGTTTTGGAACCCGCGGTCCAGAGCTCTTTAAATAAAGGCAAGAGTATAGGGAATTGAAAAACTAAAAGATTGCCGCCAAAATAATCAAAATTGAACAATATCTGCCAGAGAACAATGGGAAAACCCTAACTGAATAAACGGTTTTTCCCAATTTTCTCTGGCAATTATTGTACGATTTTGATGATTCCCGCGACAATCTTTTAGTTTTTCAATTCCCTAGACTGATGCACTAACGAATTTCGAAAATCCTTGAAAATTTTTAATCTAGGTACAACTTTTAAAGTTTTAGCGCCTGCAGTTGAGGGAAATGTTGACCTAGAACGAGGAACGAACGGCAACCGACTGAGACCCCCTTAACCCTTTCCGTGCGGACCTAAAAAACTGGTTTTCGCCTGTGGCGGGAGACCTTTTTGTCAGGAATTCGGTAGTGCAAACCCGCAAATCTTAAAGATAACAGAATCCCCAGAAGTGAAAACGGCGCACTCTGGTGGCGACAGGAGGACCTACTAAGCACGAAAAAAATCCGAAAGAGGTTCTTAAGTCATCCACTAGGTAGCAGAACGATGAACAGCTCGGAGATATGCTTTGAGCTGTGATGGTATAAACCATCATACCTCGTACGCCACTCACGAAACTCGGCATGATGGTTATTACCATCATCCGCACGGAAAGTGTTAAGGCGGGTTCAAAATTTGAACTGAACTGCTCTCCGAGTTTAACCAAGATTTTGAATTTAATTCAAAATCTTGGTTAAACTCGGAGAGCAGTTCAGTAGACAAAAGTAACTCCCGCCAGCCAATATTTCAGTCGTTCAAGAAACAAGAGTAAATCCTCCCTTGAATTGTCAACTGTATCCTCGGAATGGGGTAGTTGCATGATATTTTTTTGTATTTTTTCTGTGTCGAGAATCTCTATTGAAGTACGAATCTGCAAATAAAACTCCCGGAAACGCTTCCAAAAAATTTAGAGATTTTTTCGAAAAACGGGATTTCGGATTCAGGCGGGAAAACCTACACACGGCTTGGACACTGCGGGGTGGGGGCCACATCACGGGTGTGAAGGGGGCCAAGAGACCGCTTCCTTTGCACAGGGGGTCCATTGATAGCAACCCTCTGTTGGGTTTGTTTACGTTCGTTTGTGGCAATAAAATTGGAGAATCACTCACACTTTGTGGTGCTTTCATACTGAATTTTGCTAGCTGTGCAATCGAAACATGTTGCATCAAAGATTTTGTTTCCTACTGGCATTCCCTCCACTGTAACTTAAACCTCATATGGTTGTGAAGAAATGCGGTGTTTTGGTGTTACTCGAGCCACAACCTCGCAAATTTGCTAGATTCTTCTAAGTTGGACATAACCAACATCGTTTTATTTAACAATTTACAAACACTCATTGGTACTGCGTTGTACAGGATAATGACACTACGATGAAACTTCCAATAAATGAGCAACCATTTGGATGAAGAAGTACTACACACAATAAATCACAATTACAACTGACCTTTTACTATAAAAGTGTCAACTTACCTCACATTATTGGCTCCTTTTATTCCGGCGCTGATGAACTTGTTGTTATTGACGTAAAAATCGTACAACATGTCAATATTTATGTACGGAATATTTTCCAGGGAAGCTACCTCGAAACTCTAGTCGATGGCTATCCTTTTTGGCATATTGACATTTTATGTCAATACTTTGGCACATAAACGAAAAAAAAGTTACGGTTGTTTTTCTGATGATTTCTACTTACAGTCAAGTTGTTCCTATCGAACTTTATCTTCGTCATTCGCGTTCGTAGAAAAATCGTTCACCATTCGTTGGAAAGCCCTACATTTACGCATAAATAATATACTGCCAAAACCGTTGTACTTACGGAAGAAAATGAGATATACCTACCCCTGAGTTAAAATAACTATCAACAACATTCGAAAGCAGATTGGGTAGGTAGCGGGAAAAAGTGAAGACATGTGTTGCAGACTCGTATGCAAGCTTTTATTAAAAGCTTCTTGAAACTTTACAGTGAACATTATCTTTTCCAAACCAATCAACTAATAAATTATGGTAAATACTGGTGTAAACTGTAACAACTAACAACTGTAACAACTCAGATCGCACTACGAGAAAGGGCCACCCGAAAAACTGATAACGTGATAACTATGACCGTTAAAGCAACGGGGTTAATCGAAGTACCCCATGCCGATGTGCCCCCCGGGCATCGGCAAACAGCCAAAATTATGCTTCAAAATTTTCAATTTAAACGATTAATTCAAACATAAAAAACCTGAAAAATATATTTCAAAGTTTTTTTAATCATCACCATCATTTTGCAAGTACATTTCAATGTTTCTGACTCGAATTGTCCTCGATTGCAGTGATCTCAACGCACTCTATCGTGAGATTCTCGTTTAGGGATGACGTAAGAGGAGTGGCCCGCCAACACTAAAAAGGATGGTACTTCTTTATTGAAATACGGCTAAACTAAATGGAATTTCGAACTGAAAACTGGTCCATATACGTTTTTAAGTGCGTTAAATTCGAATCTGAAGTCAAAAACACGAAATTCCGACCCATGCAACTACCCATTGACAACTTAATCACCTCACCAAGATTCGAGCTCAATGTGCTCATAGTGAGAAAGTTTTCCTAGTTAGTGCGTGAGCTAAATAATCATTGATAACTCATATACGAGCTGAAATATCACTATGGATATGAAATATGAAACGGAAGATGGTAATTTTAGGGAAGTAAAACGTAGTTTAAGTTGTTTACCTTCACGGTTTAGCCAGAGCTCAGAACATCTTTGCTGAAATAGATCGTCGTGGGATCCGTCCAGGATCATGCGGGGTTATTAGTTGTGAATCGAGCGCTATCATCGATGAACATCACGTGCAGAATGTCAGTGAAGTATTTGGCTGTGTTGACGTTGGAACTTTCGCTTTTCTTGATGAATGGATGTTTGAGCAGAGTGTTATACTTAGGCCGTAAAGTTTCTTCTTTTATTAAACTGTAATCAAAGGAATACATTGACAAAAGGTAGTTTTCAAGTACAGATATTCTATAAAGGTCGATATGCTGAGAGCGGCACCGATTGTGGTGGAGACTCCATGGATGGAAAGAGGTTAGTGTAAAAATAAGGCGCCTAGATGGGGATGTCTTCTAGCGGAGACTAGACTAGTGACCATGGTGAGCAGAGTTTCAAGGGTAATTGATAATCTGAAGATGGTAAAAGAGGTTATGCAATTCATAGCTCGATCTACAAATCCTTACTGGTATAGCTTAACGCCATTATAGTTAATGTGAAGGAATAAACCCGGCAATAAGCATCTTTCACCAACCACTGTTAAACGTAATTTAAGATAATCGAGTTTTTCTAATCTTGCAATGCCGAGCCGATCGAATGAAAGTTGGACATAATGACGTATTGGGGCAATAGAAGCGTTGAATAACAACCACTCCCGCGCTTGCTATCAGTCGATTCCCGCCTTGTGTATCTTCATCGGTGTCAGTTTTTCGAATTCCTTCGTTTTTTATTTTGCTGATTCCTGTGGTTTGTTTCGAGTTATCCGGTCCATATCAACTCCTTCGTTGTATTTTGCTGATTCTTTTCATTACCTACCTATTGAGTTATTACACATCATCACTTTGAGCCGCAACGAGCGTAATACTCCAGTATTTCTCGAGACTCAAGTACCTTCCTTGATGTATCCTAGTGAAACACAGTGACCGCCGCCTTGTTTTAAACGGTAGGAATGTACTTCGATATATTTTAAATAATTACTATTACTATATTATACTTTAAATGATTACCGATGGATGTAAACTCCAAGAAGAGGGCTCCTAATTTCATCTCAATAGAAATTTATTTTGGTTAAACTGGTATTTTTGTACAATGGTCAATTTGCATAATTCGTCCATGTATGGTTGTATAGAAATAACCAAGAAATGAAGGTTACACTATTCTATTATTGGAAAAACCATTATTCATTTTAAATTAACGTTTTGAACTTATTTGTCCGTAGGGATCTCTAGGCGAGAGTTAATCTAGTCAAGCTCGGTGGGGTCATGGATGACCGTGGGCTTGGAAAGCCGGAATCTCAGCCGAAAATCTGTATCGTCCATCACCTGATATTGTAGAATACGGTCAAGAATTTTCCTAGGATGTCTCCTAGGGACGTCGTTGTCGTCAAACGAGTCATAAATTATTCGTAATGACATATCCATTTCGAAAACACAAAAAACTTTCGAGAACACGCACAATGTCAATCTCACAACAATCATAATATGTTCACTGCGCGGTCATATTGAATTTGTAGTTAAACCAGATTAGCTAGTTTATTCAGGCCCACTTTCACCAAACATTCAAAACGAGTTTAAACCAAACGAGGCGAGAGATAAACGACGTTCAGTAAAAATCGTCTTTCACCAGAGCGATTTACGAGTTTAAACACCATCTTGGGGGGTTCGAGTTTAAACGGTCGAAAATCGGCCGAATAAACTAGGAAACCTCGTTTAACTACCAATTCAATATGGCCGCGCATTGATTTGTGATTGTTTTTGAAATGAAACTGCGAATTAATTTTGCATTTCGAATTATTTTTGACTCGTCTGACGATGACGACGACGTCCGAGTCGAATCCTGGATCGGATTCCACATTCCGAGATTATGTACGTTACTGAATTTCCGCCTTTCCAAGCCCCGAGTCGTCCAAGTGCTCGACTAGATTGACACTCGCCTCGAGTTCCCGTCATACAAATAAGTTCAACACGTTAATTTAAAATGAATAATGGTTTTTTCAATAACATAATAGTGCAACCTACATTCCTTGGTTGTTTCTATTCGGACGAATTATACAAATTGACCATTATACAAAAAGACCAGTTCGACCAAAATAAATTTCTATTAAGGTGAAATTGGGGGCCCTCATCTTCGAGTTTACATCCATCGGTAATCATTCAAATTATCGAAGTACATTCCTACCGTTCAGAACAAGGCGGCGGCCACTGTTTCACTAGGAAACATCAAGGAAGGTACTTGAGTCTGGAGAAATACTGGAGTTATTGCGCTCATTGCGGCTCAAAGTGATGATGTGTAATAACTCAATAGGTAGGTGATGAAAATAATCAGCAAAGTAAAACGACGGAAACCGGAAAACTCGAAACAAACCACAGGAATCAGCAAAAAAAAAAGGAATTCGAAAAACTGACACTGATAACGATACACAAGGCGGGAATCTACTGATAGCAAGCGCGGGAGGGGTTGTTATTTAACGTTTCTATTGCCCCAATACGTCATAATGTCCAACTTTCATTCGTTCCGCTCGAAATTTCAAGTTTAGACAAACTCGATTATCTTAAACGACGTTTAACGATGATTTGGGTTGGTGAAAGACTCTTGTCATCTTGCCGGGTTTATTCCTCCTGATTAACTATAAAGGCGTTTAGTTGAACGCGATTTGAACAACTTTTGGTGAAAGTGGGCCTTAATGAAGGAGTTCTTTATTTCTTTGAATGGAGTGTGAAGCATTTCATCTAAATAAGCTCGATTGTGAAGCGAAAACATGGTTGGTAGGTAGTGTCAATAGCAAAGCAGTCTTCTTGCTGGCGCTTGATCTGTACAGAAAAATAATAAACCTTTGTGTAATAATTTGCTACGTTTTTCACTATTGTTTATTCCTCTAGACTAGTCAAGGTGTTTGCCTGACGAATATTGTCACCTGACGCCACTGGAGAGACTAGAGACTAATCTCTGGAGATTAGTCTAACTGGAGACTAGACTAATGACCATGGTGAGCAGAGTTTCAAGGGCAATTGATAATCTGGAGATAGTATCCTGGGCGACCCAAAAGACGGTGTGCTATTCATAGATGGATATACAAATCCTTACGGGCTAAGTAGATTCACTTTATGTTACAAGAAGGAACGGATTCACTTAATTAAACTCACCAGGTATCCACAAAGGCAACGAACTCAGTGGTAAATTCAATCTCAGTGTAGCCTTTCAAAGTTGGAGGGTCGCCATTCACTACTTGATACAGCTGTTCGAAAACTGACACCCATTTAGGATATGGAAATTTGCCAGTCGCCACTTCCATCAAAGTGATGCCGAGAGACCAAATATCAGACCGGACATCGTAGCCAGACTTTCTTTGTGGGTCGATTCGTTCGGGCTGAAAATGAAATACAACTCATCATAGTTATATAGTTAGCAATACAACAACCGACCAATGTATGACGAAAGGTACCCAGTGCAGAATTGGCCAAACGGTAATCAGCTGGCTTAACCTTTTCGCGCCCGGATTCTCGAGAGCCTACTGTCCCACCAGTACCGCGTTATTTTGGCAACTCGATGGTTCGTCCGAAGTTGTTTCCTTGCTTTTATGCATTATTTTATTGTACTTTATTTCGCATGATACTTTCTGTTCTGATTTCATGAGAAATATTGAGATTATGTGCATTATTTACCAGCCAGTTAAACATAATAGGAATAATGAAATTAATGTAGAGTAATTATGGTACTGTATGACTCGCTCCGTTTTCAATTAAATTCATTCAATGTACCTAATTTATTGTTCCTCATTTTCATAATTTTTGGGAAAATTCCTACAATTTAATAACTTTTTTGAGGTGCCGCTGCATCAGAACTTACGTACTGGATCAAGGATAAACTACCAACCAAAAAACGCCGACAAACAAAGAGATGTCTCCACGCGCCTCTCTCACCCATTCTTCGTCTCATTCTCCCCGTACAACTATCTTCAACACCGTCCACTCCATAGAATACCACGCCTAGCAAATCTTTTATCCCTCCATCATGACCTCGATATGTTCACCAGCTCTCTCAATGAATTCAAGACTGTCATCAATTCTTCACCTTTTTATTAGACACCCCTAAATCTGTCATATTTTCCCCCATCTAGGTGAGTTTTACTTTTTTACTTTTTCACAGTGCCTTTTTCGTTTCATCCTTTCTGTGTAATTGCTAACCTACAAGACGTTATTCTTTTTATCACTACTTTTTTTTCTCTTTTTCACTAAATGCATGATTTACTTACATTGTAATTGTCTCGCCCGTTTGTACAATAAATAAATAAATAGATGTCACGATTGAAATAATCCCGCCGATCCTAAAGTCCAAGGCAGATAAGCCCCCTCTTAAACTCCTTCACTTCTCTCTTGATATCTTCCCATCTGAATCCACGTGTACTAGTCAGTATTCGCCGAAGTTTCATTACAATAGCCCCGCGATCCTTTTCTTCACGAATTCCATAGTGGTACCCTTTTCAACGTCAATGGGTGAGCTGTATCACGCCATTTATTTTGAATTTGTCTTTTTCCACCTTTTGGAAAACATTTTTCTTTTCTTTTACATACCGTTTTCTTGGTAGGTAGAGGACCCTACCTTGTTTATCTTTTCCACGAATAAAAACGTTTTTGATTTATTCGTATCTTATTTTAGTACCAAAGGTGGTACTTAAAGACCAAAAGGTGACAGAGATTAGAGAAAAAAAAACACTTAAACATTTCTAGGAATATATACACTGTTCTATGAATGCAATATCATGAGGTTTGTAATGGAAATTACATCCTGGAAGATTGTAGTTACAGAGTGTAAGAGCGCAAGTGCCAGAACGGCAGGCAGCTACGGAAAGGCCGAGCCGCCCGATATTTGACGTTGGCGGGCAGCTACGGAAAGTACAGGCGCCGATAACGTCATATTATGACGTTGGCGGGCAGGAAAGGGTTAATGATCGTTAAAATCAAACTTCCCAACGTTGTCTTGTCAAATCCGTCACGATCACGGTGACCTATTGCCAGATGTTTATTGTCATTGATTACAACTTGACTCCCTTCAAATGTGATATCATTTCTCTCCCCCAAGGTCAGTCTCTTCCCGTCATCTCAGCAATAAATTACGGATTTATTACAAGTGCATTGTTTTTATTCTTATGATACCCTCAAACGGAAACGTTAAAAGTGCAATGAACAGTGCAATGTAATATGCCTACGTCAGGTGATAACCATCGCTCCTTGTGCAAAGAATATTTCCATCTGGAACGCACAAGGTTAAAAACCGCAGATAAATAGACAAGAATGTTATATGGAAAACGCGATTGTGCAAACTCTCATAGCATATTCATTGATCGATTGATTTGTCTAACATAAATTCAATGCACTCACTGTCATTAACACTTAACTTGGCAAGAAAAATGCAGGTCGACCAATCGCTCAAATATTTTTGACATTTTATCCGTTTTTTGACATTCAAACTTCATTTACTCTTCCAATTTTAATGTTAAGAAGAAAAATTGATATACCGATGGAAAGCTGCCTATTTGAGCTTGTTTTCTCTGAAGAGCGCCCATTGAAATGGGCAGGAATTTAGAGTGAAAACTTTGGTCGAAAAAAGTCAAGTTTTGGATAATTTTTAAAGTTTGCTTTTTGACTTGATTTTTTGAAACTATTCTATTGCTGAAAGATTTTGATTTTACACTAGATAGCTTGGGAATTTAAGGCTTTTTCTAACGGTGTAGTCAGACCTGAATTTTCAGAAGAAATAAGGGAGTTATGACCATATCAGTGCCGTAAGGTCGAAAACGCTAAAAAAAACTGTAAAGTGAAAAAAATGAATTTTGAGTGGGCTAAAAGAAAATTGCTGAGAGACATTTTTTGTTGGAAATATCTTGTAGAATCGAACCCTGAAATTATGTTCATCTTAACCCTTAATTTCCCATTTGTTCATAAAAATTTCGGATTTTTTAAATTAAATTTAGATGTATTATGAAAAATCTATAGAATATTTGAACAGAAGGTTTCTCAAAGGCCCTATTGCAGCTTGTCAGCTCGTAAGTGATCTTTCCTAAAGCCTTACTAGAATCTGGGTCAGAAAAATCTGTCTATCTGCCCAATTTTGTTGAGTAGAAGAAAGAAACTTGGAAAATCCTTAGTTGGGGTCTGTTATTTCTCATAAAATACAGAAAAATCCTTGGTTGGGGTCTTTCATTCCTTATAAAGTACAGAACCACGGAATAAGGTGGAGAAGGTACACTTCATACAGGGATCTATGCTGCTCTAAACAGTTGCGCCATCTCTGACGAGGAAACCCAACTTATCGACAAGGGGAGAAATGAGGGTAGAAGGTACCTCGAAGGCCCTATTACATTCAGTCAACTCGAGAATTATTTTGTTTTTACTGTTACCTACGTTTTCTTAAACAATCGGATAGTTAGACGGCTATCAGTTTTGGCTTAAACGTTTATAAACGTTTGCACATAAAAATTGGTCTTCCAAAAAGATACTTCAGGATATTAAGGGTTAAGTGTAGACACCCTGTATAGATAGAGGGTGGTCCCTTATGAATTGGAAGATGGTCTCAGAAAGTGAAACATAACATGTCCCAATGTGTTGCAGACTCGTATGCAAGAATTTTTTAATAGGAGGACAAGTAATTATATAATTTTTTAAAAAACCGGTGCCAAATACGCAAACAAACAAGGGGAAACGCCAAAACACTTAGGCCTTAGACCATCGCAATAGTCAATTTTACAGATGTAGCTTTAAAGCTGCATTGCCAAGATATCGACACATCGGGCCATTATAATGGATGTTGCTTAAAAGGTAGTCCTAAGATATGAAGCTCATGTTGCATTTAACCAGAACCTTCATCAAACTCAATATTAAGAAAAATTCTAGGAATTAGGTTAAATAAAACAATTGCCGCCCAAATTAACTAGAAATTAAGGTTATTTAGCGAGATTTGTTTCCAAATATCCAAATTTAAACTATCATAACAAGCTCATTCGAGAAGTTTCCTCCTAAATGTACTAGAACTTACGGTAATTTCGCAAGATTTGTCTTCAAATATCCGAAATTGAATCTTCATAACGTTTTGGAATTTTTTGATCGACGTGAGACTGATGTGCATGGCAATGCATCATTGCCAAGTTAAGGGTTAATAATACTAATATTTTTAATACTAAGTATAAATCGAAGGAACTTACAGCCATGTACGGGCGACAACCAGCGTCTCGTGTCTTGGCGATTGAGTCAACAAGCTGGCCAGAAATTCCAAAATCGCAAAGCTTGATGTTTCCACCCCGATCAAGAAGAATGTTGCTCGGTTTCACATCGCGATGAATAATCTTCAGTTCATCTTTGAGGTAGTTCAGAGCTCTAACTGTCTGGAAATTGTCGGATATCTCGGTAAGTATGGTGAATTCAAAACGTTGAGAATTTCAACATTTTAAATGATTAGGGTTATGAATCTACATTGAACTTTTTGGAATGCAGAGGAGATCAATGGAAGTCAGATGTTTTATAGGGGCCTTTGTGCGTTCTGTGGGATTCTTTGGAATACCTACGCCAGAGCTCCATTAGAGGAACATCTAAGGACCTCTCAGCTAACTAACTAACTACACAGCACTACAGGCCGATGTGGCCCTTGGCTTCCCGAACTCCCTTCCGCCGCCGGGTACGGTCACCCGCCTGAGACCTCCGCAATCTCACCACCCGGAGGTCCTTCAAGACATCATCAAGCTAGCAACTCCGAGGATGACCTCTTCTTCTTCTAGTTTCCATCCTAGCTCGCAGCATCATCCTCGGGCAGGCCTCCACCGGCATGCGGTCGACATGTCCCAGCCATTGGATGCGCCCAGCTTTGTCTTCATGTTTTAATCCTCTCAGGGCTCCTTCAAATAACGGAATGGCTCGACGAGTGTACACTCGAATACGATACTACTTCGAATTGATTGATTTAACTGATATTATCGTACAATCAAGTAATCTCTAAAAACGGGAAAGAACAGATAACAAGGGCGACGTTAGGTCCACAATGGAAAAAACCAATGGAGAGGACAAGCTGGATGCTGTGGTGGTAGCGAGAATCTGCCATTGAATCGGCTGTTAGCTGGTTAAAGGTCATCGCACACTAGAGCATCGCAACGTGTCGCATTCTCCGAGGGAAGAAACGCCTTGAGAAATGCGCTCTGACTGCAGTGTTCGCACCTCCGTTTAATTCCCATGGAACTTATCCAGGTGGATTTTTGCCATGCGATGCAGCCCAGCCCGACCCGCCTCTAATGATGCGTACCGGTTCCCATGAGATCAACCAGGTTAAGGCCAGTCGGCCCGGGGAATTACCTGGATTGGTGACTGCTGGAGGGCAGTATCGCAGGTCTTGATAATTTTTCGAGTTGGGCTGTTGGTGAACCCCACTCTACTTAAGCGGGAAGGCAATAATGAGGTGTGTGCATGGGTCGGAAAAACTGTTTATTGTTATTTTTCATCTAAACTAGACCTCATTCTGAGAACTTTGACACCAACCGCGACCTTCTAGAGTGAGAAGACCTTTTTCTATGATTTTTCAAAGTTTCGAATGTTTATGACGTCACAGTGGGCTGGGGGGTCCCGCTCAGGCGAGAGGGGCACGAGACGTCATAAACATTCGAAACTTTGAAAAATCATAGAAAAAGATCTACTCATCCAGAGAACGGCTGGTGTCAAAATTCTCAGGATGAGGTCTACTTTTGATTAAAAAATGTAAAAAAATCAGGCGTGCCCCCCATTAGCTATGAGCGAAATCATCAGAACCAATTCTGAACTTCCCTTTGGAAGCAGGTGATGACGTCTTCTAAGCCAGAACAGGCATTTGGTCGAAAACTCAACCAGAGATGGTTTTTTACTTTACTTTTTTACTATTTTCAATCGAAACCCCAACAACTAGTATCAAAGGATGACCAAGTGGCTTGAATCTAGGCCTCAACTCAACTAGTATGAAAGGACGACCTAGAGGCCTCAATTGGAAAAGATACAATTAAAATTTGGTTTGTACACCAGTGTAGATTGTAGATGAATCCGCGGATCAGGGTGATAGAGCCCAAAGCGCTGAAGCCTAGTGGCTTATTGTGCTACTCCGCGGATTCTGTTCCTCGTCAAAGAGTCCTAGCCCTTTGGTAAGGGCCAGTAGCGGTTTGGCTAGGTTTGTGCTGGGAAAAGCCTCCATGGGTGTAGGTGCCCCGAGGAGGTGAAACCTGCGATTTGATAGCGTTTTGCAGTCAAATATTATGTGGGGGGCTTTTTCTTCGGCCTCTCCACACAGCCTGCAGAGGGTTGTATTTTGATTTACCCCAATACGGTTGAGATGGAATTGGAGTGGAGTACAGCCCGTTACCAGGCCGACCACTAACCTGACTTCCTTGCGGCTTAGCCACATCAGCTCTTCTGTGGCGCTGGTGTTGGGTTTGGCCACTATGCGCTTACTTAGAGCATGTCCTCTAAGGTTTGACTATCTACTAGTGGTTTCATTAGTGACCCACCGGTTTATGGTCGCCCTAAAGGAAGATTTGGGAATGCCGATGGCTGGCTCTGGACCAATGAACGGGGTTAGTGAGCCCCTTCTGGCCAGCGCACACAGTGTGCTCTGACACCACTCATTCTCAAAGTGAGACGTCCTCCAACTCAGTGCTGCCAACTTAGCCATTTGTTTCCTTACAAGCGTCCACAGACACGAACTGCCATTTCTAGACTTCCTTCGAAATACCTTGCGGTTAAATAGTGATAATCCCAACTTACCGCAACTGATATTTTCCCAAGGATACTTTCAGGTATGGTGGAATTCAAAGTGCCGTATACGTATCTATAGAATTTGTCTAGCGACGTGTCCATCAGTTCCATACAAATCCAGCAATCACCCTACATGAAAAATTCAACATTTAAAAACACGGAAATATGAAGAAAGCCAAGAAATACGTTGAACTTTTCGGTTAAAATGCACGTAACTACTGACCTCCTTGAAAAGAGCTCCGTAGAACAGGACAATGTACGGGCACTCATTGGATTTCATTACAACTTGTAGATCCATTAGAAGCCGTTTTTGCTCGATTTCGTCCACGGTAGATCGAATGCGCTGAAAAAACATGTTTTTCTGTGTAAAGAGAATTAAAATTAATGTTTCATTAAATTTTAACAAACAGGAGAAGGGATTCACCTTGACCGCCATCGAAGTTTTACTAGCGTGATGCACCATTTTATTAACTGTGCCAAACCCTCCTCGGCCAATTTCGCCCATGTCGACAAGATCTTCCGAAGTGAAGCTGTAGACCTGTAATAAATTAATGTAAAGATAATCGGTTATAATATTATTGGCATACTTCCACCATAATTAAAGGAATACTCAATGGCGTCTTCTCCAGGCAAATATAGCAAACTCTGCCTTACTAAAAATATGCAAAAAATGAATAAATTAATTGTTGTTGAGATTCTCCTATTTCTATTTTTCTCAAGTAATATTTAGCCGATTTTGGAAAATTTTAATACAATTTAGGGTACTTTTCCGTTATAACCCCCCAGTGTGTATTTAGGGACTATTTCATGATAACCAAGGAAGTTAGATAAAATAGGAGAATGGAATAAGTATTCCATTAAGTAGTATAAGAAAGTACTTTGCATAGGATACTAGCCTGCAACACACGTTGTAGAGGTTAGTAACTACGATTGATTGTGGATGATAAGCGAAAACATGGGGTCCGGCGATGCAAGGCAGGCAGTTCAAAAAAATTAATTTTGTGGGACTTTTTTGGATGACAGGCGACGATCAGCAGTGGGAGGAGTATATGGGGAGGGGAGGTCAGCGTGGGGTCTAGTATTGCTATACCCCACTACCACAGCATCAGCCAAGGCAAACAATCAAGGAGCTGTTTTGTGACCTTGAAAGCAGAGAAACCTGGAAGATGATCCATGGATACTAATTAACCCCCGTATGGCAAGACATGAAATCCATCCACCCACATTGTCTCACCACCATTCAGAAATGTAAACCATAGGAGAGTCTAGCCCCCAGAAAGTGTTGTCGAGTTTCAGCGCTACCTACTGCCACTTCAGCGAACTACCATCCTTATCAGCTCGATGTGAGCATGGTCAAGCGGCATTTCAGAAAAGTAGGCTTACCTCGGTTTTACCGCTCATTTCTGAGTTTGGCAGCTCTACTTCCCTGCCTTTTTAAATTGCGAGGAAAAGGAACTTGTTATTGCATTTTTGTGTTTTGGAGTGACGAATCAAGCAGAATGCATTATTATAGTGGAGATAACTGCAAGTTTATAATCTTGGGATAACTGCAAGTTAGAGGAGCGATAGTAATGCGGTCGCGAGCGTGATCACCTGATAAGATATCAGAAATGGTAGTCCGTTGAAGTGGCGGTGGGTAG
This sequence comes from Apolygus lucorum, assembly GCA_009739505.2. Lineage (NCBI taxonomy): Eukaryota > Metazoa > Arthropoda > Insecta > Hemiptera > Miridae > Apolygus > Apolygus lucorum. Next base: position 11,914,598 of record CM019170.2, read on the forward strand.
CGCTGAAACCCGACAACACTTTCTGGGGGCTAGACTCTCCTCTGCCACTTGAGCGCTACAAAACTAGATTACCTGTAAATAACAAACTAAATCACTAACCTCATTCGGTCCAACCTGAAGCCGCCCTGTCGAGTGCAAATTACCGATCCCAAATTTATCCCTGTGGACACATTTGGTGAAATTATTATCTTTCTTTTCTGACAATAGAAATGAAGAATTCTGCAATAAAATTGTATGGATAATGTAACAAGATAATATCCATAATGAGTGGATTGGTTGCACCACAGGACCACACCACCTCCATCTCCATCAAAAAGGTTCACTTATCGTTCACATGGATCAAAACAACATCACAAAACCATAAAAACGTAGACAATTTTTTACGAATAGAAAATGACAAATAAGACATTTCAAATAATTTTGAAGTCAACAAGTCAAAAATCCAAACAAACCACAAAAAAACGCCAGCAAGATCTTACAACAAAAAAAGTCAAAAGATTAGAATATTAGTATGAAACCATACACCAAAGAATTTATTGACTGACAATGAAACTTGAATGACATACTTCGAAATTCCAATGTATTTTACAAACTCATACACCTAGGGTTAAATCAATTTTCGAACAGATGAACAGAGCATGCTTGTTCCTATACTTAAGTTTCACCACAATCACGTGATTGAACTAACCTGTGTCTACGATCGTGATGTCGGAAACTGAAAATTAGACGAGATTCAGACTATTCCACTTTCATTGTATTACATAACGGTAAAAACATTATTTGAAGATAATAATATAACGAAATATGTATACACCTTCTTATTTAATGGGAGAAATAAATCAAACAAATAATCCAAGAAGTCATGGATGTGCCTTGTCTTGAAATCCAAGTCTTTGAATTTTGCTTTGGAAGTACTCGTTTAGTTGAGCTCAGAACACATTCGAATTCGTGAACTATTGGAAGCGTTGATGGTTTCAGGGTTTAATGAAATTGGTAGGTTTTTATGCATGAAAGTTACAGTTTATTAGAGCACAAAACAGCAGATGCCAAGAGAGGGTGAGGGAATAAGGTGAGCATGTATGATCTAGGGCAGAATTCATAGACAAGGCTTGAGTGTGAGCGAGCGCTCAATCATCTGAGTTGAGGGTCGGCCTCGACTCAACAATCCGTATTCATAGTTGATTGAGACATCCCACTTAAGTGTTGTGGTCGCCTGAGTGCACACTGAGCCTGAGGGGACGCTCGGGGGCTACTCAACTCATTTTCACTTCACCCGGCCGAATGAAGGTTTATCCACAAGCAAATGTACGAATATTTATGACTGGAACTCTTTAAAACCTTTGCCTACCTACTTATTTATTTATCTGGGTGAAACAGCCTGAAATGAACTCGTACCTATATGAATGTTTTTTATTCAACTTGTACTTCATTAACAACCCATATCATTTTCTACAAGTATTTTCTACTACTTTTTACTACTTGTACTTTTTACTAGCTCGTAAAACAAGAATGAGTATTGAGAACGTAGGCGAGAATCTTTGACAGCTTCAAGAAAGAAGAGTTAGGGGAGAAAATATTGAAAAGACAGTTACAAGGAAATTCAAGTTGGCGATGATCTTCATTGGATATTTTTGACGGAAAACTTGCATAATCGTCAAATTTTTATTAGACAAACAAAATAGATAGGTAGTTGACTTGCTGTAAACTATTTTCTGTAGGAAAATCAGATAACTTTGGCTGGGAGGCACTTAAGGTACCTCCGGCCAGCACTCAGGATTTCGCACCATTGAGTCGATGGTTGGTGAGTTTGGTTTATGAATACCGTTGAGTGCTCCCTCAAATCTTGTCTATGAATACGATTGAGTGCCCGCCAACCCTTATCGATGCATTTGAGGGTGCACTCAGACTTAAGTAATGACTATGAATTCAGCACCCACACTCGTTTTAAAATATCCATGTAAACAGCAGCACACAATGAAATCAGAGAGCAATAAGAAAGTTTGGTGGCTTCAAATCGTCGGTCTTACAGCAACACCACATATCATACATTTTTGTCGAAAATGAGTTTTTGGTATCATTGGACGCGCTATCTCGTGACGAATCGACTGAATGACTCAGTTACACCATTTTCCAGAATGAGATCGCTGAAATCGCCATTCAAGCAACACCAGATATCGGGAATCCAATGGCAACAGCACGTATCATCACTAGTTACCATTGAAAAATGACTGACGCTAATAGTGATCCTCAGTGATGCGAGTGTAACTTACCTAATCTTATAATTATAATACCTAATGGACAGAAACGGGGGAAAAGATCACAAAATAAGTTGAATAAGTAATTGGTTCAGCTCCATGAGTCTGATATGTTGAGTTGCCCGCATGAACCCTTCTGTACGAAAAACAGTTTTTTTGCTCTCCTGTAAAATTTGGAAAATGTATGATAGGTGGTTGCCTACTGGTGTTGCTGTGAGACCGACGAAATGCCAATATTTGAGGAAAAGAGGCGGGAAGCTGCCAAACCTTCTGGTTGCAACCCCAAAACCCGTCACACTCAGCATGGATGCTAGGGCCTGTATGGATATTTTAGAACATGGGAGCAGCATCCATGGTTGAAACTGGCGTTGGATTGAGGATACATCCCACTGTGTCTAAGCCTAATCGAACCTACTTTTGTGACGTAATAAACCATTACTGCCATGCAATCATGCACCTATTCGATTTCATTATTATAGATCAATGCCTCCACCAAATTGTTGAGTTCTAATGTGTTATGTGCTTTACTCAACGAGTACATTCAAGATGAAAGAAAAAGAATTAGTTTTGAACCTTGGCCTTCGCCAATAGAGAGTTCCTAGTAGGTTTGGTTCAGCTTAGGAAAGGCGTGACATTTTCTCAATCCAGCGCATCACAGTACTGCACTATATTGAGGATACATCATGCCTTTCCTAAGCTGAACCAAACCTACTAGGAACTCTCTTCTTGAGCTCTATGTACAGAGAAGTGAACGAGGTCTCTCCAGCAGGAGCCCCTGGGTTGGATTTCTCCTCAAGGAAATGATTTTTTCTGACCTCCTTACTTGACAGGATGTTTCTGGTTTCACTACAAGCTTGTCAATAAGGCAGTTTTGGTGGTTCGTCAGTATTCTATCGATCTGATTTATGACTGTAATTCGTTGACATGTGAAACCTCTACTCACCGTGGCTTTTCATGGGAAGATGGCGACCAGGCGTGCGGTCTCCGTGAGTCACTCAGTGCCGGATGGTGAGTTGTGCTGTGCTCTCCTCCATAGTTGTTGGCATTGAATTCGGCAAACTGGAAGGCGTTGGTGGGCCCCCTCAGAGTGTTTGAATTGGGGGAGCGATTGCTGTGCCTACAGAGGCAAAAGATACAAACAGTTTAGATCATGGCATTCGTAATGGATAGAGAAACCTTAAAGCCACAACCAAACGTAGACCACATTCTCTTATCTCTCTAGCATAGTTCATTGCACGAGAAAACATTGGTGAGCTTTACCACCTACCAACAACCAGCACTGCGGCCGTTATTAATAATCTTAAGAAGTGCTTCGCAACCCACGGAATCCCGGACGAAATACGATCGGATGATGGTCCTCAATATTCCAGCCAGGATTTCAAGATATTTGTCCAAGAGTGGAATAACAACCATCGTATGTCAAGCCCTTAGTTTCCACGTTAAAATGGGCTAGCAGAACGTTACGTGCAGGAAGCCAAAGTGCTGCTTAAAAAGTGTCTTAACGAAGGTTCTGATATCCATTTGGCATTACTGAATCACCGCAATACTCCTAGAGCGAATATTGGCTCCCCAGTACAAAGGTTGATGGGGCGGCGAACTAAAACTCTTGTTCCCTGTACGGAAGCAGTACTTCTACCCAAGATCGTCAAACCTTCAGAAGTAACAGCTAGCCTGGAAAAGTTTCAGCTACAACAGAACGCTGCGGCTAACAAAGGAAAAACACCTACGCAAGTTTTCGCTGAAGGAGAGAAGATTTTGTGGAGACGCAATCCTAGGGATTGGATTCCTGCAGAAGTAATTAAACCTGTGCCAGGTGGTAATTCTTATATCATTAAAACCTCGGAAGGTGCAAGATATAAGAGAAATTCATGGTATCTTCGCCCGAAACAGGAACGACAACCATCGGAACTCACCATTCAACCTCAGAGCAAGGAATTAGCATCTTCTGGAGTCGCACCCAGCAATCAAGTGCAACCCAGAAAATCATGGAAATCTCCCCCTGAAAAGCAATCGCAGCAGGTCACAAATCCACTGACACCAGTCAAGCCAAATTCGCCTACCTTACTGGGAGAAACGTCCAAAGTGTCTGGAGTAAAGGAACCAATGGCTGATCCCAAGACTTCAACTGATGGTACCTACGTCACGAACAGTGGACGAGTTACAAAACCACCAGAACGACTGATGTTTTGAAAATAAAAATTGTAATGAAGTAATTTCTTTATTTTCCGTAGAAGGGGGGATGTCAGATGTCTAGAGTGACGTCATGGCCCCCTGTGACTATTATCGTTTATGATACGAGAATGATAAGAAATGCATCCCTTTTTAACCGCTGTGTAATGCTCTTTACAACCCATTCTTTTTAGTAAAATAATTAACTACAGTTGGAGACCAAGTAAGCTGAAACCCCTGAAACTCTTTCCACCTTGGAATTAATTTTTATTTCCCAATTTTGTCTAGGTTTCTAGGAAGGCATTTCAAATAGGTACCTAAGCTTGTAACTTACGCCCCTATCGTTTGACTTACCTACGTCTATTCTACATAGACCCTTGACTCACCCTTGTTGACGAGGAGCTGAAACTCCAAAAGTAGAATTTCCACCGGTTGATGAAACTGGAAGCCTTAACTCTCTTCGGCGATCTGGAATTGAAGTTAACATTTAAATGGAATTTAGGCTTCAAAAAATGATGGGAAAATGAAAAATGCCAGACATGAAAAAACTAGCAACGTTTTAGAATATTTTGAACAGGTAGGAACCTAGTCTTCTTGAATTACCCCTAAGGAATTGTTTTATTCGTTTGTTTCAGAAAACCTACGAGAAATGTCAGTCAGGGAAAAGATGTGTCTGCGTAGGCGAACTATGAATGGAGTATTAGGCCCGCCGCAAATTGAACCCAGCACACGCACAGCCCACGTCCGACCCATGCGTGGGTAGGAATGTGAAACATAGTTTTGCATTAGGTACCGCATATTGAACCCAGCCCACGGCTATCCCACTCAGTTGCTCTCCACGCGTGGGTCCGTTTGTATGTGCCGCACAGTTTTCGTGGGTCGTGGGTGCGTTGTTTCCTATCCAAAAATGGATGAGAAGTTAATTGAACTTGTCAGGGACCATCCGTTTTGGAACATTCTATAAAGGAACATCATTCTATTGGAACATTTTATAAAATTTTTATTAAAATGGACGGAGTGGTATTGACGACCATTAATATAATTTTATTAAAAAAAATATTTTACCAAAAAACAGTACATATACAGTGATTTTTTTATTTTAAAATCTGTTATCTTTATTTCTTATACTTATGAAAAATGAAAACTTATTGTTTGGAAAAGTATGAATTTCAGGGGACGTCCTTCAGATAGAAAATATAAAGATGTATAGTATTTACAAATTTATTTCAACCCTTTACACAATTATTTCAACCTTTTAGAAATTTATTCAAACCCTTTACAAAATTATTTAAACCCTTTTCCCCTTTATTTGCAAAAGGTTGAAATAATTTTGTAAAGGGTTGAAATACATTTGCAAATACTATAATGTGTAACTGTGCCACAAATAGATAGCTTTCTTATATTATTATACGGTACGTATTAATATATTATTAGCTTGTGGGAAATCTGATGGAACAGGGGTACATGTTCGATTTAGCTTGTGAATTCGTGACCTCATGATTGGGATTCGTTTTTTGGCTCTCCTGTAAAATTCAAAAAAGGAACATGTACCCCTTTTCGGCCGAGCTCTTCAATTTTTCCTTTTCTTAACCATACCTTCAACTGAAAGATTTCTTTGAAAATTCGCCCATTAATTCATGCTGCATGAAAGGACTCTTTCATTTTCTGTCATTTTGACATTCACAAAGCCTAGAGGAAGTTCATCCTTTTTGTATAATATATTTTGAGGGGCAAAAGGAGACATTTTTGGTTTATTAGTTTAATTGATGAATCTTGGGAATCGAGCGAGGAAGACATTTTAACCTCCTCTCAAAATCCGATGGTTTACTTCTCGATCGTAGAATCGGAAATTCGAATAAAAAAATTTACATCCCTCCGCCTACTGTGCTAACTTTTCTTTGTTTTTGGGCGTTGCATTCACCTCCCGTGACGTCACTTTTTATTAGTTCATGAATTTCGCCAAACTGTTCCCGGGTAAGCCGAAAACTTGCCTTGAAAACATTGTCAGGAACTTCCGAAAACACTTTAAATTCACCACCAGTACTTCTCCCAGCTAAATAGGTATTTCTTTTACTTTTTTTTCGTTCAATTGAAGAATACAAAGTAATAACTTCCTCAGTCTCTGACTCTGAATCGAGATCCAGGAGGAGCTCAATCAGTGAGTTGGAGAACATCTCGAATCGTGGATGTGGCACACGACTGGGTTCAATATGCGGTACCCGACCCAGCCCATGGTCGTGGGTTGGGGATGGGGTCGGCGTGGGCTGTGCGTGTGCTGGGTTCAATTTGCGGCGGGCCTTAGTCATTCTCGTGACGTAATGTGATTTGATTAGGAGAACTTTCACTGGAATGAATACTTATCTCACAATCAATATTGTGTGAATTTTTACACTTACATACTTGAGTTGATTGATGCCGGCCATTTGAAAAGTGGTTTATAAATAAACAAGTTTGGAATTCACAAATTACCTTGCGGATTCATGTTGATAGATGAGGATCTATTTTCGGCCATCCTAGACGGCAAAGGTCTGCAAAAACGAGAAAAAATGGGATTTAGTTAGTTACCATAGATGCTACATGAATTGAAGAAATAGAGAAGTGCGTTATCGAATAAATTATGACAATCTACGACAAAAATACGTCGTAATTACCCGGGATGCATGAGTGATGCGGGTGAAAAGGCAACTAGTTCCACAACTCCGTGATATCACAAGTAGGCAGGTATGTAATCTCGTTCTGATGATAACGCTAAACAAACTATTTCTGGAGAGGACGTTATTTACGTGGATCAACACATCACTGATGTAAATAAATGGAAACGAGAAGAGACAGGTAACGAGAATGACATCAGAGCGAGATCAGAAAAGGCGGAGATCAGAGAAATTCACGAAGAGCCGCAAGTTGATCGAAAATAATCGATTAGGAAACTGATACAGAATCGATGTCCTGTTTCGAACTGACTGATCGAACTGACATTCGAGTTGTCAAACCCTTCTAATATAATCTTAAATGATCTAAAAACTTTTCCCTTCAACTATACCAAATAAATAGGCGTACTTTATGCTTCCCGTTGGTCTCGGGAATAATATTAAAATGGGAATTAAAGGGGGCACAAATAAACGATGTTTTGTATCGATCAAACTATTCCACACCAAATCCAAACGTTTTACAATGTTTCGGAATTTGGAATTTATTTGAACATGGTGATGGTACTTGTCTCCGGTACTCAGTGTGGTACAGTAATGAACAAGGACGACCTTGCAATGTTCTAATGAATCATGCCTCATTTGTCCTATGACCTATCTTCATCCATGGTAGTATCAAGTCTGTGACTTCCATGTGTGTATAACCGCTAGTTATAGGTTGCAATTTTCGCGTCGTCCGTTGTTTGTTGTTTTGGCGTTGAAGATGGAGCCAGAGCCTGTGATTTACCTAGTTCGTTCGAAGATAGGCACCTACTGTGAATTTCAACGAAATTCTGATAGAAATCGTGAAGTGCAGGGAGGAAATTTGGATCCCGAAGGCGAAGGGTGACAAAAATTGTGATGTGATGAGACGGCTGTGGGAGGAAGTTGCCTGTGAGCTTCAGGTCGACGGTGATTTGATTTCCACCTTGCTTGCCTACCGTAGAACATTTTTCACATTTCGTTAATATATCGTTCGATTATATAATATAAAGTTTGTTAATATATCGTTTGTTATGAATGTATCAATTGGTGCAAAATCGAACACTTTCGTTCACTTCATCTAAGTAAGTATGTTATTCTCATTATCAAATCATCCCTGTTGCAGTGGAAACTTGTAGAACTCGTTGGAAGACCCTCCGAGATCGAGACTAGAGGAAGAAGAACCCAACTGGGTCAGGGGCCAACAGCAGGGTGAAGCTTGACTTCCAATCATTACCCCTCGTCGGTGAGTGCCAATTTATTATTACAGACCTTACCATGTAAGCTGTAGGTGATGCGAGAGTACGCACATTTTCCTAGCTCATTAATCTTCTCTTTTACCTTTATTTCTGTCAGTAAACGTCAACTTAGTTGGTATTAGGTTGTAGATGGTTCCCAATGAAAATCTAGGGCTTAAAATTGACAGTAGCCTCTGCGCATGCGCATTAGTGATGCGACATCGATAGAAAACATCGATGTTTTTGATATCCACCATCGATGTCGAGTGGAAACATCGACCAAAAACATCGATTTTTCTTAACATCGATGTGCCCGATCATAATTATACAAATATTCGAGATCGTTTGCTTGTAGGTACCTACTCGAATAGACTTTTTTTCATCTAATGAATCAATTTCTAGCCACTAGGTCAATTTCTACCCCAGTACATTCGCCAAATGAATATTTAAAGCAGTTACACCCCCCATAAGTTAGGAATACACGTCGACACATGTAATGAAAAATGATGAGTATGAGACAAAATGGAGTAAGATTGTAAGATAAGCTATCACATTACACTCGAGCCAGGAGCACCAGGGTTGCCAACTCAAAACAACTTGGAAAATCGGTAGGAAAATTAGCTATTATTTTTATTCCTCCAAGAGATAAGAATGTTCATTCATCACGATTGGTATTTTAACGCTTGTTTCATTCATTATTTTAATGTGTAAACTATTGAGAAAACCAATGGGAACAACAAATCAGGGGAAATACAACATCGATTGAAACATCGGTAAGAAACATCGATGTTGTAAAAACATCGCCATCGAAACATCGATGTTTATTGAAAAACATCGATGTTTTGAAAACATCGATGTCGATGTCGCATCACTAATGCGCATACGTAAAATCCTTGTAACAGCCATAACACTTACATTTTTCATCCGAATTTGATGACATTTTCTAGGATTGTTCAGATTGGCGTGTAGATGGTCCCCTATGAAAATCATCTCCCCCAGAATAATAGTTGCACGCAATAGCATGCGCAAACGTGAATTCCTTGAACAGCCATAACTTCTACATTTTCCATCCAATTTCGACGAAATTTCTCAGGATTGTTCAGATTAGCGTGTAAATGGTCCCCTAAGAGGGTAGTGGAAGGTGCTTAGAGATTGATGTTTCGAGATTAACTACTATGCATCGGATCATCTATACTCGATACGAGGAGGTTATGTGCAAACACCACTTGGCAGACTTTATTGTTCCCAATATTTTTCCAATATTCAATTTCTATTATTCAAATTCTTGCCTTATCTGGTACTGAAAATACGCTAGAAATGGACATCCACCCATTTCTATGGTCCAAAAAAACCTGGTGTATTTCAGTCACCCAAGCCAGGTTCATAATTGCCACTAGGATGACTGAGGTACACCATGCTAGTTTACTTTAAGGATTGATTGGTTGCTTAATATGTAAAAACAATTCTAAAACCTTTAAATGATGTGAACAACAAAGCATTGGTATTTAAGTTGTAAAAGTGCGAGTATTGACTTGTAGAAAAGTGGTATACTGAGATGCACCTTGCCAAGAAAAGGGTTAAAAATTGAGATTCTGGTACTTATAGAGGCCCACATGTCCGAGCCTCGACCCCTCATATCCTTTAGATACCCACACTGGTAATGAGGAATTTCAACATGTCGGAATTTCCTATTTTTGACCCCAAAATCGGATTCAGCACCTCTAAAAACCCCCTAAGGCAAACTTTCAGCCCGAACTTCCTAATTTACGAATAAAAAAAAACAGTGTAGAAAATACGAATGTTTAAAAAAACCGGGAAAATGACGTCATCCTGGAATAGTTCATTTATGGCCGCTTGAAGCGCTGAGATCGAGAAATCCATAGTCCCCAGATGCAAAATTTCATGAAACAGTAAAGTTCGAAACCGAAAAACTGAAGAAAAAAATAGAAAAAGCGAGATGGGGAAAATTAGGTTTCCCCTGTTTTTGTTTGATAACTTTTCTCTTAGAAAACACGATTTCGTCGTCCCAATGGGCAACACTGGGAGGAGACGGCGATCCGAACAGCCCAATCAGCGAGCGTTCCCGCTGCACGTCTGTTTTCCCGGTTAGTTTTGAAATTAAAAATTTTGACTGTCTCCCAAAAATAACAGGAGACTTATTTTCCGAAATCAGCCCGATTTTCATCTATCCCACACCATTAACTATTCAGGAAAAATGCAAACAGAAATCGGTGAAATTCCTCATTCATTTT
>CM019170.2:11925277-12182918 GCA_009739505.2 Apolygus lucorum
TCGAACTTATAATGCAATAAGTTGGGATTGAAAAAAGTTAGAAAATCAAAATGTATCAAATGTATTCATGTGAGTACTCTTTTTTCATGAGATTTGTGTTGCGCTGCTATAATGGCCGACAGTTAAATGGAGACAGATGTATAATTCAATATGGTTGGTCAATTGGACAAGAGGTTCTTAAGAGCTAAAATAATAAGGCGATTAGGTTGAGACAGTCTGATTTATTCCGGGCCATCCGGCCCTATTTATACCCCCTAGCTGGCTGGAGAAGGGGCACCTACTCCAGGCCAGTTGGGGGCGGTAGTGGGGACGCCCTGAGGCGTCCACCACACTTCCCCCCCAGATACAAAATAATAATGAAAAAATGAAAAAAATATCTTGCTGTGGGGGGACAGTGGTTAAGGGCCGGAAGGCGCAGGCTGGAGGTCTCTGGCCGGCGATGCTGGCGGGTCCGGGATAGCGGCGGCGATGCGGCGGAAGCGGCGACGGAAGGCGGCAGCGGATCGTGGCGGCGGTGCGGCAGGACCAGCGACGGCACGGCGGCACCAGCGGCGGCACGGCGGCAGTAGCGGCGGCACACCAGCAGGGTGAGTATATATATATATTTTTTTATTTTTTTTTTATTTTTTTTTATTTTTTTTAGGAAGGGTTGGAGAAGAATGGTGGAGGAGATATTTTTTTCCATCCATTTTTTTTTGTCTTTTTTCTCCTTTATTTTTTATTTTTTTATTTTTTATTTTTTATTTTTTTTTTTATTTTTATTTTTTTTTTATTTTTTTTTTTTTAATGTTTATTTAAGAAAACGATATAAATACAATGTTAATTTTTAATTTTCAGCGGCGGGCTCGGCGTCGGGAGGCCGGACTGAGTGGGCGGCGGCGGCTGGGCGAGCGGCGGCGGCGAGAAATTATAACCGAAGACTTGGGGCGTGATTTCGGAGGCGGCGGTTTTGGAGATGTCGATCTCTGTGATGCGGCCCTCAAATCCATGATGGGGGTGGGCGTGTATGGCGGCGGCGTCGGAGGTGAAGTCCGGATTGGTGTTTGCGTTGTGATTGAAGATGTCCGAGGCATGTGCCACCCATGAATGCAACAGTCCGCGCAGTTCCCTTTGTAGGGCGGAATTGAGAACGAGAGTGAAGGTAGGGGCGGCCTCGGCGGATCCATCGCCGCGGTTATAGACATGATTTGTCGTGGGGGCAGTGGGAGTGGTTTGGTGGCCGACTCTTTTGATTGTGCCGTAGCCTCCGGTTTTTTTGATGAGCCGGGAGGCAGTGGTCTCGTCGGTTTTCGGACGGTGGGTAGGACGGCCGTTGCGGTGGTGCTCGAGAGGCGGGGAGGCGGCGGCGGAGGCGGTGGTGACGGCGTTAGCCTTAAATCGTTGCGCAATGTTTGGCTGCTCATCTCGGTGTGAAGATGTTGCCGAGGAGAAATGACCAAGTGTGTGCGAAGAGGGGGAAGAAACAGTAGAAGGGGATCCGGCGATTTGAGCGTGTGTCGTTGCAGGTTTACATCTGTCCACGGAGATTTGTTTGTTTGCCCCCGAGTCGTCTTGATAAACAAGCGTCTTCCCGTCGTTGGACAGTATCGAAAAAGGACCGATGTAGGGGGGTGCAAGCTTTGTTCTGGGCGTGTCCACTCTGACGTAGACGTGAGTAGCGTTCCGCATTGAGGCCGGATAATAAGAGCGGGCGAAGTTCCGATAGGAATCATGAGATAGCGCTGGTATGTCATTTGGTGTTAGGGGAGTGAAAATATCGCCGGGAAGGCGAGGGTTTAAATGAAACAAACGCTGAGCGGGAGAGAAACCATCTAATGAGGGCCGATTGCGTAGCCCGAGCATGATGGAGGGAAGGTCCCGAGCCCATGATGATGGGGATGAGGTGGACATGATGGCTTCCTGAAGGACTCTGTGCCAACGTTCGATGATTCCGTCGGCCTGTGGGTGATAAGCGTTTGTAGGCTTGTGAGTGATCCCATGTTGGCGGCAGAAATTCGCGAATTCATGTGACATGAATTGTGTTCCTCGATCGGTGGTGATATTGCGAGGGGCCCCGAAACGTGAAATCCATGAATTGAAAATGGCGCGGATGATGGTGGATGCCTGGATGTTACGGACGGGGACGCATTCGGTCCATCCTGTGCCTCTGTCGATCATTGTTAGGCAGAATTTAAAATTGTCGCTTCTGGGAAGGGGCCCGAGAATGTCTGCGTGGATGTGAAGTAGCGGTTCGACGTCGTTAAAGCGGCCGAGTGGGGCGCGAATATGTCGCGTCACTTTTGCGCGATTACAGGAAGGGCAGGCGCGTGTCATGGTTTTTACGGAAGTCAACATGTTTCGGCCAGAAGAATCGTCCGCGTAGGAGTGCCGTGGTTGCTTTGATGCCCGGGTGTGACAAGCCGTGAATCATGTTGAAAATGTCAGGGCGAAGTGTAGAAGGTATGTAAGGTCGGGGCGACGAATCTGACATGTCGCAGAGGAGAGTAATTCCGTCCCGAGTGACGGGCGTGAGATTCATGTTCTCTATGTGTGGGTCATTAAGTTGGGCATCACGGATAGCCGTGGGAGGTAAGATGGAGACGGCCGATGTGTGGTTGATTCGCGAGAAGAGGTCCGCTGAAAGGTTAGAGGCTCCGGGACGATATATTATGTCGGAAGTAAACTCAGAGATGAAGCGCAGATGACGAAGTCGGATGGGCGGCATGGTGTCTGTGAGCGAGGTCAACGCCGTAGTGAGTGGTTTGTGATCCGTGGAGATCGTAAGTGGTCGACCCTCGATGGTTTGGCGGAAATGGATGATCGCTAAGTATATTGCGAGAAGTTCTTTGTCGAACGTTGAATAGTTTCGCTGTGCGGGAGAGAGAGCTTTGCTGAAGAATCCGAGAGGGAACAGTGTTCCGTTGTGTTGGTAATGTAGGGCAGCTCCAACGGCAAAATTAGATGCATCGGTATGGAGGATGAGTTGAGCGGACGGATGAGGATGAGCTAGCTGGACGGATGATTCGAGGAGTTGTTTAGCTTTTTTGAAATGATGGAGAGCGTCCGGAGGCCATGATATTGGGCGCTTGTCGTTTTTTCTCGGGTTTGATGGCAGCAGCTTCGTGAGGTGCATTAATGAGTGCGCGGCGTGAGGTATAGCCCTGCGGTAGAAATTGATGAGCCCGAGGAACGTACGGAGATCGTTTACTGACTGAGGAAGAGGAAAGTTCCGGATGAGCGCAGTTTTCGATGGTAGAGGTTTGATGCCATCTTTGTCCACCAAGTGTCCTAAGAACTTGACTTGGCTTCGAGCGAGTTGACACTTGGCCTTATTGATTGAAAGCCCGAAGGAAGCAAGGACATGAAGTAAGCGAGATACGTGGTGGAAGTGCGTTTCGGCATCCGGCGATCCAATCAAAATGTCGTCTAAGTAGACGTATGCGAACGGGAGATCTCGGAGTATAAAATCCATGTAGCGTTGCCATGTCTGTGGGGCGTTTCGTAGGCCGTAGTTCATTCTTGTGAACTCGTAGAGTCCAAATGGTGTCAGGATAGCAGTTTTTTTAATGTCTTCGGGCGCTATACGGCAGTGAAAGAAGGCTCTCGATAAGTCGAATGTTGAGAAAATGGTGGAACCATGCAGTGCGAGTGTGAAATCATGCAGGTGGCCGATCGGGTAGCGGTCCGGAGTTGTAGCTCGGTTGAGGTCCCTGTAGTCTCCGACGGGTCGAATATCCCCATTTTGTTTGAGAACTACGTGGAGTGGGCTTGACCAAGGTGAATTGGAAGGGCGGACGATGCCGGAGCGCAGCATTTCGTTGAAATGGGCCTTTGTTTGGTTGTAGAGGTGCGGAGCCAATCTGCGTTGTTTTGCATGGCAGGGAGGACCGGTGGTCACGATGTGATGATAGACGGGCGCCGATTTTGGATGCGATGAGGGTTCATAGGCGTCTAGTAGACGTTGGAAGCGAGGTGGAGCGCAGGCAGCGGAGCAGTAGGACTCCTGTGGTGAAGCGATGAGACAGTGGCCGGGAAGAAACGACTGGGAGGCTGAATCAATGAGCCGGAGGTTTTGAAGGTCTACGAGGAGGCCATAGTGGCTGAGGAAATCGGCTCCCAAGATGGCTGTGCTGACGTTGGCGACTGTGAAGGTCCATTCGTACGGAGGTAACTTGGGAAGATGGACGGTCGCAGTTTGAGAGCCGTAGGTCGTAATCTTGGAGCCATTGGCGGCCAGTAGCGTGGAAGATGGAGTCTCTCGGCGGCGGTTCAGATGGTTGTTGGGTAGAATGGAGAGATCGCTTCCCGTGTCGACTAAGAAGTCGTAATTTGAGCGTTTGCATTTGATGAACAGGCGTTGGTGGTTGGGTCGGTTATGCACAGTCGTTACCACCTTGGCGACCGTGCGTTTGCGTTTCCCGTTGGCATGTGTTGTCTCCAGGAGCATGGTGATTGGCAGTATATCGCGGTAGGGCCCCATCTTTGATGGTAGTAGCAGTATGGTGAGCGCCGGTCTGGGGGGTACTGTTGTTCTCGCTGTTGCGGCATGATGCGACGGCGTGCGAAGTTTCGTGGTCGCGAGGAGGGCATCTGTGATGAACGTTGTCGCGAGGGAGGCATCTGTGAAGGTTTTTTGAAGGTGCGTGTTCTGTTAGCAGCGCTGGCTATGTGTGTAGCGTCGTCGGCTGAGTCTCCATTGTCGTCGGAGGAGTAGGTAGAAGCGGACTGCAGTGCAGTGGCGGCCGTAGAGGACGAGTTGTCCCGAAGGGGCAGTAGGCGGTCGGCGATGGCGGCCAGTTTGTCGATGTCCGTTTCGGTCGAGACGGTGACATTTAAGCGGATGTCAGGAGGAAGTGCCCGGAGGAATATGGAGCGAAGTATGGAGGCCGGTGTGTCAGTAGGTAGCTTTCTGCGAAGCAGGCGTGCGTGTGCGGCGGCCGAAGATCCGTCCAGCGAGTTGTTCTGAAGGATTGAAGAGAGGTCCGATCCGTCACGAGGTCCGTGAGCTTGTAGGAGTCGGTTGCAGAGAGAAGTGAAAGCGGTAGGTGAACTTGCGTCGATGTCCGCCACTAGTTCTGCTGTTTTGACGTCCAAGGCGAGGAAGGCTCTCCGAAATTGCTCGGGTTCTGTTTTGAGGTCCTCGTTGGCGCACGCGAGTCGAACCTGGGCAATCCATACTGATGGAAGCGAAGGGTCGGCAGCCGAGACTTGAAGTTGGCCGTGCAAGATGGCGGAATGATGGCGCCTCTATTCCTCTAATAATCTGTAAAAAAATTTTCGAGGAATGAGAGATTGATCTTCGATGCAGTGATAGCGGGAGAAAGGCAGCCGATGGTCGATCCTTCGATGGAGGAGAATGGCGGCTGATGGTCGATCCTTCGATGGCGGAGAAATGGCAGCTGAAGGTCGAAGTGAGCCGAAGTGGAGACCAGAAGAGAAGAGAAGTGATCCCGAAGCTGATGGGCAGTGGTCTGCAATTAATCAACGGCGAATTTCTCGTTAAATAGCTGAGATTCGTAGAAGGGGGCCGAGAGTTTCCCGGAAGAGAGGGGATTCCCTGTCGAGCGTAGACGGGCGCGGCGGGGGCTGACGTAACGTGAACAGCTGTAAGGCGCCAGGTAGAAGGAGAGCGGGCCTCGTGGGGGGTCGCCGCGAGGAGGGGGGTCCCGTTCACTCTCGTCCGGCGGTCAATCAATGGATGAGTGACAGATTGATTCCAAGAGCCCCAAATGCGAGTTCCGAGAGCGGCGTCCTCAAGCAAATGGAGCTGAATGGCGGGTTAGAATGGTCGCAGTGCGACGTGTCCGGAGCGTCGTAAACACGGGATCTCGACGGACGATGATGGCTGCACAAGATGGGTGTATTAAAAATGTCGCTGTGCGACTGATGGCCGGTTCCGGAGCGTCTCTGTGAGGTATCTCTACGGAAGGCGAATGGAGGGCACGGAAAATGTCGTCGTGCTACTGATGGCCGGTTCCGGAGCGTCTCTGTGAGGTATCTCGACGGAAGGCGAATGGAGGGCACGGAAAATGTCGTCGTGCTGATGGTGGCCGGTCCGGAGCGTCGCAAGTGCGGTATCTCGACGGAGGCGAATGGCGTGCAAAGATGGCAGCGAACTTCGGCGAAGTATGATGGCTGCAAACGTCGGTGTTACCAGTGTGTTGCGCTGCTATAATGGCCGACAGTTAAATGGAGACAGATTTATAATTCAATATGGTTGGTCAATTGGACAAGAGGTTCTTAAGAGCTAAAATAATAAGGCGATTAGGTTGAGACACAGTCTGATTTATTCCGGGCCATCCGGCCCTATTTATACCCCCTAGCTGGCTGGAGAAGGGGCACCTACTCCAGGCCAGTTGGGGGCGGTAGTGGGGACGCCCTGAGGCGTCCACCACAAGATTCAAGGCGATGTGAGGGCTCATAATGTGGAAGTATTAAATTTTTTACCCCCACCACAAATGTAAATATAGAAGGTATGTTAGGTATGCTAGAATCAAATCCTCCACACAAAAAAATCGTGCAGGTACTTTTTGGAAACAGGGTGATTAGGAGATTCACATTTTGGTAGAATTAAATTTTTTACCCCCACCCTAACATACAGTATGTTAGGTATGCTAGTACCAAATCCTCCACATAAATAATCGTGTTGGTACTTTTTGGAAACAGGGTGATTAGGAGATTCACATTTTGGTAGAATTACATTTTTTACCCCCACCCTAACATACAGTATGTTAGGTATGCTAGTACCAAATCCTCCACATAAATAATCGTGTATGTACTTTTTGGAAACAGGGTGATCAGGAGATTCGCATTATGGTAGAATTACATTTTTTACCCCCACCCTAACATACAGTATGTTAGGTATGTTAGTACCAAATCCTCCACATAAATAATCGTGTATGTACTTTTTGGAAACAGGGTGATCAGGAGATTCACATTTTGATAGAATTACATTTTTTACCCCACCCTAACATACAGTATGTTAGGTATGCTAGTACCAAATCCTCCACATAAGTAATCGTGTAGGTACTTTTTGGAAACAGGGTGATCAGGAGATTCACATTTTGGTAGAATTACATTTTTTACCCCCACCCTAACATACAGTATGTTAGGTATACTAGTACCAAATCCTCCACATAAATAATCGTGTAGGTACTTTTTGGAAACAGGGTGATCAGGAGATTCACATTTTGGTAGAATTACATTTTTACCCCCACCCTAACATACAGTATGTTAGGTATGCTAGTACCAAATCCTCCACATAAATAATCGTGTAGGTACTTTTTAGAAACAGGGTGATCCGGAGATTCATATTTTGGTAGAATTAAATGCTTAACCCCACCTTAACATACAGTTTTTTAGGTACCTATGTTAGATCCAAATCCTCCACAAAAAAATTCGTGTAGATACATTTTGGAAACACGATGATTAGGAGATTCACATTTTGGCAGAATTACATTTTTACCCCCACCCTGTTTCCGAAAAGTACCCCCTTAATTTTTTATGTGGAGGATTTGGATCTAACATACCTAACATACTGTAAGTATGTTAGGGTGGGGGTAAAAAATATAATTCTACCAAAATGTGAATCTCCTGATCACCCTGTTTCCAAAAAGTACATACACGATTATTTATGTGGAGGATTTGGAGCTAGCATACCTAACATACTGTATGTTAGGGTGGGGGTAAACAATATAATTCTACCAAAATGAGAATCTCCGGATCACCCTGTTTCCAAAAAGTACCTACACAATTTTTTATGTGGAGGATTTGGTACTAGCATACCTAACAAACTGTATGTTAGGGTGGGGGTAAAAAAATGTAATTCTACCAAAATGTGAATCTCCTGATCACCCTGTTTCCAAAAAGTACATACACGATTATTTATGTGGAGGATTTGGTACTAGCATACCTAACATACTGTATGTTAGGGTGGGGGTAAAAAATGTAATTCTACCAAAATGTGAATCTCCTGATCACCCTGTTTCCAAAAAGTACCTACACAATTTTTTATGTGGAGGATTTGGAACTAGCATACCTAACATACTGTATGTCAGGGTGGGGGTAAAAAAATGTAATTCTACCATAATGTGAATCTCCTGATCACCCTGTTTCCAAAAAGTACCTACACGATTATTTATGTGGAGGATTTGGTACTAGCATACCTAACATACTGTATGTTAGGGTGGGGGTAAAAAATGTAATTCTACCAAAATGTGAATCTCCTAATCACCCTGTTTCCAAAAAGTACCTACACGATTTTTATGTGGAGGATTTGGTACTAGCATACCTAACATACTGTATGTCAGGGTGGGGTTAAAAAATGTAATTCTACCATAATGTGAATCTCCTGATCACCCTGTTTCCAAAAAGTACCAACACGATTATTTATGTGGAGGATTTGGTACTAGCATACCTAACATACTGTATGTTAGGGTGGGGGTAAAAAATATAATTCTACCAAAATGTGAATCTCCGGAACACCCTGTTTTCAAAAAGTACCTACACAATTTTTTATGTGGAGGATTTGGAACTAGCATACCTAACATACTGTATGTTAGGGTGGGGTAAAAAATGTAATTCTACCATAATGTGAATCTCCTGATCACCCTGTTTCCAAAAAGTACCTACACGATTATTTATGTGGAGGATTTGGTACTAGCAAACCTAACATACTGTATGTTAGGGTGGGGTTAAAAAATGTTATTCTACCAAAATGTGAATCTCCTGATCACCCTGTTTCCAAAAAGTACCTACACAATTTTTTATGTGGAGGATTTGGTACTAGCATACCTAACATACTGTATGTTAGGGTGGGGTTAAAAAATGTAATTCTACCAAAATGTGAATCTCCTGATCACCCTGTTTCCAAAAAGTACCTACACAATTTTTTATGTGGAGGATTTGGTACTAGCATACCTAACATACTGTATGTCAGGGTGGGGTTAAAAAATGTAATTCTACCAAAATGTGAATCTCCTGATCACCCTGTTTCCAAAAAGTACCTACACAATTTTTTATGTGGAGGATTTGGTACTAGCATACCTAACATACTGTATGTTAGGGTGGGGTTAAAAAATGTAATTCTACCAAAATGTGAATCTCCTGATCACCCTGTTTCCAAAAAGTACCTACACGATTTTTTATGTGGAGGATTTGGTACTAGCATACCTAACATACTGTATGTCAGGGTGGGGGTAAAAAATGTAATTCTACCATAATGTGAATCTCCTGATCACCCTGTTTCCAAAAAGTACCAACACGATTATTTATGTGGAGGATTTGGTACTAGCATACCTAACATACTGTATGTTGGGGTGGGGTATAAAATATAATTCTACCAAAATGTGAATCTCCGGAACACCCTGTTTTCAAAAAGTACCTACACAATTTTTTATGTGGAGGATTTGGTACTAGCATACCTAACATACTGTATGTTAGGGTGGGGTAAAAAATGTAATTCTACCATAATGTGAATCTCCTGATCACCCTGTTTCCAAAAAGTACCAACACGATTATTTATGTGGAGGATTTGGTACTAGCATACCTAACATACTGTATGTCAGGGTGGGGTTAAAAAATGTAATTCTACCAAAATGTGAATCTCCTGATCACCCTGTTTCCAAAAAGTACCTACACAATTTTTTATGTGGAGGATTTGGTACTAGCATACCTAACATACTGTATGTTGGGGTGGGGTATAAAATGTAATTCAACCAAAATGTGAATCTCCTGCTCACCCTGTTTCCAAAAAGTACCAACACAATTTTTTATGTGGAGGATTTGGTACCAGCATACCTAACATACTGTATGTTAGGGTGGGGTTAAAAAATGTAATTCTACCAAAATGTGAATCTCCTGATCACCCTGTTTCCAAAAAGTACCTACACAATTTTTTATGTGGAGGATTTGGTACTAGCATACCTAACATACTGTATGTCAGGGTGGGGGTAAAAAATGTAATTCTACCATAATGTGAATCTCCTGATCACCCTGTTTCCAAAAAGTACCTACACGATTATTTATGTGGAGGATTTGGTACTAGCATACCTAACATACTGTATGTTTGAGGTGGGGGTAAAAGATATACTACCCCTAAATGCAGAAAAATGGTCCCCTATATTATACGTAAATTTTAACGTGGAAAAAAACACAAGAAATTCTCGAAAACCGAAAGATGTTGAGTAACAACTCGGTTGATAACTGAAGCCACTTGGTTGATAAATGAAGCGACTGCTCCGGACCAGTCGCTAAGAAAAGAGCCTTCGAAACCACTGAGTTGCTTCAGTTAACCACTGAAACGAGAAAAAGGTGCGTTTAGTGAATTAGAATAGGTCGCTATTATAATATCCATATCGCTAACTCCGAAAATGAGCCACCCAGTGGTTTCGGGAAACCACTCAGTTGCTTCGCGAAGCCACTGCGGGCGCGTTTAGTGAATCAGAATAGGGCCCCTGGACCGTCCAGGACTGCCTGACCGAACGAACCCAAAGGCGTTCGGCTAACAACGATTCCGAACTGATTCTATCCCTTCCACTTTCAGAATCGCGTTCTGTCCGGAACTGGTTCAGAATCGTTAGCCGAACAAACCTTAAGTAACAATGTTTCGGAATTTGGAATTTATTTGAACGTGGTGATGGTACTTGTCTCCGGTACTCAGTGTGGTACAGTAATGAACAAGGACGACCTTGCAATGTAATTCTCTCTAATGAATCATACCTTATTAAATAATGACAAATTTTGTCAAACCTATCTTCATCCATGGTAGTATCAAGTATGTCCATTACTTTCATGAGGTGTGTATAACCGCTAGTTTAGGTTGCAATATTTTAGCGTCGTCCGCTGTTTGTTGTTTTGGCGTTGAAGATGACTACACGGCTTGACCCAGGTCAGACAGACAGACAGACAGATGAAGCCAGGGCCTGTGATTTACCTACTTATAGTTCGTTCGAAGATTTACCTTTTATGAATTTCAACGAAATTCTGATAGAAATCGTGAAGTGCAGGGAGGAAATTTGGATCCCGAAGTCGAAGGGCGACAAAAATTGTGATGTGATGAGACGGCTGTGGGAGGAAGTTGCCTGTGAGCTTCAGGTCGACGGTGATTTGATTACCACCTTGCTTACCTACCGTAGAACATTCTTCCCATTTTGTTAATAAATCTTTCAATTATATAATATAAAGTTTGTTAATATATAGTTTGTTATGAATGTATCAATTGATATATAACTGAACACTTTCGTTCACTTCATCTAAGGAGGTATGTTATTCTCTTACTAAGGCACTCATTATCAAATCATCCCTGTTGCAGTGGAAACTTGTAGAACTCGTTGGAAGACCCTCCGAGATCGAGACTAGAGGAAGAAGAACCCAACTGGGTCAGGGGCCAAAAGCAGGGTGAAGCTGGACTTCCAATCATGACCCCTCGTCCGTGAGTGCCAATTTATTATAACAGGACCTCACCATGTAAGCTGTAGGTGATTAGAGTACGCAAATTCTCCTAGCTCATTAATATTCTCTTGTACTTTTATTTCTGTCAGTAAACGTCAACTTAGTTGGTACGGACAAAGACAAGAGTTGAGGACTATGATGAGGTCATGGGTTAATCCACTATTTTCGATTTTCACAGAACAATCTCAAATTTCCACGGTCCCTCCCTGCTATACCTCACCTATGTGAAGGATGAGGTCGATCCAGGTACCTACCAACCGTACCGTTTTGCTCACATTAGGATTATGGTACTTGCTCTCTTATGAATTACGGTGCTAGAAACTATGGAATAAAATGTAGCGGAGGGTTTACTATTTTGATCATAAAACCCGTTTTCGCCTTTGCTTACCCATGAAAATTGATTTCGCCCAGTAGGTGGCGCCTGACTGACGTTAGTCGGTCGAGCGTTCAAATTCCCATGGAAAACGATACCCGACAAAACGTTATTGTACCCTTACTCCCCTCTGATTGCGATTTTTTGCTATGGGTGTGATTCTACAGATCTGAAACCTGTTCCAGTCAATTCTGCGTTCATAATTACTTGGAAAACGACACCCCACTTGCCTATAAAAAAAAATCCCTAAAAAAATTTTAATAATAGAGAGTTCCTAGTAGAGAGTTCCTAGTTGGGTCGATAAGGCGCCACCAGAACCGGATCGTCCGCCATGTTTTCAATACGGCGCGCCGGATTGCCTCCAAGTGACGTATTCTGCCTTAATGTTACGGCGCCGGATCGGATACGGCGCCGGATCGGATACAGCGCCAGATTGAGAGTGTGTGTGTAACAATATGGCACCGGATTGAAAGTGTGTGTGTAATACGTCACGCCATATCTAAGCTGAACCAAAGCTGCTAGGAACTCTCTATTGGGTTTAGATACGGCGTGACGTATTACACACACACTCTCAATCCGGCGCTGTGTTGTGATAAGAACGTGCCGTATCCGATCTGGCACCGTAATATTACGGCAGAATACGTCACTAGGAGACAATCTGCCTACCAACCCTACTAGGAACTCTCTAATGGGCTAACATATTTGCTAAAATTTCCATTTTTAGTCTATTTTTGGTCGACCGTATCTGTGCGTAAGGAGCGATCGGGCTGGCTATACGTCAGGATTAAGATTAACTAGATCCTAAGTGGAGTCCTTGTGCGAAAGAAAGGATTTTTTACATCAAGTCTAAAGCTGGGTTCACATGAGCTCGGTCAACACGACGAGGCGGTTGTGTGTTCGGGACGCGGCTAGCGTCTAGAGATTCACATGGGCGCGGTTGCGCGACAGCTTCCCGCTTTTTCGACTTCTGTTCTCCCGCGCTTCACTTGAAATCCTATGTTTTGAATCCTAGCTGGTTTGAATCCTATAATGTTTATTTTCACATTGTGATTGAATTCAGCTCTTCCGAACTGTACTGTTGTTGTGATTGAAATTATATGATTATGCTTTGAATCCTGACACGAATCTCCTTCCGTGTCCTATTCGTCATCTCCACATTTTTGTGGCTTAGTTGCTACATGTAGGATAAGTACAATCATTGAAAAAGTACGAAGGTTTGGGTAAAGTTACATTTGGGTAATGTCAAGCAAAACATATTGTAGGTGCGTGGAATATAGGTACCCGCATAATATGTGATTTTATATCATAAAATCACTATATGAATCACTATATCGCGTCCTCCCCATTATATTTGATTTATTTATTTATTTTCATTCATGGCGTGCCCCCTCCGTCAAAAAAGACATTTTGTCTTTGAGGGGAGTTTGGAAAAAAATATAAAAAAGGTACATTTTTTCTGTTCCTACGATAGTCCATTTCATTTTGGTTTATTATTTTCAATAATAAGCCTTTGGAATCGAGCAAGAAAAAAAAATTTTTAACCCCCCCTCAAAATTTGATGTTTTACGTTTCAAGGTACGTAGAATTCGAAAATCGAATAAAAAAATTTCCGTCCGTCCGCCGTACGCCGTACGCGGCACTTTTCTTAGCAACACTGGACCGATTTCTTTCAAATTTGGTATATGGGCTCCATTTGGGGTCTAGTTGTGCCGCGAAGCTTTTGGTTGATGTAGGTAGGTCACTTCTAAGGGGTGAAAATTAAGGGTTGAAATTTTCAAGAGTGCCCTAGCTCGAAAACTCTCGAAATAAAGGTATCGTTTTTTCACCAATTTTAAATAGTATTGAATTTTTAAAAATTTTTGAGACCACCCGGAGCTCTGTAGGACAAACCGTTCGGTCCCTACGAGTACTTGAAGGTTTTCCTTCGATAAAACAGAATCATGAGTGTGAATCGCAGAAGAGGTCTAATCTCCATTCAAATTTTATCGGACTAAAATGCGATCGCTGTTCATTTCTTCGATTTGTATACAGTTTTGCCTTCTGCGTAACCAGTAATCCATTAATCCGTAACCAGTATTCCATGTGAAGCTTTCTATTTTTCCAATCGAGTGTGAAGCGTTTAGTTCTTTCTAATAAACTTGATTGTGAAGGTGTGAAGCCAGTATGGTGTGGTAGGTAGTACCTGGCTGGTAGGTAAAAAAAAAGTTGGTAGGTAAAAAAAATGTTTGTGGGTAAAAAACGCTGCAAATCATTGCTCAAAGGCTTCTTCACTCTTCAGATCACTGATCAGCTGAGTGAGCTCCGAAGCCATTTTCTGTCCTATTGAATGGAAGTGCTCTTCCAGGCGTCTCCAGCATTCGAGGAGATCTTCTTCACACCTCAGATCATTGTTCAGCTGAGTGAGCTCCAAAGCCATTTTCAATCCTATTGAATGGAAGTGCTCTTCCAGGCGTCTCCAGCATTCGAGGAGATCTTCTTCACTCCTCAGATCACTGATCAGCTGAGTGAGCTCCGAAGCCATTTTCAATCCTATTGAACGCAGGAAGCTGAAATTTGAGAGGGAAGGTCAAGGGAGAATACAGATGGTGGTAGGTGCTATTGATAGAGAACCAGTGATCTATACAGAAGGGTGATCTATACAGAAAATAATAAACCTTTGAGCAATGATTTGCAGAGTTTTTAAATTCATCAAAGGTAAATAGTATTTTACTGAATCGAGATAGATACTGATACCTACCAACTCAAAAAATCGGAATTCTGATAGCTTTATTTATTTGTAATCAATATTATCAAAGTGAATTATGATATGTAGAATAGAATAGAATTATGTAGAATATTCCCTACGAAAAGCGTAATTGTTTATAATTTCGTTGTCGGTGCTAATCATTCAAAAAAATCTTGGAAATCACCTCAGGTGGTTGAAATTTTCATCAATTTGAGTTTCCATTACATAAATAAATCACAGATCATATTTATTACGATGCACTCATCACATGTTTACAGGAGACCAAAATAAGCGAAAATTATAGAAATAAGTAAAGTAAAAGATACTTGGTGATCCCTTCCTCACAATCCCACAGCTCTCTTCTCTCCTTAACTAATTCAATTACCAACAATTAAATTTCTAAAACTTTGATTCATTTTGGATCAAGCTTCCGGAAAAATCACTGCGCCAAAAATTACCAGTTGATATCCGTGCTCGAACAAGTAGTGATAACAAAAAATGTAAACAAAGGACGCGCGGTTACGCGTCAAATATCAGAATTTTTGAAACGCGACAGTCCACTCCAAAAGTACTCCGACGGCTGAGGCGCCACCAATCAAATGGCCGAACGCGTTACCGCCTCGTCACACAACTGCGTTGACCGCGCTCATGTGAACCCAGCTTAAGACCTTCGAAGGCCCTTGCGGTGGATTTCAAAACAAGTCCACGTGTGCGACCAAATACGTTTTAAGAAGAATCAACCTCCAGTGTTCTTGAGTGAGGAGTATTTGGGGAAACATTGTGAGTTCAAGGGAGATACGTTCGACCCAGTAAAGGATGTTACTTGCACTTCCCCAGGGATTATGATTTGAAAATGGTGTAAAATTCGAAAATACAGCCATTCCTTAATTTTTCAGGAACGTTTGAAAAGGAAATCTAAAAGAGATATCAGAGGGGAAAAATCCTTACAAATTTGATGTTTCTGAAACTTGAACATCTCACGATTAAATTGTCTGGTTTTTCTGGCCTCAAGGTGATGTTTTCCGAACGATCGGTAGGAAAAACTCCTCAAAAGATTCGGGATCTACTTTTCAATGTTTCTCGTTGATTTTTGACCACTCATAAAACTATCTTGTTTTATTAGGGAAGGGATCAGTGGCGGTTCCCGCCCCGAAACTCAGGGGGTGCACAGAGATCAGGAGAGGCTATGGAGAAGGGACAGAATAGGTGATTTTCTCTGCCAAATAGAAATTTCAACGATATGCAAATGGGATAAATCTTGGTAACTTTTTCATCTTAAAATTGCAAACGGTACTAAATACTTAGGTGCAATAGACACGAAACATGTTCTCTAGTGGCTAACAGAAATTCTGAAATACTTAATCATCAAAGGTCGAAACCCAAGAAATTCATCCAACTTAGGAGTTCTTGGAACGAAATAAGCTTTTTAAAAAAGGTGAACTTGGTTTAATTGCGATCTGAACATGAGCGGAGCTAGGAGAGAACTGCCTGATGGTCGGCAGAGCTGCTATTTATAATGTCGGGAGAGTCTGCTTAGGTCAGCAGAATGTACCGCAGGTAACTTCTCCCCCCTAAGATGAAAATTTGGGTACAAAATTTCGAAAAGTTGTGAGAGCAGCTAAAAAGAAAGTAATATTACAAAGACGAGCAGCTATGAGGCAATATTACATGAGAATAAGTACAATGAATGCACGGGTAATCATAACACATAAACATTTAAAGAACCCATATAAAATCACGAAAAATAAACACAAAACATGAACACAGGTCATACTATTACAAAAATTGCATGGTACGTATTACACAAGACACGAACACAGACTATGATTACAAAACTACGAACATGAAACATAAACATAAAACATGAACATGAGCACATGTTCCCCATGAAGGTAAAAAAAAATATATAATTACAAAACTGTACGAACTGTAGAAAATATGGCGCATGGCGGGCATGTTCTTTTCGCGCTGTGCGTTAGTTATGTAGAGGTATGATTTCTACTGTGTTGGAGGTATTGTATTACAACGTAAATGACGAATGAAGCTATCAGAAGGTACAACAGAATGGTCCAAAAGCTGGGTGTTATTAACGGCAAGATTTTGGAAGTTGGGACAGGCTGCGAGTCAGGGAGGTAGACTAGGTTCAAATCTAATCCTTTTAATTTAATCTCTGAATCTGGGTATTGCAAGGGTTGAAGTTGGAGGTCAAAGTTATTAATGATGAGGGGTTGTCCAGAAAGTTCTTTTCTTGAGGCGAATAGTGTTTGGTTGTTATACAAAAGCTGGTCTTTTCCGGGTTTAGCTAAGTAGATTCCTTGCAACTTACGAACCTCTGTCTCGTCGTCACGTACGATTTTGATGGTGTCTCCGTGAGGGAAGACGAGCAGATACTGACCTATTTCGGTAATTAGGTTTACGTAATTGTTCGGAATACTGAGTTTTACGTATTTGCAGGGAGTTGTGGTGCCTGATTGCAAGAATGAGGTTTCACAGGGTAGGTCGGATTTGGAAAACAGGTGGTTAGGGCACAGGTAGAGATGTCCGGGAGGGCAACTATGACGGAGTGTGATGATTTTGGAGTTAGACCGGGATTTAAGGAAGAATTTCTTTGATGGGATTATGGTAACAATTTCGGAGTTTTCTAATTGTGTGGGTAGCGGTTCAAGGTAGTACAGGTCGAATTCATCTGGGTTGACTATGGGTATGTCGAGAAAATATACAATTTCATTGATTCCGATGAGGCATTGAACTTGTATATGAGATTGGATTTCGAAAAGATCTTTATCCTCATAGTTCAGGAAGCGATTTTGATAAAATTTTGACAATCGGCGAAGTTCTGCTCTGAGGACATGGGAGTCGATTATGCTGGGATGAAGTTTGCCTAATTTGCAGAATGTGAGTGAATTTTCAATATCCTGGAGGGTATTTAACATGAGGGTAGAGATTATCTGAAAATGCTCTAAGACTATGGTAATTTGTTCGGCTCTCCCTATCTTTAAAGTTATGTAGTTAATGCGTTGAAGTTCCTTGAGGATTTCTTCATTATTATGGTCTATTATCTCAATTGTCTTATTAAAATTTTCTTGGATTCTTTGGTTAATTGAATATTGGGAGTTGATTTGGGTTTGAAGTTCCATTTGCTTGTCGGAAAGGTGGTTTATTATATTGTTATATTTTTCCTCATCTTGAGCATCTAAATTACCGGTAATAAATTTAACTAGGGATCCTAATCCGTTGACCAACCCTCTTTTAGATCTGTTCCCTGATGGGGTTATTATGATGTTGTCTAGTTTTTGATTTATTAATTCGAGAGTGTGGTTGAAGGTGGATAATGCAATTAACGTCCTGTCCTTGGCGATAGAGTTGTTACGTATGTCTAGTAAGAGTTGTTCGTAATTTATTCTTAAGAAGTTCAGCTGTTTGATGAAGTTGGTTAAGTCATAGTAGTGTGTAAGTGTATGGTATCCTTCCAGTACTTTAGCTGGTTTCAGTTTAACTGCGAGTAGTCCGGGATTAGTAGTTATGTCGGTCAGTTCTGATCCTGTAGTCAATAGAGGAAGAGTGACCAATGGGAGAACGAGTTTGAGCATTGCGGTTATTCTGAAACATGAAAATGGTAATCTTTGTGGTTATTCACCTTTACGTTCATTTCCTTGGCCAAACTTCAGGCCAAGACAACTTTCCGTCAATGATTTCTTGACACATGAGTTTCCGGATTGAGGGGATCGAAGTTGGGTCAAGATTTATTTTATTGGATTGGGCGAGTGTTTTAGCGAATTGACAGGCAAACACACCACAGTCATCGGAATTTTGTTGTCTCGGAAGGTCTGTTGGTGTGATTGTTGTCCAATCATCAAGATCAAGAGGGCATCCTCTTTTCTGGGTATGTTCTGAAACTAAATAGTTTTTTATCGAGGCAAGGATATCAGAACCATCTAGACCCAAAGAGTCGAGATAGATGATCTGTTTCTCGGCCACCCGAATTACTACTAGTCGCCAGTGGTTCGATTTGAAGATTGGGAAATTGATGATGTTGTACGAAAAGATGTCGGATTTTCGGGCGTGGGCTTTTACTCGCTCGTAGCCTTGGGCTGCGAAGGAAACGTAGAGAAATGAGCTAAATGAAAAGGTTGTGGGGAGATGGGGGTTATTGCGGCTGTGAAGGTCAATTAGTTCCATATAATAATTTATAATATTGTCATTCAACCAATTTCTGTCTTTAAGCGTTAGTAAGTCTGCTCTAGTTATGTCCAGTCCGAATTTTGAAATGAGTTTTTCCGTTTGGTTTAATGTCTCGTCCCATGCTGTGTTGATGTCGAGTTTACAAAATCTGCGTGGTCGTTTCACATTGGACAGGTGAATTTTTTCCTTGGTGTTGTGATGTCTGGGGATTATAAGGGCCGTTTTTAGGGTAGAGTCGACTTCTTTAACTTGCTCTTTATTGTATTTTGCTTTAGTTTTTGACTGTTTTTGGACTGTTTTCACGTAAACTTCAGAGGGAATTTTCGGAGGATCTTCACGGCTATCATTTCGTTTGTTGATAAGATCTTCTTTAGTTTCGTGAAATTTATTTTGTAAGTGGGCGTAGAGAATTTTAAGTCGTTCTTTATGTTGGTTTAGGTAATTGTTAGCCAATGTACGGTCAATGTCGACATCGAGCAAGGTTTTATTGCCGATATGACCATAAAGTAGTTCGAACGGGGTGAGTTTGGAAACTGAGTGAATCGAATTGTTGTACGCGATGAGCGCATAGGAAACTTTAAACTTGGTGGTGGCTTTCTTGAAGTCGGTCTGATTGTTGAGGATTCGAATGTGTTCGATGAGGGTGGAGTGGAAGCGTTCGATGATTCCATTAGAGTCTGGGTGTTGGGATGAGATATAATGAATATTAATTTTGTGCATAATCATGAGTTCTTTAACTAATGCACCGTGGAACTCGGGGCCGTTATCAGCTACGATGTTGTTTGGAGTACCATGATGGGAGAAGAATTGCATTAATGCATTAACTATTTCAATGCTGTTTGATGAGTTTAGATTGTATGCTTGTGCATACCTGGAAAATGCATCGATTATTGTCAGAAATTTGGAACCGTCTATGGTCAGTTTGTCGATGTGAAGGGTCTCCAGAGGACGTGATGATGTAGGGGTGACATTATATTTGATCTTTAGAGGGTTTCTATCATATTTACATTTGAGACAGATTTCGCAGTTGTTAATATATTTCTGGATCGACTTGCGCATGTTGGGCCAATAATATTCGCGTTTAAGATGTTCGTGTGTTTCATCGATACCTCGATGGTTATTACTTCCTGAATGGTAGTCGTTAATATCTTATCTATTTCGTTCTCCATAACTACGTCTTTAATTAGTTTAGTGTATTTGGTAAGGTTAAGTTGGGAATGGGTGAAATTCTTCATTACGATTTTCACAAATCTTTCGTAAATGTCATCCGAAAAATAAATTCCATAGTTAATTTTAGGTTGTACAAATTCTTTGATGAAACTGATTACATCCTTTTCGAGATTGAATTCTGAAAGGCAAGCAGTTATTCGTTTCTTATTGCCAAATAATGTATCTATTTTTACTGTTTTGACAAGAGGTCGTTTGGTTAATTTCACTATGATTTGGTTGGTGCAATAATTTATAGGCTCTTCTCGGATTGGGATGGAGATTACGCTGTTTCCAATGAAGTTGGAATGAACAGTTTGATCTGACCGTGAATCATCTGCTGATGAAACGGAAGGTTGTACTGAATTTTCGACATTCGCAATCATTGAAAGTTTGTCTGAGTTATCGTTTTCGGTTGGCAGGTTTTCAATGGTTGGTGGGGTACCGGGTTTAGTTATTACACCGATAATATCGTTAATCGTTCTGGGGCTTAGTTTAAGGTCCTCATATTCGGTCAAGATGTCGTCAATTGTTGTGTCTTTTGGGTCATCAACTATGTGTTCCGAAATTGCTTCTTTTATGATTTCGTCAAGTTCGTTGTTATTGAGGATTTCTACCCGAGACAAGGCATCAGCGTTGGAATTGAGGGAACCTTTTTTGTATTCAATTTCGAAGTCATAAGCTTCCAATTTGTTCCTCCATTTAAATAGTTTTGAATTTGGTTCTTTCAGACTAAATAACCACTGAAGAGGTCGGTGGTCGGTGAAGATTTTGAATTTCTTTCCAAAAAGGTAGGGACGGAAATAACCAACCGCATAAAACAATTGCAAGTAGTTCTTTTTCGATTGTCGAGTATCTTTGTTCAGTATCACAGAGGGTGCGGCTTGCATACGCTACTGGTAGGTCAGCACCATTAACGGTTTGGCTGAGGACCGCTCCAAGTGCTACATTACTCGCGTCTGTAGTGAGGTGGAACTGTTTAGAAAAATCTGGATATTGCAGGATTGGGTCGTTAATTAGCAGATTTTTACATGTTTCGAAGCATTCTTGATATTCTGGATCAGAGGGGTCAATTTTAATACCTTTTTTGAGGCATCTGGTCATTGGTTTTGTTAGGCGGGCAAAATCTCTTATACATTTTCGGTAGTAACCTAATAGACCTAAAAATTGTTTAATTTCTTTAGAGGTTTTGGGAATCGGAAATTTTTGGATTGCTTGGATTTTGTCGGGATTAGGTTTCACTCCTTCCCTGGTGATTACATGACCAAGGTAGGCTACTTCACGTTTTAGAAACTCGGTTTTGTCGAGCTGGACTTTCAAGTTGGCTTTCCGCAACCTTTTAAACACTTCTTCCAGACGTGTTAGGTGCTCTTCCAAACTTGTGCTAAAGACGATAATGTCGTCTAAGTAGACACAGCAATATTCATTGGCAATGCCTCGCAGGATGTTGTCCAGAGTTCTCTGAAACGTGGCGGGGCTATTGCGCAACCCAAAAGGTAACCTTACAAATTCAAGATGGTAATTCGGGATGCTGAAAGCGGTTTTTGGGACGCTCTCAGGGTCCATTTCGACTTGATGGAATCCTGATTTTAGGTCAATGCAGCTGAAGTACTGACATCTTCCTAGTTTATCAAGGAGTTCTGAGATTTGAGGTAGTGGATACTTCTCTTCGATTGTCTTTTCATTGAGTTTACGATAATCGATGACTATTCGGAATTTCTGTTTCCCGCTTGCATCAGCTTTTTTTCGGAACGATCCAAATGGGTGCGTTCCAGGGACTTTCAGAATGTTGGATGATGTTTTGGTCAAGCATTTCTTGGATCTGTTTGTTGACCTCGGCCTTATAAATTTCTGGAAATCTATAATTTCTAGCATAGATCGGGATTTCATCTGTCGTTCTAATTACGTGTTTGACATTGTTGGTAAAAGTTAGTGGTTCATCGTCCTTATGGAAGATGTCCGAATATTTCGTGACTAATTTGATTATGGCAGTCTTCTCTTCCTCGTTCATATGGTCGAGTCTAAGTCTGCTCACGTCAAATTTGAAGTTAAAATGTTCAGTAATATAGTTATGTAGGTTATTGTCAGGTGGTTTAAAATTATTGTTGGGTTTGAAATTATTGGGGGCTATTGATTTAGATCGGTTATTGTTGCATAGCAACTGATAATCGTTCGTCATCCAAGCAAGGGCAGTATTCATGTCTGCTGGTTGACGAGTTCGGAGTATAGAACCTAATGGTTCTTTTAAATGTAGGAGGAGGCAGCGGAGAGCCATTTTTTCGTAATGATCGATGAGCACTTCATAGTAATCGATCTTGTGATTCATGGCATAAGCTGTTATCAGCTGTAGGGTTTTGAGAACCCTTTTGTGAAAGTCAAATGGCGATTCGTTGTCCGACTGCCGAATTTTTGTTAACTCGATTCCTAAACTGTAAATATCACGTTTATCGGAGTAGGCATTGATTAATGCTTCTCTGATGGCCTCATATGTTTTAGCATGTGAGGGGACGCTATTTTTGGCCGGGGGAAGGATTTTTGATTTTATAGCAGCTATTAGCATGATATTTTGAAAGTCTTGTTCGTTATCGTAATTATAAAAACGGTTTGCTAAATGTTCCGTTATTTCCAAAAAATTGTGTAGGTGTTCGGGGTCGCCTTTGAACACAGGAATTACTTCCATGTGTTCTTTTTTCAATTTATCGGTAGGGGTTTCATGAACGGTTACGTTATTTTGAGCATCAGGGTCTACTACTTTGAGGGTCCCTATGAGTTCTACTACTTGTGTCATCTGCGCTCTAATTTCGGCAAGCTGGTTCGCTTGGTCCGTCAGAGCGGCTTGTTGTGACGCTTGGGTAGCGATTTGGTTATTTAACCCAGCAACACAGTCCTGCAACAATTTGGACTGTTGGGCGTCCATTGTAGGTGGTCTCTCGGGATCTGGAGGAGGAAGGACTTCTTCGGGGATAGGAGCAGGAATTCGGGGTCTCCTATTACAATAACCAGTCCTACCGACTGCGCCACTTAGGAGTTCTTGGAACGAAATAAGCTTTTTAAAAAAGGTGAACTTGGTTTAATTGCGATCTGAACATGAGCGGAGCTAGGAGAGAACTGCCTGATGGTCGGCAGAGCTGCTATTTATAATGTCGGGAGAGTCTGCTTAGGTCAGCAGAATGTACCGCAGGTAACTTCCATCTAATTGCAATAGCTGAAATGTATATTTGCCCGTGACGATTCAAAACATCGTCCAATTCGGAAGAAAAATTAACGAGCCCCTTGAAAACTCCGAGATTCGAAGAATCTTCCCTCTCATCATGCCCACGCACGGCTATTTTTCTAATCGTTTCGTTTTTTTTTTTTTTGTATCAGATTATGACGATGTGCACTGTCGAGTTGTTGCATTATATTTTGACGACACACTATACGCAAATCTACCAGAGCGTTCTTATGGGAGACAGCCAATGCGTTTTTCAATTTTTTGGCTAAATGGGAGATCACTTATGCCGTCTTTAACTCGAGCCTCATTTCGGTTGGAGAACAAAGTAAGCGAAATTGTCAGTTAGTCACTTCACACCCACAAAGCCAATCTACCTTCTTATAATAGTCGACATTAAAACTTACGGTACGAATCTGCACGGTTTCTGAAATCTGCACGGCAAATTTCAACGCCTGCTGGAGTCCAGATAGAGACAGCAAAGGGGTGCCAGTTTCTCGAATGTTGCACTTTTCCACAATCGACAAACGCAAATAGTTTACTTTACTTTAATGTAAACTACTCATCGTACCTACAACACTCTAAGTACTCACAATACTTTGAACAAAACGGTGTGTACCTACTGAAACGGTAGTAAACCGAAAACGTAAAACGGAATTCCCTTATCAGGTTTGTTTGTTTATGGATGGACGGATGCTCTATTTAGGTTGCCAAGGAATTCCGTGATAGGCAATAACGAGAGGGGGGAGTCCCATTAGTTTGTTTGTTTACTTATTACTCTACAAGGAAATCCGGATTGCAGAGCTCTCTGACGGGGGAGCAACGAACCAATGCTGCTCAAGACGACAAAATGTCCTGCTCTCTGGTTGGTCAATCTCACGTGCCTGCCTCCCTCGAATGACGTCACCCTCCCCAGAAATGGTGCAAAGGAAAGTGATGCTCCAAACGGGTGTGATTGGTCAAAAAAGAGGGAGCTCCCGCCAGTTTTCGCGCGTAGATTCAACTAGCTCAGTGCCTACGATCGAGTCTTCTGTCACTAGCCAACTTACTCTTGAAACGAAGAGGAACGAACTTTGAAGTTTTTTTTTCTTTTTTAATTGGCTGGGGGTGCACATGCGCCTATGCTCCTATCAGTAGCCGCCCCTGGAAGGGATATCATTAAATTCTTGACAACTGCGAATCCATGTCCATGTTGTGGTATGTGGGGAAGCTGTACTGCCCATCCAACATGGCAGACGTATTTTTAAGGTGTAGATGAAAATTATTGGGAATCCAATCTAATTGGGCCATTTTGTTCGTGTTAAATCCTTTTCCAGGTCTACTAAGGTAGCGGAAGCTTCGTTTTCACCTTTCAAGGTTGAAAAAAAAAGTTCTCCAAAATCGAAATTTCCACTCGCGTTTTACGTTTCAGACCTTTCTGAACAATTTTGGTTCCGTGTCTGTGTGTATGTGTGTCTGTCATGAAATCCTTGTAACCGGCATAACCATATGAAGTTGTAGTCCGATTTCGATGAGATTTTCAGTGTTTATGCGGGTTGCCGTGTAGACGGTCCCCTATGAAAATCATCACCTCCGGACTGATAGTAGCCACTGCGCATGCGCAAACGTGAATTCCTTGTAACAGCCATAACACTTACATTTTTCATCCGAATTTGATGAAATTTTCTAGGATTGTTCAGATTGGCGTGTAGATGGTCCCCTATGAAAATAATCTCCCCCAGACTAATAGTTGCTGCGCATGCGCAAACGTGATTTCCGTGAACAGCCATTACTTGTACATTTTCCATCCAATTTCGAAAAAATTTCTCAAGATTGTTCAGATTAGCGTGTAGATGGTCCCCTATGAGGGTAGTGGAAGATGCATAGAGATTGATGTTTTGAGATTAACTACTATGCAGATATACACGATACGAGGAAGCTATGTGCCACACCACTTGGCAGACTTTATTTTTCTCAATATTTTTCCATTATTCAATTTCTAGCCATAACTGGTACTACTCAAAAGACGCTAGAAATGGACATCCACTCATTTCTATGGTCCGAAAAAACCTGGTGTATTTCAGTCACCCAGGTTCATAATTGCCACTAGGATGACTGAGGTACACCATGCTAGTTTACTGTAAGGATTGATTGGTTGCTTAATATTTAAAAACAATTCTAAAACCTTTAAATGATGTGAACAACAAAGCACTGGTATTAAAGTTGTAAAAGTGCGAAAATCGACTTGTAGAAAAGTGGTATACTGAGATGCCTTGCCAAGAAAAGGGTTAACCCTTTTAAATTAATCCATTAAAATTCTGGTACTTATCCCTTAGAGGCCCACATGTCCGAACCTCGGCCCCTCACATCCTTTAGATATCCACACTAATAATTAATTTTGAAAAACCAGGTGCATCAAAGATTATATTTGATTGGTCAAGAAGAACCTCAAACAAATATTTCAAAAGGAAGATAGAGGCCATCGTGGCCAATATTTTTTTTCGAATTTGTCGAAAAAACTGTTTATTGCTATATTGGTTTATTATTTTCAATAATGAACCTTTGGAATCGACCAAGAATTTTTTTAACCCCCCTCAAAATTTGTTGGTTTACGTTCAAGGTACGTAGAATCCAAAAATCGAATACTAATACGCGACACTTTCCTTAGCATTGACCGATTTTGATGAAATTTGGTATGTAGGCTCCATTTGGGGTCTAGTTATGCCCCGAAGATTTTGGTTAATGTAGGTCTCTTCTAAGGGTTGAAAAATGAATTTTGAAATTTTGAAAATGCCCTAACTCAAAAAATTTTGATATAAAGGTATTGTTTTTCCATCAATTTAAGATAGTATTAAATTTTTAGAATTTTTGGAGACCACGCGGAACTCTGCAGGACAAACCGTTCGCTCCCTACGAGACTCTAAGGGTTGGACTTACGATAAATCAGAAACACGAGTGTGAATCGCAAAAGAGGCCTAATCTCTGTTCAAAGTTTAGCTGACTGAAATGCGATCTATGTTTTTCTTCAAGTTGGTTGGTGGTAGCAATGCCAAAGCCGTGTTCTTTGCAGACGAGTGATCTATGTATATATAGACATTGTGTATATAGACAAATAATAAACCTTTGTGTAATAATTTGCAGCGTTTTAATCTAAACTAGACCTCATTATGAGAATCTTGACACCATCAGCGAACTTCTAGAGTGAGAAGACCTTTTTCTATGATTTTCCAAAGTTTCGAATGTTTATGACGTCACAGTGGGCTGGGGGGTCTCGCCCAGGCGAGAGGGGCACGTGACGTCATAAACATTCGCAACTGAAAAATCATAGAAAAAGATCTACTCATTCAAAAAGAGAACGGCTGGTGTCAAAATTCCCCGGATGAGGAAAAATTTCGATTAAAATTTTTAAAAAATCAGGCGCACACCCCATTGTTGCCTCTATACGAACTCTCCAAAGTAAGATTCCAAATGATGTGCGGTCCCGCGATGTTGCTTGTTTCTCCATTCCGCTGCTCCCCATAATATTCCTAAGAGCTTTTGAGCTCCAGACGTCGGATCAAATAATTTGTATTTATGGTTGACCGTCAGATGATTGTAGCTCTGTGGTGGACTAACCTCGCCAACAGTCTGAATAAATCGTCATTCAACGAGCAATCCTCCTTCGTATTACTGCTATTAATGTAGCTGATTTAAGACAACAACAGATAGGCTGTATTATTTCGTGTGGACCTCTAAAGGATATGAGAGGTCGAGTCTCCAGCTAGGAACATGTGGGCATCTAAGGGATGAATACCTAAATTCTTTCTAAATAAAGTGTGTCGTATTCAAGAAAAACAAGGAACTGAAAATTCCCTCGAAAACCAAAGGTTAAATTAATAGAAATTTCTGTTATTTATTCTAGTTAGAATCCAGTTGAAGACACGATTCTTACATTTTAGCACCAAAACGTGGACGCTTTTCATCACCTCGATTTTCCTTGCAAGTTGACGAAACGTGCGGTTAAATTTATGTCAGTGCAATAAATGCGCCGCAATATAGAATTACTTACCTCCTTCGGGATTCCTGGCTGTTACCCTTGGAAACGGCCGCCAAAACAAACTCGGGAATCGATCCGTGGGAGGTGGGAATCCTATTATGAGAATTGCCCCTAGAAAACTTGGGTGCGTAGAAAACCCAATCAAAACAATGATGCTATCCGTCGTTTTGACTTCCAACCTTCTTTTGATCGTAGTAAGTTGACAAAATTACTCATTGGTTATTTGATTCATCGAGTTTTGATCGCACTTTTGCTCCGAAGTGACTTTTGCACCCTAGTGACGAATTATCGATTCGGAAGCTTCGCTCACATTAATTACGTTGCTCATCGCATTTACTTCCTGATTCAGTATATTTCCGAATTCGTTAGTTTAAATTCAATTTCCACTCACAACATACCTACATATATATCTTCACTTATTTCAAACATTAACATTCATTTAGGAGTAGCAATTAATCCACAAAATATTATATTTATAATATACGACGATCCCACTTATTCATTCAACGTAAAGACGAAGTCTAGGTACTTTGGAATGTCATAATCGAAAGTATAAAGCTGAATATTGACGCTGGGCCGGGAAAAGGGCCTATAGCCCAAAATTTAACAAAATCAAAACGCATGTTGGGAAATCGCGATTTTCTGAGGCAGCGTTTCCAAGTGAGCTCACGCGATCTAACCGAGAGTTTCCAAGTTACTGTTATTATTCTGGTTATGGCGGCATTCTTGGATTTTGGTTTAATCCAATAGATTTTGAATATTCCCAAAAAGTTGCCAGAGTGGCGTAGCGGGCTTTTTCCTGGTCAGTCTGATGCACATCAAGAGCCGTTGGTCTGCTCAGTTGTCATAAATATGTCTTTTAGGTGGAGTCCGTCCGACTTGGTTGTAAGTGGAAGTCATTAAAAAACTAGCTGTAACGCTTTTTCGTGACCGATTTTATGAACAATTTTGTGACGCTTGTGACATTTCATGTCTTTACTTTGGCAAATCTTTTTTTTTTAAACTAACTGTAACGCTTTTTTGTGACCAATTAATTTTGTGAAGTTTTTTCTTTTATGTGCCAAAGTAAAGACATAAAACAATTGTTAAGAGAAGTCTGAGTGAAAATTTGGATTTTGGAGAACTTTTTTTTTTCAACCTTGAAAATTGAAAACAAAGATTCCGCTACCTTGGTAGACTCGGAAGCAAAAATCATTTTAATTTCTCCTCTGATGGGAAAAACATTATGATGGATATGTCTGGCTATGATTTTCCCCATTAGGGGAGAAATTGTAGTAAATCATTTAAGCATACCTAAATCTGGGGCTTTCCAACGAATGGTGAACGATTTTTCTAAGAACGACGAAGACAAAGTTCCTTAGCAACGACTTGGTTGTAAGTGGATATCATTAAAAAACGAACTATAATGCTTTTTCGTGACCGATTTTGTGACCAATTTTGTGACGCTTTTGACATATTATGCCTTTACTTTGGTACATGAACGAAAAAACGTTGCAAATAATTACACAAAGGTTAATTATTTCTATAATAGATCACTCATCTGCAAAGAACAGGGCTTTGCCATTGTCACCACCTACCTACTTCACAATCAAGTTAATTTTGAAAGAATAAACGCTTTACACCCAGTTCGAAGAAACTGAGATTATTAGGAATAATTATTGTACCCTAATTATTAGGAAATTCGATTACTGGTTTGTCCTACAGAGCTCCGGGTGGTCTCAAAAATTTCTAAAAATGTAATCCATACCTACTATTTAAAATTGTTTAAAATACAATTCCTTTATTTCTAGATTTTTTGAGCTAGGGCACTCTCGAAAATTTCAACCATTATGTTTACCCCTTAGAAGTGACCTACATCAACCAAAAGCTTCGCGGCACAACTAGACCCCAAATGGAGCCCACATACCATATTTCATCAAAATCGGTCCATGGGAACTAAGGAAAACGCCGAATACGGCGGACGGCAGATGGACGGAAAAATTTGTATTTGAATCTTGGTCGATTCCAAAGGTTCGTTATTAAAAATAATAAACCAAAATGTCACGAAATTATTGAAAAACTAACTGTATCGCTTCTTGGTGACCGATTTTGTGGCACCTTTTCACACTTTGGCACGTTTATGTGCCAGAATAAAGACATAAAATGTCAAACTATTATACAATAAATAACTAACCAATAATTCTACTATTTTACAATAATAAGTAACCCTCGTAAGGTTATCTAGCTAGTTACCGAATTTGTTTATAAATATCGGTCTCGTGGAACACTTTTTCGGCAGAAAAAAATGTCTCATTTTGGTTTATTATTTTCATTAATGAACCTTTGGAATCGAGCTAGAAAAAAACATTTTAACCTCCCCTCAAAATGTTATGGTTTAATATTCAAAGAATCTTTATAAAATTATATATTAGAAAGCATATTGGAAAAATTATTAAAAAATCATATACCCATCATTAGAAATTATTAAATTTATTAGAAAAAATATTAGTGGGACGAATAAGAGTTATTAACAATATTAGTTTTATATTATGTCTTCCAAAGCCTGAAATAAACATAAATAGGCATAAACTTACTCTTAGCCTGAGCCATGTTTTCTAACCGGTATTACCTTATTTTTCATATTTAAAAAAATGTATTTAGAGCACTGTCGTTTTCGATACCTAACATTAATTTGTGTACAGGGGGCCAAGTTGATTGCTTCGAATGGCGAGCAGAACCATCTAGTGGAAGGTCTACCCATTGAAACAAAATCATGGTGAGTTATTTCTTCTTGTACTACCGAGTTCAAAATGCAACATTCGTGTGCTTGAATTGAAAAATTCGAAGATATTATTAAATTTTTCTTAATTTGAGGATTCATTTGTTGTTTACATGGGTGTTTTGCAGGTTCGACACGCAGTTGTTAGCTGCTGCCCTGTACGACAATCTCGGAGACATCATGGTTTTCGACGGAGGCACATGGAATCCATATCCAACATACAGAGGAGGCGGGAAATCCCAAAACTTCAAAGCCATGTGTCAGAACAAAGGAGAATACTTGAATTTGTGAGTTACTTCTTCGTTCATTCCACTCATATTTTCTCAAAAGTTGAATAACCAGTGTAACTTGATGAGTTTGTTTATTAATGTTTTATCATTATGTTAGACCTTACCTATGTCTATTTTTTTGAACGCGCGCAACTCTACTTGAGTCGTTACGTGATGATCGGTCGCAACAGTGGAAACCTGTTAATCATTATCAAATAATAAAATTCAATATGCATGTAATCGTAAAAATTGAGAGCACATTCAACAATCAATTATTAGAAAACAACGTTATGATACGAGAATTTGATTCTTAAATTAAGTAGATTGTTGTGACAACATAGTTAAAAAGAGTCCTAGAGAGTATACTCGTAGTTACAGCACAGTTATAAAGAGTTTTAAGGAACTAGGTAAATCAAGAACATGAGGTGAACAGAAGTTGATAGATACAATTAACAAATTATAATGTACCTGTACATCTGTTGGTATAATATAGCATTAGCAAACTGAATTAAACCTTCAGCAAACTGAATTAATCCTTTCGCAATTTGATTTAAACTTTTTCAAACTGAATTAAACCTTTCACAATTAGAATTCAACTTTTCTCAAACTGAATTAACCCTTTCACAATTGGAATGAGGAATTTCACCGAATTCTGTTTGCATTTTTCCTGAATAGTTAATGGTGTGGGATAGATGAAAATCGGGTTAATTTCGGAAAATAAGTCTCTTGTTATTTTTGAGAGACAATCAAAATTTATGATTTCAAAAAATAACCGGGAAAACGGACCTCTTCAACGTGATGCGGGAATGCTCGCTGATTGGCTGTTTGGATTGTTGCCGTCTCCTCCCAGTGTTGCCCGTTGGTATAACGAAATTGTGTTATCCAAGAGGAAAGTTATCAAACAAAAACTGGGGAAACCTAATTTTCCCAATTTTGCTTTTCCTATTTTTTCTTCAGTTTTTCGATTTTGTACTTTACTGGTTTTGTGAAATGTTGCATCTGGGGACTATAGATTTCTCGCTCTTAGCGCTTCAAGCATCCGTAAATGAACTATTCCAGGATGACGTCATCCTCCCGGTTTTTTTAAACGTTCATATTTTCTACACTGTTTTGTTTATTCGTAAATTAGTAAGTAGCTGCTGAATCCGATTTTGGGGTCAAAAATTGGAAATTCCGACATGGTGAAATTCCTCATTAAACTTTTTGCAAACTGAATTAAACCTTTCCCAATTACAAGTGAACCTTTCATAAAATTAATTCTCTGCACCAAATATGATCAGAGGACATAAGAGTGAGTGAAGTCCCCAAAACAATACCTTATCTGTGGACGGTCAATATCTTCCCTGTGGATGGTCAATTACTCCCCTGTGGACTGGCAAACATTCATTGACCTTCACTGTGTAGAGTCACCCTTCCCTTCCCGTCAACATTCTCGTCATAAAAGTGTTCGTAGGTTTTTTCTCTTTTTTTGGTTTTGTGAGGTACATTGTTGTGTTGATGAGCGACAGCTATTCAAATATTACTTCAGTGAGTACCTATTGCTGAGTATTGTGAGTATTGCTGAACGCTCGGTCGAATTCCTTGAAAATCCCGTTGAAAATGGACATGACATGTCCATTGTACGAGATACATTCCTGTACATCTCGTACTTCCTGCTGCAGCTACAGGCCAACCCCTCCATTGACCTTCCCCTTTCTTGAAAAATCGGACTATTAATGTGATAGTTTACTTTAGAACATTGATTTATATATGCTTAGTTTAACGTGTTTATTTATTATTATTTTTGTTTAGTAAAAATTTATTAAATT
The DNA here is from genome assembly GCA_009739505.2 of Apolygus lucorum. Classification (NCBI taxonomy): domain Eukaryota; kingdom Metazoa; phylum Arthropoda; class Insecta; order Hemiptera; family Miridae; genus Apolygus; species Apolygus lucorum. The sequence continues at coordinate 11,957,255 of CM019170.2, forward strand.
GTTTGTTCATTGCGAAAAGTTTAATTCAGTATGCGAAAGGTTTAATTCTATTTGTGAAAGGGTTAATTCTAATTGCGAAAGGTTTAATTCAGTTTGCGAAGAGTTTAAATCAAATTGCAAAAAGTTTAATTCAGTTTGCGAAAGGATTAATTCATTTTGTGAAAGGATTAATTCAGTTTGTTAAAGGTTTAATTCAGTTTGCTAATGCTATATACCAAGTTACATACAGTTACATATACCAAGTTACATATTATGTAACAACTTCATGCCATCAAAGACCCACTGTCATCATCGAGGCACAACATTGGCGCCAAAGATGGGATGATGGAACTTGTGTGTGGTACTTATTCCACTGCTGTATCACATATAAATTTTACCCGTTTTGTTTCCTATCTTCAGGTGTGGGGAATGCGTCGGTGGGAGTTCAGAGAAGGACGACGATTTTGGACTGGACTCCTGTGGTATATGCGCTGGCTTAGAAAGGTGCGGTCAAATGACGTGTGAAGACAGCATTGAAGAAGACTTTGAATCGTCAACAAGTCAGTTTTCAATTACGATGAGTGATTTCACAAATATTTGACTGGGTTTGTAACCTTCTTCACGATTTTCTACAGTGGGTGGTTCTGGCGTTTCAGGTTGCACTAAAGTAATCGGGATTCGTCCAAAAGCCATTGACATGGCTAGTTCTTCAAAAGGTGTCGTCCACCTGATTGGAAACATAAATAAAGATAACTTGCTGTGCCACGTGTACAGAGATGCTGCTGAACAGGTAATAGTTTATGCTCATAACTTTTACCAGTGCCTAATCATGTTCCTTTGTTGTGAGCTACCTCTTCGCATTTCTGTTCATTCACTTTCTTAGCTCAGTGGTAACGAGCTCCGACTCAGAAGTGTAAATATAGTTTAGTCGGAACGATAGGAGATCAATCCCCAGTCGATGGAAGTTAACCCTTTTCCCCCTATGGGCGGCCTCCTGCTGCAAAGTCACCTTCCTGGCGCTTGAGCCAACTGCCTGTCAACCCCGTACCGAAGGAATTTTCCAGGCCGCCCCCCCTGACTCCCGTTGTCTTCCTCTTTTATTTTCGCCCACTTTCACTCAACATTATTTCTCAACTGAATGATTTTTGTGTTTGATACATGTTACCCTATTGTCCATGTATTATTATGAAGATTTTTTTCATGGCTGAGTAAGATTTATATACTTTATTATATAGAAATATATTGCATTCCACTATACCAGAATAATTTTGATACCAGATTTTTGTAATAAATAGGCTGTAATCCCTAAAGATAAAAATGATCATAAAACTCCAACTGGACCGAACACATTCCAGAAACGTGTACCTACGTGATAAAAATAAATCCTCCTTGAATGGTTAGTAAAAGGCTCTTACCGAGAGGTCAACTTTGCTCACTTTCTCTCGCCCAACACAATATTGCTACTGCCCTGAAATCTGTTGAGGACGGTGAAAATGAAAGGTACAATGTTACCATAATGGAATGGAAGTGATTAGTTCAGAAATATGCCCACAGATCGCATCAGAAGCACGAAAAAGTACGAAACGGCGAAAGGCGTCCGTAGGGACGGGGGAAACATTGGGAGGCAGACGCCAAAAGCCGTCCATAGGGACCTCAAAACGTTTCTCCCCAGACGCCTTTAGGCGTCCGTCGGGGGGAAAGGGTTAATTTTTGATGATTCAACAATATGGCGCAGTCATACCAGAACTGAATGGTCTCCTCAGCATTTCTCTGAGAACAATAATTAATTAAGATTAGGCCATCAAAACAACTCCCACCAAGACACGAGTCGAGCCACCGCCTATTAGAAGAAACGTTGAGGTCAGCAGATCCCCAGTCCTGTTAATAAGGAACAATAACAGAAACTCTGAAGCCAGTCAAAAACAGCGCGTTCTCACTGGTTGGAAAACGCCGAAAAAAGCTGCCCCTCACCTCCCTGACTAGGTAAAGGAGCACCTAAGATTTCCTAATGGGTGAAAGATGTTGTGATCAGCTACCTCTTCGCATTTCTGTCCATTCGCTTTTTTAGCTCAGTGGTAACGAGCTCCGACTCAGAAGTGCAAAATATAGTTTAGTTGGAACAATAACGCCATGTCCTATGTGGATGACCGAAGCGCGCGATCGAGCGACCCGCGCGTGTGAGCGTGCGACCAGCTGATTTCAAACAATGTAAACCGAACGGAGCGTCCAACGTGCCGACGCCCGACGTCGCGATCCGCGCTGAGGTCGCACGCTCGGGTTTGATTTTCAAACTAGTTTGTTTCTGGTCGCGCGCCCGCCTGGTCGCTTTGCCGGGAGGTTATCATTTTCCAGGTTACTGTTTCGTTTGTGTTCGTGTTCCACTCATGTTTTCCCTGGAAATGGCTGTAATAATTATTTATAGCGAGCTCCTTATCAGCGAAATTCAAGAAAGGGAAACGTTGTGGAAAGAGTAAAGTGAACAGGAAGACATTTCTGGTGAACAAGAAAACAATACTATTTTGAAATACGAAGGTGGGAATTTGATACACAATTTTTGGCAAAAAGTTGAGCTAATTTACTGTAAGTAAATTTTGCAACCTATTTGAAATCTAAATAATAATGTGTATTCAATAAATATACCATTTGGAGTTGAATAGAAAGATACATTTTATTTGTAACCCATCTTGAAATTATAAGTTTTGGTATAGGTTTCAAGACATTCGATCTCGGTATAATCCAAAATTGAAGAAACCCGCTGTGGACCAAAATAAATAAAATTGAATACAAAGGGTGTATCAGATAATGTGGTCAGTTGTTATTCAAGGAAACGGCGTTAAATTGTCTCTCTCACAAATGTCGAACCCAACTTTTTTTGATTTGGTGAAAAAGCTGCCTGAGCATGCGGGTAGGTCCGCAAGTTTTACATCGGCTATGCTTCATTTCTGGGTTGTTTTTCTATACTAGTATCTCTACTGTAAAAACTGGTCCCTTTACAATCGAACATTTTGCAATCGAATTTAGGGGAGAAATTCGTGTTTGAACGATTCAAATTCACTGCTTGGTTGCCTCATTGAAAAATTGCCGAAATTAGCGTCCTTCTCAACGAATTAGTTGCCGTAAATTAATAAACCAATGCTGTATTATTCGAATAAAATATGAAGTTCATACTATCGCGAATAACAGAAAATGTACAAGTAGAGAAAGATTTTACAACTCAGGACGAAGCAAAGATAACCTCGTAAGGAAGGATTTCAGACGCGTTTTTTGGACGCCTACTGTGGACACTATAGCGGCGCGCGCGCGCGACTTGAGGTCGCTCACACTCGCGGGTCGCTCGATCGCACTCTTTGGTCGTCCACGTAGGACGAGGCCTAGTTAAGAGATCGATCCCAGTCGAGGGAAGTCAATTTTTGGTGATTCAACAATGTGGCACAGTCATACCGGACCCAAATGGTCTCCTCAGTATTTCTCAGAGAACAATAATTAATTAAGATTAGGTCATCAAAACAACTCCCACCAAGACATGAGTCGAGCTACCGCCAATTAGAAGAAACGTTGAGGTCAGCAGATACCCCGTCCCATCAATAAGGAATAATAACAAAAACTCCGAAGCCAGTCAAAAATAGCGCGTTCTTACTCGGTTGGAAAACACCGGCCAAAGCTGCCTCTCACCTCCCTGGCTGGGTAACGGAGCACCTAAGATTTCTTAATGGGTGAAAGATGTGATCAGCTACCTCTTCGCATTTCTGTCCATTCACTTTTTTAGCTCAGTGGTAACAAGCTCCGACTCAGAAGTGTAAATATAGTTTAGTCGGAATGATAGGAGATCGATCCCCAGTCGAGAGAAGTTAATTTTTGATGATTCAACACCTTTACTATATAGAGCAGAATATTTCTGAGGAGGAAAGATATCAGTAACAAGAGTTGACATTCTATCATCTCCATATTCCAGGGAGCCGTAATAATCTCAAAGACACAGTGGGGGCTGCAGTTTGAGTTCGATCTGCCCAAAAAGGAGGGACGGTTGGATATGCATTGCAATTCCACTGAAGGTGTCGTCTTGACGAATTCGTTGCTCGTCGTAGATTCGAGAAAACTCCAACCCTTATCTTCCCAGGAGAAGTCAATCGAGTACGGCATGGAGTCACACGTACGTATGAAACTAGCAGAAATTGGTGTTGTTCAATTAGATTTTACATTCAATTCCTTGATTGGATTGTACAGGTGACGTTATCAGTGGCCAACATGATCAGTATGGTAGATTTGTTGTGTTTCGCCAAAGACCAAGATGGTTCAGTCGTTTACAAAGCGTGGTCCCACGAGATCGAAGGAAACTCCTTGTCATCCACCGTTATTTGCGACAGAATCTGGCCTAAAAAAGCTGGCAAGATGAAATTTGGTGTTGCATATTCTTCAGAGGCAATGTCAGTATTCCAATATCTATTTATTGAGAGATTTACACATTAGAATAGTTATGCCTGTATTAAACCTAGTTTGATGTGCTTTTCCAGAAATACAGCAAAAACTTTGGATATCGAAGTAATCTCAAAAGATTTGACCCTTTATTGGGCCTCTGCTTCGAAAGACAAACTGGCGCTGATCTTCAATCAAGTCCTTGAAACGTATAATGATTGTGGAACCCTCTTCAAAACCATTTCAGACAAGGGTAAAGCAGTTTTCCCTCATCTACCCTATGATTTATGCTGTGTTTCTTCAAGATTACCCTCAATAGGTTTGTCATTCCGAATTTATCCTAATTTGTTTCGTGTAGATGCCAAATGTTGGAGTGCAGGGAATGAAATAACAGTCAAATTCAAAGGTTCGCCGACAATCAAAATTGGTGACACTCTGGATTTGATGGCTGCTAGTGCTTCTGTTGGTATTCCAGAGTCGTTCTCTGTCAAAATTAACGGTGATATGGTAAGTTCGCAAAAAAAGGACCTCTTAAGGGCAGTGATTTCTTGTAGTTACTGTGCTCTTCATGTTGGGACTTGTGTGTTCAGGTATCGGAGCAGCTATCTAATTTGGAAATTAACGGTCCAGGAGTGGTATGCAGAAACCAGAAGGTAACGTTTGATGTTGATGGTAGCAGAGTGAAATGGTCGCTTGCCGTCCCGAATAACAGCGCTTCTGATGGGACTATGACGCTTGGCAACAAACAAAGGAAGAACATGATGTTGTGGAGGAATATTCGGGAAACAACTAAGATGATGAAAGCTGAAGGAGCCGACAATCGAATGAGCCTCAACACTTCACTTGTACGATCCGTAGTGTTACTTTGCTATATTTTTTAAATGTTTTCAAACGGATGTACTTTTTAATTGCATTGATGGAATTTCAGTTAACTCCTGGCACTGTGTATCAGATCAAAGCCACGATGCCTGATACGCAAGGCAAAGCTGTGACTCTCACGAAAAATTTCATGATCGGAACAGACAATGGTGGACAGCCAATGATAAAAGGTCCTATGAATCCCACGTGGACGAACGAAGCTTTGTACGAATTGGACAATCCGACCTGCGGACCCAAAAGTGATGATATACAAGTGAGAAAGTTCACAATTTGATGAACATGAAATGGAAGTTGTTTGTTCCACTACTGCTCGTCTTGATATTTCAAAGTTTACACCTTGAATATACTTGAATTTTTCGTTGCAGTATGAATGGGTGGTTGGAACTGAAAAGGAATCCATGATTCAACAGACTGGATCCAAAATACACTTGAAGCCTGGCGTTTTATCATCAAACACAAAGTATAACGTCACTGTGAGGTTAAGGAACAGCTCTCACCTTTTTTCTGAAGTTAGTTTTCAAGGTTTTCTGATTGTTTTCAAAGTCTAACTCGCACTTGAAACAAATTTAACGATCGAATTATTCCGATTACAGATATCACTGGAAGTTCTCGCTCAGCCAGCCACACTCAAGGCGGCTACCTACCTGGATGAAATAGTGTTTGGAACTGGCCACAAGATAGTGCTGTCGGGCAATTCCGAAGTTCTTCCTACGAAGTCTGTTGGAGCCAAAGTGAGTTTACGTTTTGTTCTTTTGTGCAGGATGGGGCAGTTAACTTTGAGTATTTAGAATTTGGTCCTTAGTGAAGAAGGATGCCCGTAGAAGGATGGGGTTGTTCTCTTCCGAAAAGAGAGGATCTCAAGTTCCATTTTTGTCACCCCATCAGTAACAATGTGTGAGCTGCCGCCCAGCACCTCACTGTTCCCCCTTACAGGCCCAGCCTGTTAAGTAAGTCCTGAGATCCCTCCGGGACAGGAGAAGAATGGAAGGCCGAAATTGGGTGTGGCCTCCCCCTTTACAGTGCTCTGACCAACATCTTAAGAGCACAAAACAATAATCTTCATGAACATGGATGTGGACTTGACATCTTCCATCAATTGCCGGCAGGATGACCAACTTATTGCCCTGTCAGGTTGGCGCCCCTGACCAGGGAGTAAAAGGTCTTGGTCATCATACAAACTCTTCAGTCCCCTTCTAGCCTTGCCAGCAGTGATCGCAAGACCCCCTGCTTCCCCAGTACACAGTAGGCTTCTCTCCCCAGCTTACAAATGGATGGGAAAGCAGCGCGCGTTTGTCGTTGAAAAGTTCTTTTCAAATGGGGGTGTGCCTGATTTTTAATCGAAACTATACCTCATCCTGAGAATTTTGACACCAGCCGTTCTCTTTTTGGATGAGTAGATCTTTTACTATGATTTTTCAAAGTTTCGAATGTTTATGACGTCACGCGCCTGTACTTTGCTCACTTCAATTTCCACCTGATGGTCGTATTCCTGGTGGGCAATTCACTGGGTGAACTTCAGTGTTTTACTGTCCCCAGCGGACTACCAGAACCCCCGAAAATGTTGGTGCAGCCAGGGCCGCACTTTCGCAATCCCCCAATGGCGCTCAAACAAGCAGCTGCTTTTAGGAGGTCGGTCCGATCTGTGAGAATTCTGCACTCTGATATCAAACTTCATCCCTACAAATTGACTGGTGCAAGAGCTGTCTGAACACTGAAAGTATTTTTAGGACCACTTCCCTGAACGCCTAATATTCTGGAGAGTGGAGCTTCCATGGCCTAGTCAGCCACCCAATTTGGCTCCTTGCGATTTCTTGTTATGAAGCTACCTCAAATCCCTCGTATTTACTGATAGATACCATCTTTAAAACTCCACGGATCATCTTAAAGACAACATTCGGTGTGTCATCGCCAAAATATCCACCGAGATTCTTGAAAAAGTTTAGCGAAACTTCCAAAATCGACTTGTTTAGTTTTTTTACAATGGGGGTCTTCACTTGTCCGATACCATCTTTAAAACTTAAAAAAATATGCAGAAATCTACTTTTGCTTCCGAGTCTACCAAGGTAGTGGAAGCTTTATTTTAACTTTTCAAGGTTGAAAAACAGTTCTCCAAAATCATATTTCCACTCGCGTTTTACGTTTCAGGCCTATCTGAACAATTTTGGTTCCTTGTCTGTCTGTCATGAAATCCTTGCCACAGCCATAACTTCCGCATTTTCATCCGATTTCGATGACATTTTCGGGAATTTTGCGGGTTAGTGTGTTGATGGTCCCCTATGAAAATCATCACCCCCGGACTGATGGTAGCCGATGCGCATGCGTGAACGTGAATTCCTCGTAACAGCCATAACTTCCACATTTTCTATCCGATTTCGATGAAATGTTCAGGGAATAGGTATGCGGATTAGGTTGTAGATGGTCCCCTATGAAAATCATCACCCCCGGACTGATAGTAGCCGATGCGCATGCGTGAACGTGAATTCCTCGTAACAGCCATAACTTCCACATTTTCTATCCGATTTCGATGAAATGTTCAGGGAATAGGTATGCGGATTAGGTTGTAGATGGTCCCCAATGAAAATTAAGGCCTTAAAATTGACAGTAGCCTCTGCGCATGTGCAAACGTAAAAATCCTTGTAACTGCCATATCACTTACATTTTTATCCGAATTTGATGACATTTTTTAGGATTGTTGCAGAGTGGCGTGTAGGATAGGTCCCCTAATGAAAATAATCTCCTCCAGACTAATAGTAGTTGCTGCGCATGCGCAAACGTGAATTCCTTGTAACAGCCATAACTTCTACATTTTCCATCCGATTTCGACGAAATTTCTCAGGATTGTTCAGATTAGGCGTGTAGATGATCCCCTATGAGGGAAGTGGAAGTACTTGGAGCGCTATGGAATTGGCTGACTTTTTTTTTTTTTTATAAACATGCAAGTCATCAAAGTCAACTGCCCCACCCTGTATATCAAGCCTCGTAATTGAAATCTCTTCTGATAACGCTACTTGTTGATCGTGGTTATTATGTTGTAGTATCAATGGAGCTGTGAGTCAGAAACTGGCTACTGTTCTATGCCTGGTAAAGATCTCAAGTCCATAGAAACGCTGGGTGGTTTTGATAACAGTGTATTGGTGCTACCTCCTGGGTCACTACCAGTTGGAACGTAAGTGGGCCAAAGCTTATCCTATCAAGTCGTAACTCTATTTTGCTAGTGTTCATGAAAGATTAGCATATTTGGCCTTTGATACAGTTGTTCTGAATCATATCGATTCGTTACATCTTCACGATTTTCATTTACCTTGATCATGGTTCTTTTACAGATACTTGTTTACTCTCAACGTATCTCTCACTTCTGGAGAAAGTACATCGAAAACGACGAAAGTGCTCATCGTTCCAGGAGAACCAACTCTCCTTTCTTTGGTTTCAGTGGACTTCGGCGAAAGTCTAAGAGTTGTCCTCCAAGCCAAGGACATAATTGGAGAGTGCGAAATAAGCTTGGAATCCCTAAAATCAACCAACACGAGTTATTTGGACCTAAGTGAATTGGTGAGACCATGAAGCATTTGTTTTTGTATTGATGCTGTCGAGTACCTGCGGTTTAGCTCGGATTACTTTACCGGGTTTTTTGGCCTCAGTGAAATGAACGGGCCTCGAGGATGGAAGATGTTTTTGGAAGGCATGGTACTCAGATTCCGCCTGGTTCCTAGCGCCCGGGTTAAAACTCCGGTATAGCAATCACAGTTTAGTAAAACATAATTATCTTTGGTTCATACAAAGTTTAGGCAGACCTTATCTAATTACACAGGTACACGACCAAACAATTGCCTCCAGTTTTGCAACTGATTCCTATAGATTTTGGAACGCTGAATCCAGGAAAAAAAGCCAAAATGCTCTATCTCGTTACGTCGTTTTTGCAAAATTTGATTTCTTACCCACAATATGGGTTCCTTATATTATAAGGAATGTTCAGATAATTTCTTCTTGGCTGACGGCAATTCATTTCCATGGCCCAAAATGAAGGTTGTAATGCTTGAAACACTCCCTCATGATATTTTGAGAGGTTTCGTATTCATTTTAAACATTAAACTGGACGATGGAGAGGGGCGGGGGGTTCAATCCAGTACTTGCGCTAGTGCATGTTCTATCCGGTATGCCTAAGCCTCGCCATCTTGGGCCGCGCAAACACGCCGGTCGCGACATGCCCGTTCCTGTCATATTTCAGTTCCTTGCTGGATGCTCACTGCCTTGGAAGATGGAACTCTAATATGATGGCCGATTTCTGCTGGTTGCTGCTACGGGAAACCCCTGATGAAAAATACGCCAAGCAACGCACCAAGGAGCATTCAGGGGAAGAAGAAACGGGCCCACCAAAAGATCCTTTGAATTTTCACGTGAACTGCGTTGTTTTCTTCTGTTTCCATTTACGAAAATTCGATTTACGGAATATTGCAATAAATCTTTGCTTGTGCTTGCCATAGTGAAATGAGCCTTATTTATAACCCAGTGACTAGGGATAACCCAATGTATCAAAAAATCTGTACGAGATGGAGCTAAATGGCTACCAGAAAAACACCACCAAAAAACATAAAAATCAGTCATAATATTCGAGGCAGTTGACAAAAAAATGTTTCGTGTACCTGTATTATTATAAGAGTAAGATCGCTTACATTTTTTTTGTAGGTGGAGGCTGATGTATTGAAAGGCACACCCAGCGATCCTCAAAGCAAAACGCTCCTACTCAACGTTCCATTTGAAAAACTTGTGTACGGAACTTCTTACTTGTTTCGGCTTGTAGGTGATTGTGGGCCTCTAAGCCAGAGTTGGATGGTTTTCACGATCCCTGTACCTAAAAAGTCCGCAAGCTGTGTTCTCAATGTAAGGATTGCTTTTCTCTACATGTACAATACTATTGGTTATTGTTTGGATTTATACTTAGCAGTAAACTGCTCGATTATTTGTAACGATACACTTATATTATACTCATAAGTCCTATTGACTGACTAATATATTTTGTTTTATGTTTTACGAAGGTTACTCCTATGAGTGGCGTAGCGCTATCGACTGAATTCACTTTTCAAGTAACAGACTGCTACCCTAACAACCCCATCTACAGTTTTGGGTATCTCCTAAACGACACTGTGTATTATTTGTCTTCTACTTTGGACCCTCAAAAGAAGCTATTCAGCTTCCCAGGTACATTACTACCTTATATGTAATTAATGGAATTTGTGAGCTTAGATGTATTTAGTATTAAATATTGTATTTGTCAAATTAAAAAGGAGGCTACCCTAAATGTTCTGTGAGTGTGTTAGAACCGTGGATGAAGAACAAGACCAAAGATGGATAGGACTTCACTTTATAATGACACTTCTTGACAGCTACACAGTGACATATGACATTGACGGTATTAACCAAACTAATGTTAATTCGACAAATTGACGCGAGGAAAGCTACTACTTTGAGTCCATGCCATTGAACCAAAGAGGTAAAGTCATAACATCCGATCCAAACAAGACGGCCGATCCAAGTAGAGTGAGGAGCGGGCTTCCCGCCTTCGTCTTCTTCGCCTTCAAGTGTTGACAGCCCAGACGGGTATTTTGTGCTGTCATTGGAGTTGTTCCTTGCATGCGACTCTAGCTATCAACGCGGCAACTTGTTCCTCATCAATGTTAATTTCCCGCTTCAGTTTGAATAACGTACGAGGCCATCAATTGGCTAGCCGACACGGCCAATTCTGACTGGCTAGCGTCTCGCAGCCTGAAACATAACAGTCGAAGCGATAGACACTGGAACAACAAGTTCGTAAAGCTCACCAACTACAAGGTGTGAGCATAATATCAATTTCACCAATTTACTATAAGGCATGTCATGATGAGTTTCTACTTTCAATGCCTAATTTTTCTTCACATCATAATTCTTGTTCGAGTTAACCAGAAGCAAAATGTAAAGCTAATCCTTTATAGCGTTAATTAGCAAAATTCAAAGCTATTCTTGTTAACATTGAATAGCAAAATCCAAAGCATGATCCAACAGCATTAACTGGACGTGAAATTTTAATTTCCTTTGATTTCAAGTTCTCTGATTGATGAAAGCCACAGCTGATCCTTTAGCCGACACTGGCCCTGACCACTCGGCCATACTGAACAAATTCCCTCGGGAGAGACAGATGTTCGTTCACAAGTTCAGCTAAAAAAAATATAAAAAAATTAAAAAATGAAGTCAACACAGCGATGAATCACAACTTTACTTCAGCGACATGCCAGGAGTCAAACTGAATCTCAAGGCATCTTGTGCATCAACAGCACTTACAAGCAGCCAAAAATGATTAAACAAATTATATTGAATGTTTAGCCCCATTGAAAATGACCATCCATCGGTCCAAGATATTTCCGATTGTCCATCGATCTGACCTTGTCCATTCCGATGACAAGTCCAATCACAGAACATTTAGGGTAGCCTCCTTTTAATTTGACATATCTAGTTTTGCCCTCCTCAATTAGAACCGGTCAATTGTTTCCAGGGAGTCCGAAACCTGTGATGAAAATCTGTGAGCCTGATAAAATGTGTGCAGTTTACTTCGCAGAGAGCATCACTGTTGAAACTGCTCCAGTTGACATTGGAGTAGCGAAGTAAGTTGTTTGTGGTTGAAAACATTGAAATTTATTGAAGAACGAAAGAAATTAGTTTATGCATGGATTCTCATCTTCTACTGGTTGAGGAACATTATTATACAGTGCTTCCAGAAAGTTTAGGGATACCCCTCATTTGACACTCTCATTCGATTCTCCCTAAACTTTCTGTTACCTTACCTTGGTAAACATTTTGAAGAGTCAGTACTTTGATCTCTCTGCAAATGAATTCCGCGATGGATTGGCACTGACATACAAGCTGAGACCACAAGGGCTGCCACTGTCGTGTGATGGCTGCGGTTCAGAGTTTTCCCCCGAACATGCGCTAAACTGTAAAATGGGTGGCTTGGTATCCCGGCATCACAATGAAATAAGGGATGTATTTGGGGAGCTCATGAGTTGCGCATAGGGGAATTGTATAAAAGAGCCTCTAATAAAGGAAGCGACGGCCTCAAGTCCTGCTTTGCGAGGAGACCTTGCCTGCCAGGGGGTTTGGGAGGCACTGAGGGATGCTTTATTTGATATCCGTGTTGTTCACACCGACGCTCCCTCTTATGTCTCCCGGCAGTGCTGTCCTCTGCTGAGCAGGAAAAGAGAAGAAAATACGCCGACGCATGCGAAGAGCGCCACGCTACATTTACCCCATTGGTGTGCTCTGTAGATGGGATGAGGGCTCCACAAGCGATAGCTTTCATCAAAATTCTGGCAGAGAGGCTCTCTGAAATTTAAGTAAGACAGCAAAGCAAAGTGTGTGAATGGCTCCGTGCTCGTCTGGCCTTCGCTGTACTACGAGCAAGCAGCTTATGTTTCAGAGGCGCTCGGAAACGTTGGAGGTGTGCCGACAACCTGTTAGGCTTCGATGGGGGTGCAGCCGTCCAGCTTGGCTTGGACCCATCCTGAGCAAGTCTTTCTTCGAAAATATTCTTCATCTCTGGCTCTCTCTTTTTTAAATCATCTCTCATCATCTCGCACGCGGCTCCTGTTTTGTTTTTCCCTAAGTTGTTTGTATAAATATTGGATTGGGGTTTTTCCTTGGTAAAGCATGGAAAATGAAACATTTTCGTAAAAAAAAAAAATCTCCGTGTTTTTTTCAAGTTTTTATGATAAAAAACAGTTTTTAGGCTAGCGGTAAATTTTCGCTGTTTTTTGGGACAAAAAATTCTACAATTTGAAAAATAAATGAGATATTACACATTTTTTTGTTTTACTCCTGATTTAATGCACTTTTACGTGGGTAAAAAGGGGTGCACGTAATTTAATTTACGTAAAAGTGCATTAAATCAGGAATTGATAAATTGCAATATCTCAATTAATTTCCAAATTCTAGAATTTTTTGTCCCAAAAAACAGCGAAAGTTAGCCGCTAGCCTAAAAACTGTTTTAACACAGAATGTGTTTTTGCGATGACCTACCGAAAAAAAATCGTCACGAAAAAGCGACAGAAAAAACCGTTACGCGCCTTTCATATTGATTTTCACGTGCAACCAAGCCGTTGGTAAGGAAATAGAACTCCCGCAGTGTTCATTGCACAGAAATTGTTCACCATTCGTTGGAAAGCTCTCAATTTATATAGTATTTTTCTTGTAGTTACATATTTATTTATATAACATTTATAGGGTTTTAGACGAAATTAAATGTCTAACAATTATTTATTTTATTATTGCCAAAGACTCCACATTTATTATTGTTGTTTTTTATTTAACGGATGACTAGCATCGCAAAAACACATTCTGTGTTCCTATGATTTCATACAGAGTATGGAAAAAGAAATAAACCGGGGGGTTATGAAAATCTAACGATTACTTGTCCCTGCGCTTTATGACTAGGATAGTTGGATCCACTTACCGTGGTGAAGATCTATGGTTCTCGTCTGCTGGGTGTGGCGTCGGAGTCGTTGACTAGGTGTTCCTTGGAATCACCGAAAAATGGTCTCCCGTTTCACCTAGACCTTCGTGAGGTAAGTATGTTCCCCTTAGTTTGTGAATTATTGAACTTAGTTATTGCTTTCTTTCAATGTTAACTACTTGTCTTTTGTTTCAGGTACTCTTCGAGAATTGGACTTCTTCAGGTAAGTAAACTACTCCTAGACTAACCCTTGATGGATCTACGCAGCTCAGCAAGACTCGAGTAAGGTAAGTTGATTCTATTTTCCTAGTTATATCTGCCTTTGTTTTACCAAGCACCAGGAAATTGATCAGGTAAGTCAGAATATAAACTACAAGGTTGTCACGCCCGTTCTGACACGTCGACCCTTTCCCTAATCTCACGGACTCGGATCCGGAGTGGGTCCACGTGTCGGACCGAGAGCTCGTCAGTATCGTGTGATAGTTCGAATCGGAAAAGTGCGTTCCCTCTTTTGTTCTGCTGGCAGCTTTTAAAACGGTGAGATCGAACCATTTTAGAAAAAAAAAACTTTATTTTTAATACAACCTTTCGAGGTCCACCATATATATATTTTCCTATTACCGTTCTGAGTAGGTAGGAATATATTCCTACTTAATAAAACACCTTTTTTAGTTTCTCTCACAGCGAAACTTTTTATTTTATCACCCCCAGGTCCCTCATACTACCACTATAGGGCCTGGAAGGCGAGATAAATGGTAGCAGAGCTAAACCAATAACCAATAGGTACGAGCTTTGGGTTATTGAGCGATTACACGCATTTTCATTGCAACAACCCTTGTACAATGGATTGCGGCGAGTGCGGCTTGGAAACGAGTGACAATGTCTTTTGCTCGACTTGTACGAAATATTTCCATGCAAAATGTACCCGTTTACAAACAGTAACATCTTGGGTTAAAATGAACATGGAACGCCGACAAACTTGGAAATGTGATTCGTGCAAGGGGTCATCAACCTCGGTATCCGAATTTGAATCTCGCATTGACCAGTTTCAGGCCGAGATTAGCGTTATAAGAGCTGACATGGGCAAACTCCAGATGGAAAATAATGAGTTGAAAGCCCGAATCATAGTTTTGGAAACGACTGCTCGTAAGAAATTGGATTTTTCAGCACAAGGTGCTGTGTTAAGTTCAGAATCGGCCACTAAAGACAAAATTCCATTGTACATCGAGAACGAAATTGTTAAAGTACCACGTTTGGTGACTGATAACCCGTGGACCCTTATAAAGTTCCTTGACAAACTTCATCTCCTAAATGGAATGAATGAACATTTATTTAAACAAATTTTCCAACGGTTGGCCACATACCAACAGATTTCGGTGTTACTCCGACTCGCGACCTCAAACGAAACGTTGACTTTTTCATACGTAGCCAAGGAACTCTTGGATGAACTCACTACACCGCACACTCAATTGAAACTTGTCCAGGAAAAAATACTGAGACCTCAGTATGATTCTGAAAATTTCAGGACGTATGTGGAACAGGTAATAAAATTCAACACAATTTTGAACCAGTACAACGAAACTGATCTCGTCAAGTGTATTTTACAAGGAGCAAATACACACACTCGTGCAAAATTTAATTTCAGCACAAAACCAAAAACTTTTCCTGAACTCCAAGTTCTAGTCGCGGATGTCGAAAAACTAGAACTCACTGAGACAATGCAAAAATCGAGATCTCCACATAAGCAATCGCCTGCACGTCACGATGAAGATCGATTCAAACAGTCATCTTCAAATCAAAAAAACAATTATAAAAATTATAACCAAAAAAGTCCGCAGCAACATGGATTTTTTTCCAATCAGAATCAAAATACAAAATTCCAATCATCAGGAAATCAGTCCAATTACAATAAAAATCACCAACAGAGGGGATTCACACAAAACTCACTTTTAAGATCACCTGGGCAAACCAAAACTTTTCAACAGAAGAATCCAAATTATACAAAAAAGTTCCAGCAAGAACATACCTTTCAACCATTTATTGGCAATGCTTACCCTCCGTACTATTACCCAATGGTACCACCATACGTGCAAATGTCTCCTCAGAAACCAAATTCAACGCATCTTCAAATCATGGATCGGCGAGATAGCTCATCATCAGTAAATTCACAACGCAGTTCAACAAGTTCTTCAAAAAATAACCGTCGTAGTAAAAGTGGGAATCAAAGCCAGTCAAATTTTTTAAAACAGGAAAATGGGCAACATTTTCAGAAGAAACAAACAAAAGGGTCAAAAAACTGATAAGAGGGGTTCCGGTCAAGGGTAGCTCGTGTAATAAAAATTTTGAATTTCTTAATAAAATAAAAACAAACAATGGGTCAACAAACAATTTAACAAAAGTATTGGTTAACAAATTTATTGGAGCAACATCTATGATTGATTCGGGAGCAACTTTCTCCTGCATCAGTCAGCAATTTCTCGAAAATGTACAACAAAAACATTCTTTGTACACGATACCAGCAAGTATATCTGCGATGTTAGGCGACTCGTCTAAGATCACAATCGATAAGAAAGTACACCTACAGATTAAAATAGGTGATTATAGCTGGAATCATGTTTTCTATATAGTCCCAACCTTACCACAGGAAATGGTCTTGGGTCTAGATTTCATCAGAACTTCTACTCTACTGCTCGATCCATCAACCAATACATTTACCTTCAAATTTGCCAAAAATAAGAAATTTAAATTGTTTGATGTTGCCACCGTAAAACACAATTTTTGTGAACTCCAAGTATTAAATGAAGATAGTCTACTTCGATACTTCAAACAAAAATACCCTACAGTACTTACAGAAGCGTTAGGTACTACGGATGTTGTAAAATGTGATCTTAAATTGAAACCTGGAGCGACCTTGAAAAACTCTAAGGTTGTTTACACACAAGGTCCAATACGTAAAGAAGCGATGAAAGTCATCCTAGATAAGCTGATGGAAGATAACGTAATCGAACCGATTGATACTCATGCCGCATCACCTTGTTTCCTTGTTCCGAAAAAGAATGCAGATAGTGCTAATTCTTGGAGACTGGTAACAGATTACAGGGAACTAAACAAATCCCTTGTTTACCTACAATACCCAATAGCTCCTATAGAAAGCGCATTTTTGAATTTTAAAAATGCAGCCTATTTCACTTTGATTGATCTTAACTCGGCATACAATCAAATTAAATTGACACATCGGTCAAAAAAATTAACGGCTTTTCAAAGTGAATTTGGTACCTTTTGTTACAAAAAAGTACCTTTTGGAGTGAGTGTTGGTGGGCAAATATTGTCCAAATTGATGGATAAAATCCTTGGAGATTTAAGGTACAATTTCTGTTTATATTATTTTGATGATATCTGCATCTACAGCGAAACTTATGACCAACATATAGGTCATCTACACGAAATTTTTAGTCGACTGGCCTCAGCAGGCCTCACTGTAAATCCCAATAAATTAAAATTAGCACGAACTACCATAGAATTTTTGGGACACCAAATCTCCCAAAATAGAATATCGATACATCCAGACCGAGTTGAGGCCCTTTTAAAGATTCCCCGACCACGAACCCCGAAAGAAGTTGCATCATTTTTGGGAAGTGTAAATTTTTTCGCCAAATTTTTGCCCAACGTCAACATAATTGCAAAACCACTGAATGACCTGAGAAAAAAAGATAGTGCGATGATCTGGGATACCAATGCTGAAAAAGCTTGGCAACACTTGCGCACGCTGATCACAACTCCTCCTATTCTTATAACTCCAGATTTCACCAAAAGATTTCAGGTATTCACTGATGGTTCAAAGAAGGGAGTTTCTGCAATCCTTGCGCAATATCATCAGCAAGAGTTAAAACCAGTCGCTTTTGCAAGTCGGAAATTGACTAAATGCGAAGAAAACTACTCCGCCTACGAGTTAGAAGCCCTTGCCATCGCTTTTGCTTTCAGCAAATACAGAATTTATTTGGAGCATAGTGAGTTTGACCTTCATACTGATCATAAGGCCCTAACAGCCATTTCAAGTTTGGCCAAAAATGGTGGTCGTATGGCTCGTTGGATAGTACAATTTATGCCCTTTAGATATGTTGTACACCATATCAAAGGAACTGAAAATATTTTTTCAGACTACCTCAGCAGAAACCCAATTGAAAACCGCTCCAACAATGCTGACAATATTGCTTCAAAATCTCAGAAAAATGACTGTTTGAATGTCTTGAGAAATGGAAAATCTTGTAACACCAAGGATTTCCCAGACATTTTCATTGATTTTGATAGCGCACAATTGAATGACCCAAAATTGAAATCCATAATTGACTCTATAAATGATGGAACAAACATCAATACTAAATACAAATTGATCAAGAATAGATTGCATTATGAAGTTATTAAGGGAAAACTTCGCGCTATGGTACCTGATTCGCTGATAGACACCATCATCAAATACTATCATAGTTCCAATTTTGGATCGCATTGGGGCATCAAAAGAACGATGCATCAAATAAGACGATATTTCTATTGGTGGCATATGACCAAAACTATCAGCGAACGAATTAGATCATGTGATGTGTGTTTGAGAACCAAAGTTGAACGATCGAAACCGAAGGGAAAATTATCATCAATATGTGACGAGAGAGTAGGACAAACTCTCTTCATTGATACTGCTGGACCCCTTCCCTCATCTTACGGATACCGTCATCTCCTTATCGCTGTAGATGGTTTCAGTAGATTCACAATACTTGTGCCCCTGGTTTCAGTGACGTCAGCCACTCTAATAAACGCTCTCAACACACACATTTTTAAGCATTATGGATACTGGGAAAGAGTTGTGTCCGACAATGTGAGTACTTTCACTTCAAATAAGTTCACGAAATTTATTCACGCATGTGGGATATGTCACACTCTACTAATACCGTATTACCCAAATCCTAGTAAAGCCGAGCGCCAAATACAAAATTTGAAGGCAGCCCTTCGAGCGAAATGTCACGATGACCACACAAAATGGGCAGCCGATCTTCATATCACACAGATGTCTTTGAATTCCGCGATGAATGAATCGACGAAGTTCAGCGCAACCGAATTATTTTTTGGAAGGACCCTGAATACACCTCTGAATTTAGTTTGGAACATCACAGCAGACCAAATTGATCTTCAAGAGACGTGGAAAACCGCCCTCGAAAATATAGCCAGCGCACACAAACGTCATGCGAAGTTCTACGACAGGAAACATGTACCTACGACTTTCGCTGTAGGGGATCAAGTTCTTTTAAAAACTTTTATAATTTCAGATAAGCAGAAATCAATAACAAAGAAATTAGCTCCCAAATATTGGGGACCTTTCACAATAATCAAGGTGATATCGGGAGTTTCTTATCTCCTGCAAAACTGCCATGACCCAAATATGAAAAGAACAGCTCATGTTTCCCAAATAAAAATAGTAAGACCTAGTAGGTGATTTCAAAAACAAAGGTAGTGGCTTAAGTAGCACAAGAGTATTTTATTTTACATACAGTTTAATATACAAAATTAATGCGATAATAATCTATGGAAAAATAAGGCAGGATGCAATTAAATTTGTTTAAAAATCCAATAGGATAAAACCGGAAGGAAATTCATTTTTATTTAAATTTTGAGCGAGCAGTTTCAATTTGTCCGACCAAAAAATTTCATTCGTCAAAATCGTGGCACAACCAACTAAGGTTATAGGAAGTGAACTGTGAAAGTGAAATATGCCCTAACAACAATAATAAGATGGACTCAAGGAACATTTTATTTTACATAATATATAGAAATCAACTCTGTATCATGATTTCAGTCGGCTTGCACAGCATGCTGGCGACCTTGTAAGCAGTCGACTTAGGTTCACATGTCACGCGAGTTTAGGGCTAACTGCCAAGCATTGTGAGGAAGGGGCATCTGGCTTATGCTGAACGGTCGTGACATGATCTCTATCACTTTGATTTTAATTTTCTTAGGCAGTTTTTGCTTGAAAATTACTTTGCCTAAATTTACCCTTAAATTTTCTCTAAGGGAGGGATGATGTCACGCCCGTTCTGACACGTCGACCCTTTCCCTAATCTCACGGACTCGGATCCGGAGTGGGTCCACGTGTCGGACCGAGAGCTCGTCAGTATCGTGTGATAGTTCGAATCGGAAAAGTGCGTTCCCTCTTTTGTTCTGCTGGCAGCTTTTAAAAAGGTGAGATCGAACCATTTTAGAAAAAAAAACTTTATTTTTAATACAACCTTTCGAGGTCCACCATATATATATTTTCCTATTACCGTTCTGAGTAGGTAGGAATATATTCCTACTTAATAAAACACCTTTTTTAGTTTCTCTCACAGCGAAACTTTTTATTTTATCACCCCCAGGTCCCTCATACTACCACTATAGGGCCTGGAAGGCGAGATAAGGTTTAAATTACCGAATGAGAATTGTCTATTTTGAGTGTAGACACAATGGTAAGGTATTTCGCAAATAAAAGTGTACTTCGTACAATAAAACTCTTAATAAAATGTCAAAATGAGTATGTTATTTCTACTCCTAAGAGATCTGTGAATATGAATATGAGGGAATAAGATACCCTTTACTGCCGAGGGCCCAGACGGGGTACCTCCAAACAATGGCGTCGATAAAGAAGAATAAATGTTTGCAGCTTTCACAACTATCAATAACTAGAAAAGGAACAATACCTAGGAGGAGTTTTTATATATACAATGTGATTCTACTAGAGAAAGAATTAAAGATTTACAATCTTTTACCGGTATAGACGTGGTAGAAGCGTGGCGTCGTATAGTGGTCCGTTGGAATGCAGAAGTCCTCGAGTCCTTCGTTTTGAGCTCAATCGGTAAAATCGGTGATCCAATTGCCTCAGATAACGGGGTCGAGTTGCCAGAATGTTCAATGTTCGTAAAAAGGTGGGCTCTAATGTTCTTCAACAAAGTCTCTTTCACTATTAACTTTCACTGTTACTGATCACTGCTCCGACACAGCTTCGGATCACAGTATCTGGGTGTGTGGGCTCTAAATTTGCAAAGGGGTGTTGTGAGGTGCTCGATCAAGACACGACTGACTCCGTGGGGTGGCGTTGCGGTCGTTCGCCCCTCCCCATCTGCTCCCCCACTCCACCAGTGCCTTGTCCCCCTCCGTCCGGTGCTGCCACCTACCCGGCCCTTGGTTTCCTCTTCCTCCATGCTTTGCGGGATGTATGGAAGCCCCTTTTTTGGCTTATCGGCCGATGTGTTGGATTCATCCGCTGATTCATCCAGGGAGTGGGTGGATGCTGTAAGAGCCGTCGACTTGGGTGGCGGCTCATTACACAGGGGGGCGGAGCCCCCCGCCGAGGCGCAAAGCGCCGAGTGTTCTAATAAAAACTTGAAAAAAAACACTTAGGGAGAATTTTTTTTAACGAAAATGTTTCGTTTTCAATGCTCTACAAAGGAAAAATGTTTACCAAGGTAAGGTAGCAGAAAGTTTAGGGACACTGGAATGAGAGTGTCAAATGAAGGGTGTCCCTAAACTTTCTGGAAGCACTGTATTGTGGAAATCCACTCCAAGGATCAGGAAAATCGTGTGTTTATTTTGGTTGATGTTTTGTTGACATGAATGAAAAATCTTGTTGTTGTGTTTTTGAAGAATGTCTAAACCGCACTGGCATCATTAGTTCATTTATCCTCCGCTTGGGTGCCAATGGTCACCACAAGGAAGATTAGGTTACATTCATGAGAAATTACCTAAGATGGTTGAATGTCAATACAAACTATGCCGATGTTTTTAACACCACAAAATTCACACTTCGTAATTGTTTGCACAAAATAAACATCAACGTAATTCATTGTAAAGATGCGACTAGAGAAGAATGACAACGACAGGACAGATGAGATAAGCTCAGGTGTTTGATAAAGATCGAAATAATGCGAAGCAGCTGATTTTAGGGAAAAGCGCCATAGATGAACATCTAGCGGAGGATAGATGAACTAATTCTGCCAGTACAGTTTAAACATTTGTATGTTTTGTTGACATGAATGGAAAATCTCGTTGTTATGTTTTGGTCTTTAACAGTGATTCAGGAAAACACATAAGTCGTTGGCTTTAAAAATTTGCTGAATTTTTTTTTTTCTTTCTGGTCGTACATGTCAACAAAACATCAACCTAAATAGACTCATGATTTTCCTGATCCTTGGAGTGGATACTCTCTAAAACTGCACATCCACCGAACCATCAATTTCCTCTGTAACACAGGTATATTTTGTTTGCCTCTCTTTGCAGAACTGTCATGACTACTTTGTCTGACGACTTGAACAGCGGACACTACGAAGAAGTTCTGGGAACTACAGCTCTACTTTTGGAATCCTGCAAAACAGAACCTGACCTGCTCAAAAACGTATCCGATTCAATTCTAAAAATTATTGTCACCAAGATAGAAGAGGTTTCTGCAGAGTGAGTGATCATTATTATTAAACAAAGTTGATGAATCTATCGCGTTAAAACATATTATCCTTCATGAAATGACCTCTCGCATATACATAACCTCCCTTGCAGGATAGACCAAGGTGGTCCAGTGACGTCACAAACTTTGGACCTCCTGCAGTTTGCTCTGGACGTGGTGGAAGTTGCTCAAAGCTCAGACGAAGTGATAGCAGTCATTCTGAAGTTCCGCAATACTATTGAAGAAAAAGCAAAAACCACCGGTGAATTTCTTATACTCAGTATTTTTGTTGCTACCTTTCTAATTATTGTTTTATACGGAGTGTGCCAGAAAATGTGGTCAGTATTTCAGGGGGTGATTCCAACAAAAATGTCCTATCAAATGACCTGTTTTTTACTAAAATTTAAAGTCCGACTTTTTCCACATTTAAGATTTTTTTGATTTTGATCTTATATATCTAAAACAGCTGTAACGACCATAATCAACTCAGTAAGTTTAAATCGGAGGATTTTTTTTCTAATAATTGTTGTATTGACGTTGTAAATATGTTACATTTGGCCTTGACTAAAAATCATGATACATTTGAGTTGACATGAAATAAATTATTGTTCCTCAGCAAATATCTACATTAGGCTAACATAAAAATTGTAAGAATATATTTTTATTATTTTTTTAATGGGAAGAGAAACTTTTTCGATAGAATTTATTTGGTGATAAAACTGCCTGAACATAGAAATTCCCCTAGAAAAATTAAAATCAATTTGAAAAGTTGAAGTGAAATTAGAATTTTTGAAGTTGGCTGTAAGAGTCCTGTTTCTGTGTTGTTTTTCTGGCCCAAGATCTCACCTTTCCAATAATACAACAAACAAACAAAAATTAATCGAATTCAGGAAAGAAAATTGTCTTTTAACGGTGAAAACGTAATTTTTCAAACGAAATCCGAGTTATGTCTGAAGGGTTGGACGATGGGGGGCTACCAACTGCGCCGCTCGTCCAACCCTGGTGTCTCATGATAGAACGGTGGTTTCATTTTTAACCCTTTCCGCCCGACGGACGCCTAAAGGCGTCTGGGAGAAACGTTTTGAGGTCCCTATGGACGGCTTTTGGCGTCTGCCTCCCAATGTGTCCCCTGTCCCTACGGACGCCTTTCGCCGTTTCGTACTTTTTCGTGCTTCTGATGCGATCTCTGGGCATATTTCTGAACTAATCACTTCCATTCCATTATGGTAACATTGTACCTTTCATTTTCACCGTCCTCAACAGATTTCAGGGCAGTAGCGATATTGTGTTGGGCGAGAGAAAGTGAGACAAAGTTGACCTCTCGGTAAGAGCCTTTTACTAACCATTCAAGGAGGATTTATTTTTATCACGTAGGTACATGTTTCTGGAATGTTTTTATGGTAACACATGATAAAATGTTGGAGTTTTATGATCATTTTAACGTTAGGGATTACAGCCTATTTATTACAAAAATCTGGTATCAAAATTATTCTGGTATAGTGGAATGCAATATATTTCTATATAATAAGTATATAAATCTTACTCAGTCATGAAAAAATCTTCATAATAATACATGAACAATAGGGTAACATGTATCAAACACAAAAATCATTCATTTGAGAAATAATGTTGAGTGAAAGTGGGCGAAAATAAAAGAGGAAGACAACGGGAGTCAGCCTGGAAAATTCCTTCGGTACGGGGTTGACAGGCAGTTGGCTCAAGCGCCGGGAAGGTGACCTTGCGGCAGGAGGCCGCCCGTAGAGGCGTCTGGACACCACCTAACAGGTAAAAATAGGCGTGTCCAGTTCCGAACCCCTCTGGACTGCTTCTCCGGACAAACCTAAAATATTACGTTTTTCGGCGTTCAAACACAAATTTCTACCCCCTAAATTCAATAGTAAAAAATGTTATGATGATACCATTGGAAAGCTGAGGTCTTGGGACAGTTTTGAGCAGTAGCTGTGCACAAAAAACAACCCAGAAGTAGGACACTTACAGCCAATTTAAAAACATATGAATTTCTCATACTTGTGGAAATTTCATGTTCGGGCAGTTTTTTTCACCAAAGGAATCCCATCAAAAAAGTTAGGTTTGACATCAGGGAGAATGGAAATTTAACGCTCTACCCCACAGTATCCTCAGATTTAAACTTAATTCGTAAATTATGTTAGTTTTAGAGCCAATTGATTGATTCAAGGTCAAAATTACGAAAAATCTTGAATGTTGGGAGAAAAAAGTTGGGTTTTAAATTGATTTAAAAAAAACCAGTATATTCTTATTAGACATTTTTTGTTGCAAGTTAGTTGTAGAACCCCCCTGAAACTCTGACCACATCATCTGATACAACCTATATACACAGTCATAAGAGTACATATTTAAAATTATTTAATATATTATTTAGTATCTCACTAAGAAATTAACAAATTTACCTACCCTGTGTGATTTCTCATTTTCATCATGTTTGTTTATTTCAAAGATGTCGATCTTCCCGAAAAGCGAAACAAAAGATCAGTTTCCATAACAAAGAGAGAAACTAATCCAGATGAAACACTAAAAGAGGTTAGTTTGTCAAGTGATACTACCTACCTAACTAATTTTCATTGTAAACTAATTTCTTGAAGCTATAACTCTTCTTATATAACTTATAATTGCTCTACTCTGTGGCGGTTTGAAGTTTAAACTTTTTTATTCTGAATTTGAGCTCCGTCGCATCAGATGTGTTGGTGACAGCGTCTGAGGGCGTGTTCGGACCAAGAAGTTTTCTTACTTCCTGAAGGTTGTGCGAGATCTGGTCCTTTGTGATTTCGTCACGTTCAGATTATCCGTGAATGCGCATGTGTCGAATTGAGAGAAGGAAATTAATGCAATGAGGAATTTCACCATGTCGGAATTTCCTATTTTTGACCCCAAAATCGGATTCAGCTCCTCTAAAAACCACCTATGGCAAACTTTCAGCCCGAACTTCCTAATTTACGAATAAACAAAACAGTGTAGAAAATACGAATGTTAAAAAAAAACCGGGAAAAAGACGTCATCCTGGAATAGTTCATTTATGGCCGCTTGAAGCGCTGAGATCGAGAAATCTATAGTCCCCAGATGCAAAATTTCACGAAACAGTAAAGTTCGAAATCGAAAAACTGAAGAAAAAAATAGAAAAAGCAAGATGGGGAAAATTAGGTTTCCCCTGTTTTTGTTTGATAACTTTTCTCTTAGAAAGCACGATTTCGTCGTCCCAATGGGCAACACTGGGAGGAGACGGCGATCCGAACAGCCCAATCAGCGAGCGTTCCCGCTGCACGTCCGTTTTCCCGGTTAGTTTTGAAATCAAAAATTTTTATTGTCTCCCAAAAATAACAGGAGACTTACTTTCCGAAATCAGCCCGATTTTCATCTATCCCACACCATTAACTATTCTGGAAAAATGCAAACAGAAATTGGTGAAATCCCTCATTGTAGAATATATATTTTTTCCTACAAAAAATACGTTTATTGGCCGAATGAGGTTTTGCTTTGTGGTGTAATCTTGCGGCTCTTGGTGTCGTTTTTTTTCTCAAGGGAATTTCTGTATGAAGGATGAGAGAAAGAAGAATTTTGATCGTCAAGGCAGGTATAGTGTAGGTGGTCAAGAGTTTTTTAGTCGTGTAGTAGTGGCAGAGGGGGTCCGTCTTCTAGCCCAAGACCAGATGAAAGGTTCCAGTGAGGGTTAAAGCTCCTCACTTTCGTTCTTGAACCCCGCATTCTTATATGCGCAGCACTTATTAGAGCGAATTGAACTCTCGTTCGAACCCATCCTATCACGTGTGATCTAGACTTGGCCCACTTTTTGGATCGGGTTGACGCCAACCTGTGAAGGAATTGGTCAAATTCTCTGTTGAGAACTACTTTACACGAGCTCCATTGTTCATTTTGTTCACATGAATGTTGTTCTTTTGACGTGACAACGTCTTATAAATTGGTTTACCGGGAGACACTTCAAGAAACTGCGTTACGCTCCGCTCACGGAGGGGGTGCAGCTCGGCGCTCCCTAAAGGCGGGTGGCCCCTCCCCTTCCCCCGCGCTCACAAAAGCAGGAGCGCCCCGCCCCCCTTCCCTGGCACTCACTCCCCCCCCCCACCCATGGGAAATACCTACTACCTACGGGAAATACCTACTCTGTGCAACTTGACAAAGAATTTTATTTTATCCTTCTTCCTACTATACGAATGAATATTAACATTAAAATTATTTTACCACTCAAAGTCGTTGTCACGTAAAACTTTCGCCCGTATACCGACTTTACAGGCAACAACACAGGGTTTTTGTTTTATTATTTTCATTGATAAACCTTTGAAATCAACAAAAAAATACCCCTCCCCCTCCACCTTAAAATTTGTTAGTTTACGTTTCAAGGTACATAGAATCTGAAAATCGCATAAAAAATTGCCCATCCTTCCGCCGTAGGCGGCACTTTCCTTCATTACCATGGAACGATTTTGATGAAATTTTGTTCATGGGATCCATTTGGAGACCACTCCTCCAAAAAGACCCGTATCTCCCTCTGTTAGGTACTCTAAAAGCGATTATACATGTCGTAAGTACAATGCGAAAAGGAAGGCTATTGGAAAAACCAATACTCATGCCATCAAAAAAATCTGAGAGAGAATAAAATTGTCGGAGCTTGAGGGTAACACTGAATACAAAACAAGAGTAGGAAATGGGCAGTAGATTCAGTACTGCGGACCCATGGAGGAAGTGTGACTTGCTACCTACCTATTTCCAACACCCTCCCTCTACCTACCTCATGTCCTATGAAGGGCTCTTTGAGCTATAGAAGGGGATTCATGTCTGTAGATGGACGAATGATCGATCAGAAACAAGTGGGAATCGCATATGAACGTTCACTGATGGATGTGCGGTACATTTCAGCTGATCCAGTGCAACGGGTGATCTCTACAGAAAAATAATAAACCTTTGTGTTATAATTTGCATAGATTTATTATTATTTTTTGGGGGGGGAAGGCTTTAACCCCCCCCCCCCCCACTGTTGAAACCCTAGCTAAGGAAGGACTAGTACACGGGTTCAGGGAACACTTATATTGAATGAAATATGACAAGTAGTAAGCAGAATGTAGTGAACATCGAGTAATGAAAAGACAGTAGAACGATCTCAAAATCCGGCTACTTGGATATAACTGGCATCATGACAACGAGTTAATAACAATATAGAGTTACTACAATCTCCCAGACTGAATGAACGCTTCCATCAGCATCAGATGTAGTCCTGGAGGTATCTTGGATGACGCCGTTCTCTTGTAGAACGCCGAAGTAGGAATCCAAGTGTTGGTGATGTTTCATGATGGCCCACTTGATCGTAGATGGGTGCAGTTGGGACCTCTTTTGAAGATTGAGGGGGCATGTTATTTTCCTGGTGGGAAGTTGAGGGGGCCATGGTTCTAACGGGATTTTCAAGACGGATGCCTACATCTGAAGGTACAAGCTTGCTGAGGAGCTTCGGAGTGTAGCAATTGGTCAATGTGTCGTTTGATTGAATATCCGTCTTAACATAGATTTATTGTTCGTCTTAAATCACTGAATCCACGGATTACCTGGGCAATTTTGTAATCTTACGTTTAATCAACAGATAGGGTCTTATTTGAAGACGTCTTCAGTCATCATTCAACGACGATCGAATATGACCATGTCACAAGCTGAGTCTATCCAGCTCCTGGAAAAAATCCCTAACTACACAATGAAGCTGTGCAATAGCTTGAAGAAAAATGCAAAGCCAGCTCATGTTGGTGAGTACTTTTTAGATAGACTCAGTAGTAAATGCGACTACTACGCTGTACGTAGGTACTTAGATGTTGGCGTTTTTTTTAATAACGTTTGAACATTTATTGTTTAGAATCGCCGGTGACCGAATTAAGCACTACCCGGATAATAGTTGGTCCGAAAGAAAATAAAGTCAGTGTGACACTCCCCGAATGTTTGGACACATGTTACAATTCATCTCTACAGGTAAGTGTCTTACTTGTGTACTTATTATGGCACTTGAAGTTTCACTGTAATGGGCAACTTTCGTGGGTCACAAATTTTGACTTTTCTTACCATATTCAATCTACCAAATCAATCTACCTCCTAAGACCAGTTGATTATGATAAATGTATTATGAAAGGAAGGGGATTACTGAGTTTTGTTCTCAAATAGCGCAGGATGAGCCGCTGCCAGTGAATTTTCAATACCTGACCTTCCGAGATATAATCCACTGATTAGGTTGGTTAGTTTATACAGAAAACAAGATTGAGTTTAATTTCCTGAGTTCCCGCAAAAATTTACAGCATCTAAAAAGCCATTGAAAGGTGGCAAGTTACCTCCAATCTCAGCAGAAGCGATACTCAATGCAAAAATCCTTCTTCATGGTTCACATTTCTTTTTAGTGCTACTCAACATTAAATTAACGCCAAGTAAGCGGATTTTCAATGTAGGTCGGTTCTAGAAGAAGAAGGTTACCACGAAGTTTTGCCAGTTTAATTGTGGTTTGATGAATGCATGACATAACTATAGGAAATTATAACAATAAAATTTATTGTAACATTGTAAACATTTAATGTTTCTTATTTTGCTGGACTTTAGAAATATTAAAATGAATAAGTTGATTTGAATTGTCTTGTGAAAATGTCTTGCATTATCATATTGCGATCTTGAATGAGGAATTTCACCGAATTCTGTTTGCATTTTTCCTGAATAGTTAATGGTGTGGGATAGATGAAAATCGGGCTGATTTCGGAAAATAATTCTCCTGTTATTTTTGGGAGACAATCTAAATTTTTGATTTCAAAACTAACCGGGAAAACGGACGTGAAGCGGGAACGCTCGTTGATTGGCTGTTCGGATCGCCGTCTCCTCCCAGTGTTGCCCATTGGGACGACGAAATCGTGTTTTCTAAGAGAAAAATTATCAAACAAAAACAGGGGAAACCTAATTTTCCCCATTTTGCTTTTTCTATTTTTTTCTTCAGTTTTTCGATTTCGAACTTTACTGTTTCGTGAAATTTTGCATCTGGGGACTATAGATTTCTCGATCTCAGCGCTTCAAGCGGCCATAAATGAACTATTCCAGGATGACGTCATTTTCCCGTTTTTTTTTAAACATTCGTATTTTCTACACTGTTTTGTTTATTCGTAAATTAGGAAGTTCGGGCTGAAAGTTTGCTTTAGGGGGTTTTTCGAGGTGCTGAATCCGATTTTGGGGTCAAAAATAGGAAATTCCGACATGGTGAAATTCCTCATTCTCTCACCCGAGCTTCCTCCCTCATCCAGAGAGGTCTAGCTCTCTGGTTGTGCTCAGACTTTGGTGTCTCCTAGGTTCGATTCCTACATGATTACTACTGTTTGTTCACAGATGGTCATGAACCAGCAGATGCTTGAGAATATGAATTACACGGACGGTATTTGCGTAGGTGTGAATTATTACCCGGAAGACTACTATTCTGCAACGAGAAACGCATCGTCCGAGTCGAACATTACGAGGTAACAACTAGTTATCACGTATAAAACCCTCCTCCTTGCTGATAGGTAGAGATTTCAATTGTCTTCCTTTTTGATTAGAGAAGAATAATTTTATAGAAATTAAAAATTAGTAGCATTTTTTAAATAATAAACTTACATACTTACCAACATTTTAAGATGTATGCAAGATTTAAAATGTATGATCTCCTTGATGATGTATTGCCTTAAAAAAGCGTTCACATGCTGCAAGTAACTCTGCAAATTTAATAGCAGTCATTTCTCTCTTATAACATTTTAATATTGGTTGATTTTGTTCGTTGACTTTCAAAAAATGTTTGCCAATGATTGCTAAAGCTAGGTTCACATGGGTGAATAATGTCCGTAATCCGTAGTGCGTAATTGGATGCTATTGGCTGGAGCCAATTGAGGGGGCGGGACTGATCTTTGCGGATGTCGACTTTTGGAGCAGAGTGTATCGTTTTGAAAAATTGGATATTTTACGCATTACGGATGAACTTCGATAAACTTCGGCGAAATTCGGAACAACCTCTCGTCGTTTGTTCACCACACGGTCCCGTTTATTGACAAAACAACTAGAATCATTGTTTTGGTTTGGGAACAATTCTGTGCAGAACGTACTGCGCGCTTCTGCGTAATCAAGTAATCATTCAGCCACGTGAACGCTCTTTTCTGCATTACGGAATACTCTAGGGATGTCCCAAAAGTATCGATACTTTTTTTCCTGATATATATCGTAGTATCAATACTTTTTTTCCAGTATCAGAGGCGATACTTTTGTATATCTCACCAAAATGTTAACCTAAACAAGTGCAATAACAAAATGAGTGATTTATTGTTTTGTTCATTCTATATTAATTATTTTCTAGTATGTTATTATTAATTTTCTTTTTTATTAATTAATTTTTTATTATTAATTTAATTATTTTCTAGTATGTCATTTTCCTCGTGATGGAGAGAAACATAACGATGGCATCACATGATAACCTCGTATCTCAATTTTTCGCCAAAATGGTTTTTTTGGATTCTCTGAATGAAAACCTCGTATCTCACCCACCTGTAATTCAATTTTTAGCGGGAATGGCATTTTCTACTCTTTAGCGCCCTAAAAGATAACCTTGGTTTTGATCAAGAGGGCTGAGCGTCACTGATAACCATGGTTTCTTATCGCTAAAAATTACAGGTGGGTGAAATACGAGGTTATCATGTGATGCCATCGATAAATGATAATTTCACCCATTTTTGTGAAAGTATCGAAAAGTATAAATACTTCAAAATATTGATACTTTTTGAAAGTATCGTATCGATATTTTTTGACACTTTCTAGATGTATTGATACGATATTATATCGATACTAGAATACCCCTAGAATACCCATACCATAGTACCCACATCCCTAGAATACCCCCACTTCTCTTTTTGCGCATTACGCATTACGGACTTTACGCACCTATGTGAACCCAGCTTAACTCGACCATGTGAACCCTTTTGCTGTATCAAAAAACGTCCTACATTGATTGATGGAAGGATTAAATTGTCGAATCTCCTCTATTGTTAGTGTAGAATAGAACGAAGTTTTCGAGGGTCGTTTGTATGGAGAGAGAACAACCACTTTATTAAAATTGGCGAGATGCCCTTAGATCGGGTTGCCTTACGACACAGCATGATAACTCATAACAATAAGTCATAACGATTAAGATTATAATAAAATATTTCAAAACAATAAGTAATAATAATATGTGAAACAAATTCAAAGTGGTCAATAATAAGAACAACAACAAAAAACAAGTAATCAAAAAAACAGATAATTTAATCATGCGTAAACAAGTGTTGGTTAACAATGTGGAGTGTGTCTCTGAGGATTGTCAAGTATAACTCGGAGAGATCGGCCTTTTAAAACTTGAAATCCGTGAAAAATTTACATAAAAATGGGGAAGCAGTCCCACGCACTCCAAACCACAGCCCGAAAACCTCCCAGTTATCAACGCTCCGCCAATTTCGCCCAATTTATTGTGTACTTTCAGGGCATAGGTTCTTTTTTCTCAACAATCTTATTCATACTAGGACCCTCAAAAACGCCATAATTTTATTTATTATCACCTCAAGATTGAGAACTTGTCCACATTGTTGATGTAGACTAAAGAATTGTCATGTTTTCTAGAATACATTATTGCATTATGCCTGACTTGATTAAGCTATTGAACTTAAGTGTTGTTTTCCACTTCAGGATAAGCGGAGTGTACAAATCAATGGTCTTCAAGTACGATGGGGACAAGACTGGCAACTTGACGTTCAACAATTCGAGGTTGCCGCTCGCTACGATACGAATACCAATCAAGAACACAACTATTCCCAACGGAATGCAGTTGAAAGTTAGCTTCATACTTAATTCATCAATTTATTTATTCATTTATTTTTCGTTTTTACTTGAATAATTTAGCAACATTTGGTGACATTTTCAAGGAATTAATAGGAAAATTGGATGACCTGTAATGTAATTTCATGTAGTGTTTTAACCTTAGGGCGGGCGCACCATCTAAGCTCACACTGATGGGCGCAGAGCGGCACTTTGGCCGCCTTCGAATAAAAAATGTTTTTAGCGTATAAGTGGATGTGTACACCATTGATCAGTGACTTCCACATTAGGGAAACACAAATCAGGTGCTCAACCATGAATATTAGGTAAAAGAAATACATTTCATTGAAAATAATTTTCAACTAGATGGGCATAAATAAAAACGTAGGTAATTTGAAAATATGACCAAATCAGACTAAAAAAGTTAAGCGTGTAAAGTGAGTACATAGTGTACTTGAGCACCTACCTACCCATGTATACGTAGATCCAATGGCAGTGTTGTCAACTTTCATGCTGATTTACGAGCGTCGTTCGCGAACCTGACGTAGCTTCTGCCTGCCATCTGGTGTCTTATGTTGTAATTTGAGAATACCTGTGCGTTCCGTTGCGCTGTCGATTGCTTTTGTCTATGCAAGATCGTTTTTAATGAAAAGGCGGCCAAATTGCCACCCAAGTTCCTGCCCGAAGGTTAATGTTGAACTTTTCCCCCTAAACTACTCGCTAGCTGCACTCTGTACCGCATTTCTGTTTCAATTGCCTGCTCTCCTATAGAACTGTGCTCTAAAACGAATGGGTGACCTCAACAGAATACATAGCCGTGGTTTTGCAAAGCGTTATTCTTCAAATAATCTTATATTTTCATGAACTAAAACAATTCAAAACATAAACAAAACGTAAAATTCTCTTCTCTCATTACATCACCCTCTGACTAGAAGTGACTAACTTCTTTTTCTTTACAAACAAACATCTTTCTGGTAATTCATTGGGGATAGCGGTGTGGCTATGGTCGTTTGGGGGTGGACTTGGGACCGACCTCTGCGGGGATCGTTGGTTCAAGGCTCATCGCCGGCAGCGTGCGTTTTTCGGCGGCTGTCGCCCCCCTCGTCACAACCCAGGGTGGTGAGGCGATGGGAAGCCATGAGCGAAATCATCAGAACAAATTCTGATCTTCCTTTTGGAAGACAGCTGATGACGTCTGTGATGCTAGGAGTGGGAGTCATTCAACCTGAAATGGTTGTTTACTTTACTTTTTTTAACTGGAAATTCACTTTTGGTTTATTATTTTCAATAATAAACCTTTGAAATCGACCAACAAACATTTTTTTAACCCTCCCCCCCTCAAAATTTGTTGGTTTTTGTTTCAAGGTACATAGAATCCGAAAATCAAATAAAAATTTTGTCACGGCCTGGAATCGAACCTTGGTTTCTCAGACTATTATTCTTGCAGTCTAGACCGAATTTGTTCATCAGTCTCGCGGTACAATTTTTTGGGCTGGAAAAAATGTCTCATTTTGGTTAATTGTTTTCAATAATGAACCTTTGGAATCGATCGAGCAAGAAAAGAGTTTCGTATGCAGAATCCAAAAATTGAATTCAATTCCGCCGCATGCGGAACTTTCCTTAGTTACCAAGGACCAATTTCCAGTTTTCACTTCAAAGAGTTAAAAAATGAGGGCTGAAATTTTCAAAATATCCTAGTTCAAAAACTTTCTTATCAAGGTAGGTACTTATTGTTTTTTCCTCAATTTAAAATAGTATTGAATTTTTTGAATCGATGAGACCACCCAGAGCTCCATAGGTCCAACCATTCACATGGAAAACCGTAAAACATGGAACATGTTTTAGCCAAATTCAGTGCAGGACGGTCGTAGGTAGGTGTAGTACAAAAGTTATATTATCCCTAGCAACATAATCTAATATGCATTAAGAAAACTCGGTGCTTTGTGCCTCGAAAACTGGAGCATTGAAAAAGGCGGGCGATCGGAGTATTTGAAAAGGTGTAAGATCGGAGTGTTGGAAAAGGCGTATGATCGGAGCGTTGGAAAAGGCGTATGATCGGAGTGTTGGAAAAGGCGTAAGATCGGAGTGTTGGAAAAGGCGTATGATTGGAGTGTTGGAAAAGGCGTAAGATCGGAGTGTTGGAAAAGGCGTATGATCGGAGTGTTGGAAAAGGCGTAAGATCGGAGTGTTGGAAAAGGCGTATGATCGGAGCGTTGGAAAAGGCGTATGATTGGAGTGTTGGAAAAGGCGTATGATTGGAGTGTTGGAAAAGGCGTATGATCGGAGTGTTGGAAAAGGTGTATGATTGGAGTATTTGAAAAGGCGTATGATCGGAGTGTTGGAAAAGGCGTATGATCGGAGTGTTGGAAAAGGCGTATGATCGGAGTGTTGGAAAAGGCGTAAGATCGGAGTGTTGGAAAAGGCGTATGATCGGAGTGTTGGAAAAGGCGTAAGATCGGAGTGTTGGAAAAGGCGTATGATTGGAGTGTTGGAAAAGGCGTATGATCGGAGTGTTGGAAAAGGCGTATGATTGGAGTGTTGGAAAAGGCGTAAGATCGGGGTGTTGGAAAAGGCGTATGATTGGAGTGTTGGAAAAGGCGCATGATCGGAGTGGTGGGAAAGGCGTATGATCGGAGTGTTAGAAAAGGCGTATGATCGGAGTGTTGGAAAAGGCGTAAGATTGGAGTGTTGGGAAAGGCGTATGATCGAAGTGTTGGAAAAGGCGTATGATCAGAGTGTTGAAAAGGCGTATGATCGGAGTGTTTAAACCGCGCATCCCCTTTTTGCGTAACGTTTTTCGGATAGTTACCCTAGGTCAATAACATGTTCCATGTTAATACAATTTTTTAAAAATTAATTTGTAGCGTTTTTTTCTCAGTATTTTTCATTTGTTTACCTAGATACGAAAGAAAAATCGAGAATTGACCTTCTTACTTTGAAATACTCCCAACAACTGGGTCGTTCGTGTCGCCTGTCGTGCTTGGAACGCATGCGATCGAGTTTTTCCTCACATGCGGTACAGAGTGCCGCTTAGCGTGCCCTTAAGGGTTAATTAGATAGATAGCTTTAAAGTTCATTTCCCTCGGTGTTAATTTAATTCGTCGAATGCATTTGTTGTAGTGTCACTTGTGGAAAAACGAGTACGGATGGAATTTCAATCCTTGTACAACTTCAAAACTAGTGCCTTTCAGCAAAGTACAGGCTATTGAATGCAAATGCCCGTTTCCTGGAGTTTATGGGTGAGTACTCCAGTTCAACTCTCAAACTTCGTGAACGCATTCGATCCAGATTGGTTTGTACTAACAATAAAGTTCATTATTACTGACTGGAGGTAAGCATATCATAAAATGCTTGTTAGTTAAGAATAAATTATGTCTGTTTTGTGGATTCTTGTGATCAGATCAATCCAACATAGTTCCATTGATTTCTTCTTCCATTGGCGCTACAGTCCTATGTGGACCCTGGCCTCCCGTACGACTGTCCTCCATGAAGCTCTATCCTTCGCGGCTTCGTCTGGATTCCTGATCCGGAGCTTTCTTAGGTCCTCGTGCACCCCGTCTCTCCATCTCACCCGGGGACGTCCTCTTCTTCTGGTCCCATCCATTCTATGTACGTGTCCAAACCATTGGATCCTCTGGGCTTTGGTAAAACGGACAATGTTCCCATGATCAATCAGCTCGTCCAGCTCATTGTTGGTGCGGATTTTTCACTCTCCCTCAGCAAACCTTGCACCGAATATTCTCCTGAGGATTTTTCTTTCAAAGACTAGGAGAGAGGTTTCATCCTTGGCTGTAAGTGACCACGTCTCGGCTCCGTACGTTACCACTGGTCTTACAAGTGAGTAATACAGTCTTAGTTTGGACTGTCTGGAGAGAAGGCGCGATTTGAATAGCTTGATGCAGCTGAATTAGGCTCTATTGCCAGCGTTGAGGCGTTGCTGGATTTCACTGGATATATCATTTTTACCTGTGATGGTTGTGCCAAGGTACTTGAACTCTTGCACGCCCTCAAAAGTTGTACCATTCAGTGATACGTCCATGGATCTTCTAGCGGGATCAGTGGACACTGCCATATATTTGGTCTTAGATGGGCTCACAATTAGCCCCATCTGCGCAGCCAGGTTTTCCAATCTGGAATAAATATCTTCCAAGGCTCGCAGGTTTCTAGAAATTATGGCAATATCATCCGCGTAACCGCATAATTGTACTGATTCATAAAATATAGATCCACCTGGCTCTACCTGGCTGATTGCATTGTGTAGGGCTAAATTGAATAGCACTGCTGACAGCCCATCACCCTGTCGGACTCCACCACAAACCTCAAAAGCTCGGCTAACTTTATTTCCAATCATCACTCTTGCTTTGGTGTCTTGTAGGGTCATACCAATAAGATTGACCAACTTTTGGGGGATGCCAAAATGGATCAAAGCTTGGATAAGTTTTTCTCTTGACAACCGATCGAAAGCCTGAACAAAATCTATGAACAGGAGATGGAGGTCGATGCTATACTCATAGCACTTCTCTAGTACCTGCCTTATCACAAAAATTTGATCCGTGGTACTTCTTTCCTGTCTAAAACCGGCCTGGTATTCACCCAACAGCTTTTCCGAGTGTACACTGAGTCTTTTAAGGATTACGCCAGACAGTATTTTATAAGCGACGTTTAGTAGAGTGATTCCTCTGTAGTTATTGCACTGCAGCTTGTCGCCTTTTTTGAATACCGGGGTTCCATTGATTTAGTAGCCATAAAGAGGCCCATTTGCTCACCTGCGTTGGAGATGCGGTTACAGGAGGCTGGCTTCAAGTATCTGACCCTCTTGAAGCCGATTTCCCTGGATTTCCAAGTCCATGACCTCAGATGTTGACATGCACGAATATTGATCTGTTTGGGAAATTGAAATATGTCTGTGTATCAAATAACATGTATGAATGTAATGAAACCTAATTCTACTTGGTTTGGTTACTTAAATATAATAATTTTCCTTGATGTTGATACTGACATGATACACAATTGTCTGTCGAAAAGTAAGTGACGTGTTCCCTTTAATTGAAATGAGGATTATTGTTTGAAATAACCTCCAATTGTAACCTCCAGTCTGTCGGGATTATGACCCCTAGAGGCCTCCATAAACCACCCCTATAGCCGCCTCTGACCACTGTGACGCCTCATTTCTTGACTGAATGATTGAACTACTGCTGTTATCTCACAAAACCCAGGTCTGGATATGTGATCCAGTATCGGTATCTGACTGATTGAATTGAGAACTGACACATCAGTATGTGACTGATTGTCCTTGTGTTGTAGCTCCAGATCAGTATCTGACTTGCTGAACTATTGTATGTTCTTGTAAAACCAGTATCTGATTGGCAGACTGAATTTGACACGTCAGTGTTTGACTGGCTGCCTTCACTTGACTGAAGGAGTCTTGAAACTAGACTTTGCTGCTTGATTATTGACTGATTTGAATTCCACTGATGTTGTTGACTGATACCTATGACTGGAGATTACAATGGAACAATAAAGAACATGATTATTCAATTAGATAAGGTATTAAATGAGTTGTAAGTATATGGATGCAGACTCACTAACCAAGCGTATACACTAGAGGTGTGTCAGTACAGCTGTTCCAGGATTATGGAACTGAGTATCACTTGTAATGGTCCCATGCTGTTACGAAAACTCAGCCCTTACTGGACCAGTTCCACGGACCGATAAGATATCATGGAATCGTTCTGGACTGGGAAGGGATCTTTCGGACCAGTAAGGATGGAACTTGTCTCCAGTTTAGTTCCAAGTACCAGTAAGCGCCCTTGCCGATTCCAAGGACCGGTAAGCATGGATCTTGCTTCCAGTTCTCTTCCATGTAGCTGGAAGCGCCCTTACCTTTTCCATGGACTTAGAATATAATAGTGTCATGGAATGGCTCTGGACTGGGAAGGGATCTTTTGGACTCACACGCACCCAATAGATGTACTCTATCTGAGGTTGGTTTGTTGTTCCTAACCCTTCATATATATTTGGCTGGTCTTGGCAAGATTCAGGTGTCGTGACCTGAATCTTGTTACAACTTCGCGACATCACCTGATTATGCAGTAATGATAGAAATGTAGCTCTGGTATTAAATATTTTGACGTTGATTTATTCTGAAGATCAATGGAGAATGTCGAATGTATTTAAGTATAATGTTCCATATTCCTTGTCACCCTTTGATCATACTCTTTGCTTTTCAGAGCGTTCCTGGTTGCAGAACCTCCCAAAGTCGTCCCGACCGTTCTACCCAAGCCAGAGGTAACAAAAGAACTTACGACGCAACCTCCATCGACTAAGGCCGCACCACCAACTACTATCCCCACTACAGCAGCTCCTACAACAACACCAACAACATTGCCAACAACACCAACAACGTTGCCAACAACGACTGCCTCCAACGCAACAGCGTCGAATAAAACTGCAGCAGTCGCACCACAAGAGGCCACCAAACCAGCTACTACCACCAAACTTCCAGTCAACGTGACGTCATCCGCCACCCCCACGCCAGTCCCTACTCTCACACCAGAGAACTACAGAGTGGCAGCATCCTTCATGTAAGCCGCAAAAACTTATAATTTCAACATAATTATGTCTTTAGACTGGGGGTCATAAAATCGTCTCTGCCCGTTCAAATTGTTCAAAATGGTTGTTACTACAGGATAAATGAAAACTTCAATGAAACGATTGGTTTGAAGAAACAAGAGTTTGAAAACTCCATCAAAACCCAACTCATCAAATCTGTGCAGATCTCGGATCAAGCTAAAATCGACGCCACGAATAGTAATGGTAAGTCAAGTTTCTGGACCCTAAATTTGCTTAGACGATAATAAACGTGTTTTCTACTGTTAAATTTGGAATAAAGCTATTTCTTGAGAAATTTACTTACTTTTGTCGATCTGACTGACTGAATTAAGTACTGACTAACTATTTATCTGACTCTTGAAAATTTGAAGGTGAAGTCGTTGAGTGGTTTAACCCTGTACTTGGCAAAAGTATCCACATGGCGATTCTTTCAAATTCCCCCCCCCCTTAAAGTGTACTTTAGGCCCTCCAAAACATGTTAAATTGAAAAAGCTTCTAAAATGTTTAAATTTGAACAGATTTTCATCACGTATGGTATAGTAAGTACCTACATAATCGTATACTTCCATGTCACTAAATATTATTAAATTATAAAAATAAAATTAAATATTATGTATTTCGTTCTATTTCAGTAAGAAAAAAAAATCCATGAAATAATAACATAGTGGAATTAATAAGAGTATAATAGCAACTAATAAGTAATAGCAAGGTATGATTATACCTTCTCACCTGCTGGAAGTGGTAGTTAGATAAAGTAGGTATAACTCAATCAAAGACGTATCGAGTTTATTATCTCAAATTTTGGTAGTTTTCCTGTTGGGATTTGTTTACATTTTCCCCCTAAAGTGTACACTTGGCCTTCTAAAAACGTGGTAAAACTGTAAAAGCTCCTTGTTAACATTTGTACAGAAAACACGTATGGTAGAGATGGGCGGTATTTAACATAACTGTTAAAAATAACCTAATACCGGGTTTTGTTAATTCCGCTTGGAACCTATTACCAAAATAACCCTGTTATTAAATAACGTTACAGGGACAGCTCCAAAATGTGCGGAGCCGGAACAATAGCTTGGTAAAAAGAGTGAAAATACGCTGAAACGTAACTATGTCAGGAATAATGTGATCAATTTAGGTAGGAAACAAAAACTAGAAATCAACGAAATCATCCTTTGGAATGAAATAACATGATAAAAAAACGAACGCACATAGGGAACGAAAAGTAGAAACGATATCTTGGAATGACCAGTTGAGAAGGTCCCTGAGATAACCTATTAATAAGTAACAGGTTATTGGAACCTAGTACCAACCCGGAGCGGTAACGGTGGAACCGTTTCTCCCATCTCTAACATATGGTATATTAGACGTTGCGAAGTACAGGGTTAAGGGAATTCGGTTTCTGCTGTTTACAAAACCAGGTTACTAGGTAGGTCGATTAAGGTTCTATAAAATGCCTAGCTAAATGACAGAGGTTTTTAAGGAGACTCCGCTCGTAAGTTTTTGGTTGGTATGAACTCGTGGAGCAGCAATAAGGGTATTTATTGACTTTCCCTTCTCTGTGGTGCCTACCTGGGAGGTGGTGAGGAGGAAGGTCGAACAACTGGCGCCTGTTGCCCGTTTGGGAAGTTGAGATCCTTTGTTGCTGGACCCCGTGGTCTCCACATATTTTTGCATGATAGAGTTGGAGACACAACATACTCGTACCTATATAATTATGTTGTATGGATAGTAATGTAAACACAAATTATTAGACGATCTTGTTTACAGAAAATATTAAAGTTGTCGTTAATATGAGGTACGCCGAGAAGACTGATGTTTCAAAGCTTCAGCAGCTTTTGAGTAGTGGTGAGCTGAAACTGCGCGGTCTGAACAACACTGAGTTGAAGGTTCCCAAGCAGAACCTCGAACTGGTACTCGCTCAAAAAGATGGTGAGTTCACATCTTATTCATCAAGATTTTACTTACTTAACTTATCTCACTCCTCAAGATCTAGGAGCGGTAATCCATTTGACATGGCTCCTCTCGCTTCTGGGGTCTGGTCAGGTGGCAGTGTCCCATACCTCTCTGGTCTGGGCCAGATCTGGTAAGGTCAAGCCACAGTGTCGCTGCACCTTTATGGTTGAACATGGTAACTTGAGGTGCCATCGTTACTAATCCGTATGGAAACTTGAAATGTTTTATTATCGTTTTAGGGCGATCGTCTACGTTTGCTGTGGTTTCGACAGCCATCTTCATCTCTCTGGCGTTTATACTGGCAATATTACTGAGCGGCATGTTCTTGAAATGGAAGCGACAACAGCGGGCACTCAGTTTCGTTCAAGTAATATTTCTCTTTCGAAATAATCACTCGACTTTTTTTAGCTTTACACTCTTTAACTTTACTCTTCTGAGATGGCGTGAAAGGAGGATCAGTAGGTACAAAATGTCGTGCTAGCGCTGCTAGAGTGTGTCCTGATCTCACTGAACTGAGAGAGGTTCCTGAAACTTAACATAATTTTGACACCATAGAAACTCGACTCATAATTATGGTGAAGATGCAACTACTTATTTCTCATCATCGTGCGAATCCCCGTGTGTGCGATATTTTGCGGTACTTTCTCCCCTCAAAGTGACGAAAAATGAAGGAAAGTTGACTCAACCATGAAGGTGGATTGACGTGGGATGGAAAGGTCAGAACGACTGAAGGGAGGGGGCTGGCAGTGTCAGGGGAAGGTTCACATGGATGGAATGGACGGAATGATATTTTTTTTTTTTTTTTTTTTTTTTTTTTTTTTTAACTCCCCTCAAAGACAAAATGTCTTTTGTGACGGAGGGGGCACGCCATAAATGAAAATAAATAAATAAATCAAATATAATGGGGAGGACGCCCAGGACTCACCCGACGCCGGCCCTGGGGATGAGGGAAGATGAGGAAGGTGGGGGTGGGAGAGAGGGATGAAGGGAAGTGCCTCTATAAAACGACCACCAGTTCAAATACGAGCCGAGCAGGACGCGGGTGGTGATACCACGGAGTACGCCTACTGAAATGCCCAACTCACGCAACTCCGTGGCACTTTTCCCGCACCACACCCCGCGCCATGACAAGGTTGCTGCCATCACCCTGATGTTGTTGGGTACCACTCCTTTTAGCTCCGACACCGCTTGCCGTAAATCATCTCTGTCATACTTTCTTATCTTAGCCCGCCAAGTCTGCTCCATGTCCAAGCTGCCATTGACAACTTGGACATCCAGGATAATGCAAGACTGGTCGGGCTTGACGGCAACGATGTCGGGCTTCTTACCCTGGTCACTTGGCATGTGATACAATCTCTCCCTCTCAACATCCCAGCCGCTAGATGACAAAGCACCTGCTATCTGCTTGGCGACCGCATCATGACGTAGAATGCGGCCCCCATGAGTCCGAGGACACTGCTGCACTACATGATAAAGATGTTCATTTCCACTCCGACAGGCACGGCAAAGGGGTAGGGTTGTCCCGCGACTACCTCTCGAACACCGTACCGCAGTTGGCAGAGTTGCCATGCGGACGGCGTGAAAGTGTCGGTAGTCCTGGGCCCCAATGCCCTCCGAAGCCCAATCTACCCATTGGGATGAGACAAGGCTTTCGGAGCACTGTCGGAGTTCTTTACCATCTACTGACTCATGCAGGGCAGCAGCAAACTCAG
The DNA here is from genome assembly GCA_009739505.2 of Apolygus lucorum. Lineage (NCBI taxonomy): Eukaryota > Metazoa > Arthropoda > Insecta > Hemiptera > Miridae > Apolygus > Apolygus lucorum. The sequence continues at coordinate 11,999,595 of CM019170.2, forward strand.
CAGACGAACTGGGTTTTGGAGCAGATGGTGTTGCTCGGTCGCACCATGCTAACTGCTGCCTGACAAAATCAAGATCAGCAGCCGCACGGGCGACCTCCCAGCTCGACCCTTGAAGGGCTAGCAGGCGCTGGCGGCGCAGGGAAGGGATACATGCCGAGAGAGACACAATGCCAAGCCCACCGGATTTGACCGGTGCGTGGAAATAGGCACTTGGGACACCAGGTGGGAACTTCAGCCAAGAGCGCACAGCAGAGCGAACTTGTCGATCTAACTCTTGCAGCCTCCCCGCTGTAAGCCTGCCAAAGACTAACCCATAGGTCAGCTTTGGCAGTAAGTACGTGCGGAGGAGGCGCAGCTTCTGCTGTGGCTTCAATGGAGCCTTGGTAACGCGAGCTAGCGCTCTACCAAGGTCCACACGGCTGGTGGTAATGGTGGCCACCCCCATGAAGTCGACTCCAAGGTACCGCCAAACCTCCAGCACGGATCGAGATGGAATGGGGGACTGTCCTACGACAAAACCCCCATCCACAACTTTCACCTTGTGCTGGCGACCCGACGGGACCAAGGAGACCGACCCACACTTATCGGGGTTAACCATGAGTCCACACCTGGCTAGCTGCTTAGCAAATGCATTGAGGGCGATCTGCAAGCCCTCACGGGTTTCTGCGAGTAGGATAACATCATCGGCAAAAGCCAATGCTCCTACTCGCACCCCAGGGGCGAGATCAAACCCTACTTCAGTGGGCAGCTTACCCAAGGCCGTATCCACGACCAGGTTGAAGAGGAGTGGCGATAGGGGATCCCCCTGGCGTACCCCACGCCCGATCCGTACATCCCCTGAAACCTCGCCCCCTGCCTCGAGGACCGTCACGCCTTCATGGTACAGACAGGCCACATACTCAATTAATCGAGATGGGGCCCCGACACCACGAAGGCAATCGGTCAGGGCAAAGTGACTGACTGTGTCAAAGGCCTTAGCGACGTCCAGAGCGGCGAGGTGGAGTTGCCGGCGTTTAATACGGGCCAGCGAGATGACAGTTTGGAGAACTGTAAGGTTCTCCGCTGTGCCATCCGCTGGCCGAAACGCTCTCTGGACATCACCAATGACACCAGCCACCTGGAGGCGAGATGCCAGTACTTTTTGGAAGTGGCGGAAGACTACTGAGGACACTGAGATCGGTCGATAGCCTCCAGGCCCACTTCCCCCTTTCTTGGGAATAAAAACGGTTCGGGTACGGGTTAACGCTTTCGGGGGTCTTCCCGCAAGCATGAGCAGGTTGAGGATGAGCAGCTTAATCGTATTCGGTGCTTTATTCCAGCGACGGGCAGAAACACCATCCGGTCCAGCAGATGTGGAGTTCTTGACACGGCACTTGTGTGCCTCGTCAAGTAGCACCGGCGAACACAAGATGCTACGTAAGGAATCCCTGGTGGAGACTGGGGGAACCACTCGCTCCCCAGGGTTGTGGCTGGGAGCACTCAAAAGTGGCTCCCAGAAATCCACAAACTCCTGAAGAGGGGGCTGAACTTGATCTTCCCCAGGCTCCTCCAGTACCTCCGCAGCTACACGTGCCGGATGCTTCCTCCACAAACTCTGAACCCGGTGGTACTCCTGCCGTCTTGCTTGCTTAGCTGCTCTGCGACCTCCACGCAACACCACTCTGGGAGGAGGTCTCCCCTGGTGCCGCGTCACGGTCGCATCCCCAACCCGCGGGAAGATTCTCCCTAGATAGGCCGCAACCATGTCCTCCAGGTTGTCCAGCCCTTCAGCAGCCCGCCTCGCCAGATCCTGCAGGTAGGTGCTTTCGTAGCCTTCAATACGACCTACCTGCCCCCCGAGCCTCAAGACTTCGGTCTTCAATTCGGCAAGAAGACCGGAGGTCCCCGGGGAGGGATACTGAATGGCAGACTGCTGGTCCACGCCAGCAATAGGAGATGCAGGAGAAGCCCCACCGCTATTTGCCAGGATAGCTTCCTGGACAAGCTGCTTATAGTGGGGCTTCAGGCGGAGGTTCTTGATGGCAATGACTGTGCGCGTGGGAAAACGTTCGCTTAAATAAACATTTATATTACGTACCCCATTGCGCACAGCCACCACCTCATCTGCCGCCATCCTGCGCAAATCCTCGGAAGCATACCTAGGCTGTACTCTTTCTATTTCAATTGCAGCATTAGCAGCAACAGGATGCTTCCGTCTGACGTGGACACCAAGGCCAGACCTGGAGGTGAATGCCCGCTCACAATGGGCACACTGGTGGTCTAAAGAGGCTGTGGAAGAGGAAGAGGGTAGGGATGATGAGGAAGAGGAGGAGGGAGAGGATGGCCGACGCCCCTGCCTGGGGCGCCTCTGAGCGCCTCCCCTAATACCCCGCGAGCCAATGGGCTGGCGGGGGTTATGAGGCTGGTCTGCTTCGTCAATCATAACGGGGGGCGCTAATATTGAAGGGTCAGGGAACCCGTTAACAGGGGTCCCCTCCCTAGTCGCCAGAGGGTCATTCAGCCACCCCTGGAAGTTCAAGAGGGGTCCACCAAGGAAACCTAATGGGACCACCTCTGTCCATCCCAGGGGGCCCGGGTTGTGCGACGGGGACGCATGACCTTGACTTGGGTAGGGATAACCTTCCTCCTGGAAGCCTTGCCTCCCAGTGCAACCTTCACCAGTAGTTTTCACCCTCTCAACGCGGGTGTCCACCAGTGGTGGATGCTGCGGTCTTTCCCTCAGCCTGCCGTCCACACATGGTGGACAAGGCGAAATTTGAAGGAGACTTTTAAACGTTCAAAAATAAGTATTTCAGCGGTAAAACAGTTTCAAAGTCCCGTGAGAGATTATAACCCTTCAGTCTGTCCAACATAACATGCGAAAACCAACGAAAACATGCGAAAACCACACATGGAGGATGGTGAATAGGAGAGAGTCAACGGGATGGTTTTTCGTCTAGGCCGGGGACAGTGGTACTGATTATTGACCCGCGTTGAGAGTGTTCAGCATGCAGAAAGCTGAAGACGGACGATGGTATAAGGGTCATTTTCCTAGAAAGGGACAATCGTTATCCCAAGATTTCAGAAAACTTAGAGTTCGACTCAAGTTCTGCCAAAAATCAGGGATTAACCTCACACCATACTTATTGAATTTCGACGAAAGAACACACAGTGGGGCGCTTAATTAATTAATTAAAAATTAAAGACGAAAACCTATTGGCAGATGAAAGACACCCATGCAGATGAAAGACTGTCGTGCCCAAATCGCAGTAATTCATGGACAGATTAAAGACGTGATCATGTTTCATCCAAACTTTCACCCTTCAAAATTCGGTGCAAACATCAACAATGCATAATTTTGTTCAAACAACTTCATTCGAATGTTCTGAAAATGGGAAAAAGTATAATAAAATAACAAAACTAAGTTTTTAGTGAGCAACTCAATTTAATTTTCAATAAAACTTTATTTCCAAAATAATCCAATAAAACATAATAAATTGATTAATAAGCATTTGGTCAATTAAAAAAATTGACCCCTTAAAAAATTTGGCCCTTTCTGGAAAAATGACCCATAAACATTTCTTCCGCCATTCTGTCAAGATGGCGGCCACCATTCTCCACTGGGGAAAATCAGCCATTCAGATTGCGTTATTTCTCTCCCATCGTTCCGACCTTTCTCGCCGAATCCACCTTTTTGTTCGCCGATCTGCCTCATGGAAGGAAACTTTCGGTGGTAGACCTATAGAAGCGAATCTTTGAAATTCTGTTTTTATTCCGAGGAATCCAAAAAAAACTGCAGCTATATTTATTTAACCTTCTTCTTTATGAAACTCCTAATATTTCAAAATAGTTCTTGTTGAGGTAAGGGGATTAAGTTCAAAATCATAGTTTTTTATAAAGAAAAAAGCATCACCCACTTCGTTTGGTTGAACCACGGGCAGCCCGGAAGACCAAAAATGTGACCGCTATCTCCATGATAATAAATAACGACACTGAACTGCCTGCATGGAATGGGACCGCTCGAGTCATTTCTAATCTGTGACCGACCGGGACCGCTCGTGTTGTTTTCAAACACGAGAAGAACACTTTCACTCTTGCTGGGATCACTCATGCCATCAGCCTCGAAAATTGTGTTGGCACTCGACATTTGTGTTAATTGAAGATAGATTATTTCTGGCCAATGCTTCAAAATTGATGAAAACAAATATTTTCAGAATATGGAAATCAGCGCTCCGAGATATTTAAGACTGCAAGAAGAATCTAATATCGATACTTTAGAGCGAAATTATGGAAGTACGGAACATTTGCGCTCTGGTAAGTTTACTCAGCCTTTATTATGACGATAGCAAATCTGCAAAACTGTCCGAGATGACCAAATCTCACTGAAAGGGCGATAAACCCCCAGTTTTTGGAACGTCAAATCAATGATCCCCCATAATGGGCTGATTGCTGACTAATAGAAATCCTAGAAAAATCCCACAAAATTCACATTTTTGTAAATTTTTGAAAATGGGGCAGCAGTTCAGCAGATTTACTGTCGATGTTTTTTTATTAAAAAAAAAACAGCATGTTAAATTGAAAAGATCACTATGTTGAGTTGTGAAACTAAAAAATAAATCCAATGCCAACAGGAGACTTGGATTCTGGAATTGTTCTCACTGTCGATCCAAACCGGATGTCTACAAAATACCGCAAAGGGAGCAGCTCTAGGTAAATATGACTGCCACATTTAAGTATTCTTGGTTACTTACTAGCTAGTTTTTCAGAAAAAAAAATACCCCCATAGTGCACCCAATACCACTCAATCCCTGAAAATTTCCCCAAAATCGGATCAAAAATGTAGAATACCCTCGGGGTAGCCAACTCCTTAGGCAAATATGCAACCTCTTCCAAACGGAAAGTCTTGCAATTAATGAATAGGGGTATTCATGGGTCTGATTCGATCGTCGTATTTCGAAATTGTGGTAACTCGAGGGTTTCATGAGGCTCCCACATGTTCCCCCGTCGACTCGTCGAAAATCAAATTGTGCGTAGTGCTCCTTGCACCGTCAGACTATAACCAAGTCCGTGTCAAAAGAACCGCATGTTCATTAATTTCCTTTTAGTTAAAAAATGAGAATACCCCAGAGGTTCCTAATAAAATCCTGTTACAAAGTTCCTAGTACACAAACGAAAAAAATCTACGGCTAGAATTAAAAAAGGATCATGCTTCTGACTTCTGAATAGGTACCTGCCGATGAGGAGTCTTGTCTCAAAGGAAATCCCTTTTGAACGCATTTTGGTACTTAGCTCATGGCTGAAACATGTTCCATGCTGGAAACGAGAATGTGTTATGTTCCCTTTAATGCCAGCAAGCAACATTTCCACTTCTCCCGCAGACCATCAGATGGCCGCATTTCTCATTAGCTGCTTTGGTGGCTCAGCTCCACTCATTTAATCGAGAAAAAACCCACTTCGAACAGAATAAAAACGAAATAAACGAACGGAAAAACGGAATAAAAGACAAAAAAGGTGTGGTTAATAGAAAAACTCAGAAAGAAAGGACGAGAAGATCTGTTTGTTGATGTTATGATAGCTGCTTCACACTACTGCCGCTAGGATCACATTTTTGATTCGACGTCAAATCCCAGGGTCTGCTCAGAGAGGCAGTCCGGAACTAAACCAGAACTGAAAAGGAGAGGGGATAGAGGCGAATGGACTCCTCCAAACCCCTCCGAACCATTCAGGACTGCTTCTCCAAACAAACCTTCGGTTTACGACGCCTTCAGCCCGTGGTAAATCGAATCGTCGAATGAGCCGGAGCTCATGCGCATTGACTCTCATTGAATTTCCAAATTCGAAGATTCGACGTCGAATCTCCCAGACCATCAATACCCCTAATAGAGAGTTCCTAGTAGGGTCGATACGAACCCGCCAGAACCAGATCGTCCGCCATGTTTTCAATACGGCGCGCCAGATTGCCTCTGAGTGACGTATTCTGCCGTAATGTTACGGCGCTGGATCAGATACAGCGAGAGAGTGTGTGTGTACAAATATGGCACCGGACTGAGAGTGTGTGTGTAATACATCACGCCATATCTAAGCCACTAGGAACTAACTCTCTATTAAATCCTGGCATCAGAAACAAGATAATAAACATCTTTACTGACAGCCAATCAAGTACAAAAACCCTTCAAAATTCCCATCACTACTTCAAAACTGGTTTCGTTAATTAATTTATCAGTTAAGTACCTACTGATGGACGTGTGGAAGAGGAAGCAGAAAGAACGCAGTAAATCTTAAATGACGAGCGCTTTCGGGGCAGGCTGGGCCCTTCTTCAAGTCTCTTAACCTTTTAGCACCTTTTTACATGCCCAGGAGGCTCCCCAGTCTTGGATTTAAAGGGCCCGCTCGGACTGAGACAACTCCCCTGTCCTGACTTATTTTTCACGCACTCATCCATTCCGCCTATCTTCAAAGAAGCGTTACAGATTCAAAATTCCGTTCAAATTCCACCAAATTTTGATCTAATGTTTGTTAAAATGTATAGTATTCATTCATGTAAAAATATCCTGAATTTTTTCGTATTCAAACGTTTTTCTAAACAGTTTTGTTCCACAAATGAGGTGAAAATCAAAATATTCCATCAAGTAATAAGTTCCACGATTTCATTGTCCGTATATGTACGGCGATTTCTTCCAGACATAGTTGGCACACAAAAGAAAATAAATCAAAAGAATTACACTCTCGTTGGAAAAGGCAAGCGGTAAATGTAACCCCCCCCCCCCCCCTCCGCACAGAATTGTCTAAAGGTGGCCATTCACTAGCGCTCCATCCATCCAAATGCGTGCTGGCGCGCCAAAGTTGTTGTGTGAGTGGGGAAAACCATCGCGATTTCGATGGAGCAGTAGGCTGGGTCGGATATCCGTGCCGTCCAAAATCCACCGCGCCGCGCCGTTTGGCAGGCCTGGCAATTTCACGTGAATGGGGAATCCAACGAGCCGCGCCGCGCCAGGATTCACCATTCACTATCACGCCAACGCTCCAAACTGTGGGACTGTGCGAACGCAAAACTGTGAACCTAAAACGCTGCAAATTATTACAAAAAGGTTTATCACTTTTCTCTATGGATCACTCGCCCTTCATGGGTGCCTTCATCAGGAAGTTTGATTACTGGTTGCTAAGGATGCAAAACTGAATACAGTAGAACTCCAATTATCCGAATTAATGGGGACCGGGACCCATTCGGATAATCAAATATTCGGATAATCGGATTTTTGACATTTTCATGTCTTTCATATGGCACATAAAAAAAAAATCGTCACGAAATTTGATGCGACGAAATTTGTCCCAGGTCGCCACAATGATGATTATGACCATCAGAAGTGAAGTTGTTAGGTAGGTAGGTACTTTACAGTTTGATATTACCAGATCAGCTGAGTCGAAAATTGAGCTCCCAGATCAGCTGAGTCGAAAATTGAGCTCCCAGATCAGCTGAGTCGAAAATTGAGCTCCCAGATCAGCTGAGTCGAAAATTGAGCTCCCAGATCAGCTGAGTCGAAAATCGAGCTCCCAGATCAGCTGAGTCGAAAATCGAGCTCCCAGATCAGCTGAGTCGAAAATCGAGCTCCAAGATCAGCATGAAAATGTTTCAATGTGTTGCAGACTCGTATGCAAGCGTTTTTACTGTTTCCACTCCGGCCCCACTGTGCGGCGGACGGCGGACGGACATTGCAATTTTTTTTTAAATTGCCATTGGAGAAAAAAAAGCTACGTTTTGATATTGCACTATTTTTTTATTGAATTAAATGAAAGAAACATGATATTTTCACATGTTTTAAATATGCGCAATGCGCCGGAACTGGAGTGGGGACTCATACCACGTGTTGTGCCTACACTGACTTCGCGGAGGGAAGGACAATAGCGCACTTGGACTTTTTTTGGACACATTTTTTTCTGAAAGTGATTCGGACAGTCGGAGTTCGGATAATTGGAGTTCTACTGTACAATTATTCGAAGAAACGAACTATTCACACTAGTGTTTCTGATTTATCGTAAGTCCAATCCTTAAGTTCTCCAAGGGACCGAACGGTTGATCCTACAGAGCTCTGGGTGGTCTCATTCAATTCTAAAAATGCAATACTATTTTAAATTTTTGAAAAAAACAATACCTTTGTATCGAAAGTATTTCAACTAGGGCGTTATGAACATTTCAGCCCTTATTTGTCAACCCTTAGAAGTGATTGACATCAACCAAAAGCTTCGGGATAGAATTAGACAGCAAATGGAGCCCCTACACAAAATTTTATACAATTCGGTAACAAAGGAAAGTGCCATAGTATGGCAACATTGTTATTCAATTTTTGGTTTCTACGTACCTTGGAACGTAAACTTACAAATTTGGGGGGTGGGGGTAAAAATATTTCTTGGTCGAATCCAAAGGTTCATTATTGGAAATAATAAATCAAAAAGCAAAACTTCAGCTCATCTTAGTGCATCCCTGTGGCTAAAAATCGCAGGGTAGCCAAGAGCCTATCTTGAGGGATGATAAATGTCCTCATGGGTGTATCTTTCTTTTGAACCAGTGGAGATATTAAATGAAAAAGGAGATGGTTCGACTAATCATCCATTCTCAAATAATTTCTCCTGTTTCCAGGTTCGACTACTCATTCATTCAATAAGTTCACATGAATGAACAGGTTTCTCTTGAGAAGCCATTGTTTCACTCATTTACTTTTGGGTTTTCTCTTCTTGATGTAGGGGCAAACCACTGTGTAGTACAGGAGAGTATCGTTGTCCATGACAAGATTGTACGTAAGCGCAACAGGTAACTACACAACACTTTGGCGGTCAGAACAGCACTGGTGGCGTGGTGTGGCGTGGCGTGATAGTGAATAGCTTAGCAAAAAAATTTCTCCAAAAATTTCTCACCGTGCCATTTGGCTCGGCGAACGACGCGCCACGCCATTTGGAGCGCTAGTGAATGGCCAGCTTAATGTTCAATGTAAACAAAGTCCAAAGTCTTCCAACTACTGCTCAATATCCTAAAAACTACGAATGAAGGGAGGAAAAATGAATGGAGGGGCGTCATAACAAAACAAAAACGAAACTGGATATATGCGGACCCCGACAGTCACATTCGCCTGGGTAGCTCCGCATCAATCCGGCTCTAAAAGGTTAAGTTCATCCATTATATTGTCAATTATTGACCAGTCTGCCCCGAAAGCGCTCGCCTTTTAAGATAAACTGCGTTCTTCCTGCTTCTTGTTCCGCACAAACTCCATTATGACTGCAGACGGAGTACAGAGCAGTAAAGTTAGGTTTTGACAAGCTGCCTTGAAGTGCATGATTATTTTTAAGAAACCACAGACAACCACTGTACATAACATTGTATACTTTTTTCCAGCTCTGCACATCCAAGGGCCTGAGAACCCACTTCCAATACACCCCTGGACGGAACCGCAGTGCCTACTATAGGAAGTGATTCTTCGTGCTATTTTTCTGTAAATAATAGAGGATTATTTTGAACAGACGACTTTAAAGTTACCTTTTAGAGCTTTCAGGTGCGGTGCAATATTATATTTTGATAGAAAAAAGGAATCTGCTTATTATAATCTATATTAGGTCTACTACCTACGGATTGATGAAACAGGTTCATGTTTTGTAGATATGTCACAGCTTTTCTTTAGTACTGCACATAAGCGAAAATTCATCTACTCTACATTCATCTACCTTTGGATATTTGTTTTTTCGGATGTTTTATACATTGAATCAAAATGTGCTTGATGCGATCAAATTTGCACTGAATACGCTGTCAAATATGGAGGCAGCTCCTTCACATTCATTGAGGGGTTTTAGCAATGGCACAATATTGTTATTTGCATTAACCAGCGATTCACTACTTCATTACTTGGTATAGTTTGTAATCGTTATAGTCGAATTAACGCTTAGCGTGCACTGAAATCTTAGCCGTGATCGACTAAGCTAGTTTAAGTTTTCTGTGCAGGACCCTTCGGAAGGAAAACGACTATTCCTCCTACAAATATGAGTTACAAAGTTGCAGGAGAGTCTAGCCCCCAGAAAGTGTTGTCGTGTTTCAGCGCGACCTACCGCCACTTCAGGCTAAATGTCCCGAGTTTAGTTGTGAAATCTGCCACCACGTGGCAGCACCAAAATGAAGAAAATTTCGTTTACTTCTCATTTGAGAACGGATTGAGATATTTTAATTCCGCAAACGGATTTCTCTTTAGGATCACCGTAGAATTCCGGGTAATTGGTTTAGAAAGTGTGCAAAAATTTTTTGCACACAGTTCCAACAAAAATTTGTTCAAATTTCGAACATTTTCAAAAAGTGGCCTTATAGCCACTTGCAGAACCTTCATCAGAATACGAATCCGTTTGCAGAATTTTTCTAACTTGATCATAGCCGTCGGATTCGCGTTTTTACGATTTGGAGGGGGGCGAGGGGGCGATCATGGGCTGGGGGGTGAGGGGGCGGCGGCGGCGTTCAAACGCCCGCCACCCGTGCGACCTTCACCTTCTCTCCGACATTCATGTTTTGATAGTTTGCACCCTTTCATCACTATTCTTTTTTTCCTGGCCACTTTATAGGTACCATCAACCTTCCCATTTCCAACTTCTCTTCCTTGAGGTTGAACGAATGTGGTGAAATTGCCATAAAAAGCAAGATTCTCATATAATTAACTTATGAGCAAGATTCTATTTTAATTTGATACTGATAATGGTTTGCACTACTAAATAGTTGGTTCTGAAATTGTGGTAATTTTAGTTCATTGTACATGGAGTAGGTAGGTACCTATTTGTTCAAATTTCAGAGGTGGCAGCCTATTTAGGGAGAATCTTCCCGCGGGTTGGGGACGCGACCGTGACGCATCACCAGGGGGGACCTCCTCCTAGAGTGGTGTTGCGTGGAGGTCGCAGAGCAGCTAAACAAGCAAGACGGCGGGAGTACCACCGGGTTCAGAGTTTGTGGAGGAAGCATCCGGCGCGTGTGGCTGCGGAGGTACTGGAAGAGCCTGGGGAAAATCAAGTTCAACCCCCTCTCCAGGAGTTTGTGGATTTCTGGGAGCCACTTCTGAGTGCTCCCAGTCACGACCCTGGAGAGCGTGTGGTTCCCCCAGTCTCTGCCAGGGATTCCTTACGCAGCATCATGTGTTCGCCGGTGCTCTCTGACGAGGCACATAAGTGCCGTGTCAAGAACTCCACTTCCGCTGGACCTGATGGTATTTCCGCCCGTCGCTGGAATAAAGCACCAAGGACGATTAAGCTGCTCCTCCTCAACCTACTCCTCCTTGCGGGAAGACCCCCGAAAGCATTAACCCGTACCCGAACGGTGTTCATCCCAAAGAAAGGGGGAAGTGGGCCTGGAGGCTATAGACCGATCTCTGTGTCCTCGGTAGTCTTCCGCCACTTCCAGAAAGTACTGGCATCTCGCCTCCAGGTGGCTGGTATCATTGGTGACGTCCAGAGAGCGTTTCGGCCAGCAGATGGCACGGCGGAGAACCTTACAGTTCTCCAAACTGTCATCTCGCTGGCCCGTATGAAGCGCCGCCAACTCCATCTGGCTGCTCTGGACGTCGCTAAGGCCTTTGATACAGTCAGTCACTTTGCCCTGACCGATTGCCTTCGTGGTGTCGGGGCCCCATCTCGGTTAATTGAGTATGTGGCCTGTCTGTACCACGAAGGCGTGACGGTCCTGGAGGCAGGGGGTGAGGTGTCAGGGGATGTACGGATCGGGCGTGGGGTACGCCAGGGGGATCCCCTATCACCACTCCTCTTCAACCTGGTCGTGGACACGGCCTTGGGTAAGCTGCCCACAGAAGTAGGGTTTGATCTCGCCCCTGGGGTGCGAGTAGGAGCATTGGCTTTTGCCGATGATGTTATCCTACTCGCAGAAACCCGTGAGGGTTTGCAGATCGCCCTCAATGCATTTGCTAAGCAGCTAGCCAGGTGTGGACTTGTGGTTAACCCCGATAAGTGTGGGTCGGTCTCCTTGGTCCCGTCGGGTCGCCAACATAAGGTGAAAGTTGTGGATGGGGGTTTTGTCATAGGACAATCCCCCATCCCATCTCGATCCGTGTTGGAGGTTTGGCGGTACCTTGGAGTCGACTTCATGGGGGTGGCCACCATTAGTGCCAGCCGTGTGGACCTTGGTAGAGCGCTAGATCGCGTTACCAAGGCTCCATTGAAGCCACAGCAGAAGCTGCGCCTCCTCCGCACGTACTTACTGCCAAAGCTGACCTATGGGTTAGTCTTTGGCAGGCTTACGGCGGGGAGGCTGCAAGAGTTAGATCGACAAGTTCGCTCTGCTGTGCGCTCTTGGCTGAGGTTCCCACCTGGTGTCCCAAGTGCCTATGTTCACGCACCGGTAAAATCCGGTGGGCTTGGCGTTGTGTCTCTCTCGGCATGTATCCCTTCACTGCGCCGCCGGCGCCTGCTAGCCCTTCAAGGGTCGAGCTGGGAGGTCGCCCGTGCGGCTGCTGATCTTGATTTTGTCAGGCAGCAGTTAGCATGGTGCGACCGAGCAACACCATCTGCTCCAAAACCCAGTTCGTCTGCTGAGTTCGCTGCTGCGCTGCATGAGTCAGTAGATGGTAAAGAACTCCGACAGTGCTCCGAAAGCCCTGTCTCTTCCCAATGGGTAGATTGGGCTTCGGAGGGCATTGGGGCCCGCGACTACCGACACTTCCACGCCGTCCGCATGGCAACTCTGCCAACTGCGGTACGGTGTTCGAGGGGTAGTCGTGGGACAACTCTACCCCTTTGCCGCGCCTGTCGGAGTGGAAATGAACATCTGTATCATGTAGTGCAGCAATGTCCTCGGACTCATGGGGGCCGCATTTTACGTCATGATGCGGTCGCCAAGCAGATAGCAGGTGCTCTGTCATCTAGCGGCTGGGATGTTGAGAGAGAGAGATTGTATCACATGCCAAGTGACCAGGGTAAGAAGCCCGACATCGTTGCCGTCAAGCCCGACCAGTCTTGCATTATCCTGGATGTCCAAGTTGTCAATGGCAGCTTGGACATGGAGCAGACTTGGCGGGCTAAGATAAGGAAGTATGATAGAAATGATTTACGGCAAGCGGTGTCGGAGCTAAAAGGAGTGGCACCCAACAACATCAGGGTGATGGCTGCAACCTTATCTTGGCGCGGGGTGTGGTGCGGGAAAAGTGCCACGGAGTTGCGTGAGTTGGGCATCTCAGTAGGCGTACTCCGTGGTATCACCACCCGTGTCTTGCTCGGCTCATATTTGAACTGGTGGTCGTTTTATAGAGGCACTTCCCTTCATCCCTCTCTCCCACCCCCACCTTCCTCATCTTCCCTCATCCCTAGGGCCGGCGTCGGGTGAGTCCTGGGCGTCCTCCCCATTATTTTATTTATTTATTTATTTTATTTTTATGGCGTGCCCCCTCCGTCAACAAAGACATTTTGTCTTTGAGGGGAGTTCTATATAAAAAAAAAAAAAAAAAAAAAAAAATACCTAGTTGCATAAGTGATCTAACATCATTCTAGTCTCGACCGTTTATTTAGTAGAACTAGCAATAGAAGGTTTATGAGGGCATATTTTTCCCAAATAGGGTGCGCCTGGGTAGGAAAAACTGTTTATTGTTATTTTTAATCTAAGGTAGACCTCATTCTGACAATTTTGGTACCAACCGCGACCTTCTAGTGTGAGTAAATCTTTTCCTTTGAATATTTAACGTTTCGACCGTTTATGGCGTCACAGTGGGCTGGGGGGTCCCGCCCAGGCGAGAGGGGCGCGTGACGTCATAAACGATCGAAACTTTGAAAAATCTTAGAATCGGCCCTGGAACTGATAGTAGCGAAGCGCAGAGTTCTTTTATCTTTTGAGTGTGTCCTCCTTTACCCCAGATTAATCGCGTATGGTCGCCCAATTCTTACTGGGCGTAATTAATTCTGTGGGCCGTCCTAAAAAACGATGTTAGTAGTGATCACTGCGCAATCACGGAAACGGAAGTGAAATCAAGGTAAAATCACCTACGCCTTACTATAACTCGAACGTCAGCTGTACCCGATGTTACGGGGATTGCTAGAGAACGAGAAGGGGCGCGACCTTGAACTTTTCGAGTAATCTGAAAAGGTAAACACTTAGGGTTGCCATCTGTAAGAAAATTACCTTGTAAGACCACAGCACTATCCCTAGTTCTAGGGACTTTATTACAGTGTACTAATGGTAATTTTTGGACAGTCATGTTAGTAATTTAGTAGGTAGTAGGTACCTCAAAATGCAACACTTCAGTGTTGTTAGGCGTTATGTTTACATAAAATCACGAATGACTTTTAAAAACAAGGAAAATTAATAGTGTAACTCCTAGAATAATTAAGAGGGAATCTGGGAAAAATATGCCCTCATAAACCTTCTATTGCTAGTTCTACTAAATAAACGGTCGAGACTAGAATGATGTTAGATCATTTATGCAACTAGGTGCATTGAAATTTGAACAAATAGGTACCTACCTACTCCATGTACAATGAACTAAAATTACCACAATTTCAGAACCAACTATTTAGTAGTGCAAACCATTATCAGTATCAAATTAAAATAGAATCTTGCTCATAAGTTAATTATATGAGAATCTTGCTTTTTATGGCAATTTCACCACATTCGTTCAACCTCAAGGAAGAGAAGTTGGAAATGGGAAGGTTGATGGTACCTATAAAGTGGCCAGGAAAAAAAGAATAGTGATGAAAGGGTGCAAACTATCAAAACATGAATGTCGGAGAGAAGGTGAAGGTCGCACGGGTGGCGGGCGTTTGAACGCCGCCGCCGCCCCCTCACCCCCCAGCCCATGATCGCCCCCTCGCCCCCCTCCAAATCGTAAAAACGCGAATCCGACGGCTATGATCAAGTTAGAAAAATTCTGCAAACGGATTCGTATTCTGATGAAGGTTCTGCAAGTGGCTATAAGGCCACTTTTTGAAAATGTTCGAAATTTGAACAAATTTTTGTTGGAACTGTGTGCAAAAAATTTTTGCACACTTTCTAAACCAATTACCCGGAATTCTACGGTGATCCTAAAGAGAAATCCGTTTGCGGAATTAAAATATCTCGATCCGTTCTCAACTGAGGAGTAAAGAAATTTGGCCCCGATGGTGCTGCCATCTCTTATTTCATAATCACACTAAAACATCGTGACATTTAGCCTTCAACGAACTACCATTTCTGATATCTTATCAGGTGATTGCGCTCGTAACGGCATTACTGTCGCTCCTCTAACTTGCAGTTATCCCAAGATTACAATGTAGCAAAGAAGAACAACGCAACAATTGAAAACAACACAAAAATGCTATATCAAGTTCCTTTTCCTCGCAATTTAAAAAGGCAGGGAAGTAAAGCCGCCAAACTTAGAAATTAGAGAGTGGTAAAACCGAGGTGGTAAAATCGAGGTAAGACTACTTTTCAGAAATGCCGCTTGACCACTCTCACATCGAGCTGAAAAAGGATAATAGTTAGCTGAAGTGGCGGTAGGTAGCGCTGAAACCCGACAACACTTTCTGGGGGCTAGACTCTCCTCAAAGTTGCACATGTCGTCATAAGTAACTATCTTGCAATTATTTAACTTTTCACTCAGAATTTCCGTGGGAATAGTTTCTACGACTTGGCTAGTGATGGGTTCCGGACATTGTGTGGATACTGAAAACCCCTGAGGTCGGTGTTTAATTGAATTATTGTTATTGCCTCTCTAGCTTTATTAATATTGACTAGGTTATTATTTTAGCTGTTTATTTAAATCTTGAAAAATTGTTATAAGTGTACTCGTTCCACTATATCAGCTAATAACGGTGTGTGTATTGTCATAATTGACATTATTGTTATAAGCGATTTGTCAGGCAGTGTGACAACCAGGCTAGTGTGATACCTACTTGTAACTAACATTATCAGTTAGAAAAATGTTGAAGAAAGTGTGATTGGAAGTATACGGTTTTTATTATCAATATATTGATGTTTTCCAATTATTGTTGAATATTTTCTACCCTTCAAGTAGGGACGGCAAAACGAATGAAATAATAAAAACGGAGTTGAGTAGAACGTTGTCTATTTCCACGAAAATAATGAGTTACAAGTTAAATCAATTTCGACGGTGAGGTCATCATCAGTAACAAACAATAACTGAAGGTACATCACAGAGAGCATAGCTTATATAGTGACAAGTGAAAGGGAGCTTGATCCCATTGGTCGAGAAAGTGAAAGTCATACCCAATCAGATAAGTGAAAGGAGAATCCTATTGGCTCAGAGAAGTGAAGGGACCTGCCTATTGAGTATTGTGGTCAAACTGGTAGGAAATTTAGGGAGAGAATAAAACAGCTTGAGTAGGATTTCAGGGATAGCAAAGGTGATTCTGCTTTTGAGAATCACCTAAGAGAATCCAATCATAACTTTAGTTTTGATCTAACAAACGGACAGTACATAGAATTTCCTCATTTTTGCCCGAAGGGAGGTATGTTGGATGTGCTTGAAAAGTTCGAGATTCTTTAGAGTGATAGGTCTGGTAAATGTCTGAATGAGGTGGTCCCTCAACATGTTTCACCGTTGATGGGTTCCTTCCTACAACAGCTTGCCCCCCCCCCCCCCCTTCACAATGTTACCCTCACCAATGTTTGAGCTCCCCTTCACTTTGTCTGCCTTGATTGGCATTTGATGATCCTCCCAGGTCCCTTCACTTCTCTGAGCCAATAGGATTCTCCTTTCACTTATCTGATTGGGTATGACTTTCACTTTCTCGACCAATGGGATTCAAGCTCCCTTTCACTTGTCACTATATAAGCTATGCTCTCTGTGATGTACCTTCTGTTATTGTTGTTTTACTACATTTACTTACTTTACTACATTATTTATTTCGTGGAAATAGACAACGTTCTACTCAACTCCGTTTTTATTATAATGGTTTTCTACAATCTCATCGCAAGTGATTTTATTCGTACGAATGAAATATATCGATATATCGGGAGTTTAACTTGGAAAAACCAGTTGAAACCTACTTTGAAAACGCTGCAAATTATTTCACAAAGGTTTATTATTTTCCTATATAGATCACTCGTCTGCAAAGATCACAACTTTGCCATTGTCACTACCTACCTGTCAAATGTGACTTTTACAAATTTTTTTTTCGAACTCCCCTCAAACACAAATTGTCTTATGTGACGGAGGGAGCATAAATAAATAAATCAAATATAATGAGGAGGACGGCAAGGACTGAGGGATGATGAGGAAGGTGGGGGTGGGAGAGAGGGATGAAGGGAAGTGCCTCTATAGAAAGACCACCATTTGAGATATGAGCCTAGCAGGACGCGGGTGGTGACACCACGGAGTACACCTACTGAGATCCCCAACTCCAAGGGCCCTTTTCCCGCACCACGACAATGTAGCAACTATCACCCTGAACCAACCATAGTTACCTACTACACTTACTGCCTTCACTATCAAGTTTATTTGGAAGAAATAAACGTTTCACACTCGCCTCGAAGAAATAGGGCGTTAGAAATGTGAATACTGGTTGCTAAGGAGGCAAAACTGAGTACAACTCGATGAAGCGAACGCATTTTGGTCAGCTAAAATTTCAACGGTGATTAGGCCTGTTTAGCGATTCACACTCGTGTTTCTGATTTATCGTAAGACCAACCCTTAAGTTGTCATAGGGAGTGAACGGTTGGTCCTGCAGAGCTCTGAGTGGTCTCATTCGATTATAAAAATTCACTACTATATTAAATTGAAGAAAAAACAATACCTTTGTGTTATGACCCACATTTCAACATTCTAAATAGTTCTTGAATAAAGAAGTACAAGAGGATCCTTGAGTGAGCCACCACCCACAAGGGAGGGATGAGGTAGGGGGAGAACACGTCAACATGACGTCACCCTTCCACCTCTCTCTCACTCAACTAATCTCTCAGAGTAGGTATATAAGCTCTGTGACAATCCTACTTTTACAGAAGGGGCAAACCAATTTGGTTTGTTCCCGATTTGTTGGAGCTACGCCTAGGGGGATATTTGATTCATAGAGATATGAATCGATATCCTCTTCGGGCCAGCTGATTAATCTAATCACTGGTTTGAAGGGGTAGGGTCGTCACCCTCCTCTGACTAACTTATGAACAATGGGGAATTTGCCTCAATTTTAGATTCTGGAATTTCAAGGCAAATCCTATTATAGGGCCCTAGAATAACGTTTAACACTAGGAATAACCAACGGAAAAAAATTACCGTAGGAGAAAATGACTAAGCAAGTGAACCTCTGTTACAAAACACCGCGAAAATCGAGGAGTATTGTTGACGTCATACGAAAAAAAAGAAAAAAAACGACGCGAAAGCAATGACAACAGACAGAGTTCTAGCACGCCACACAGAACGATCCAGTGAAATGGCTACTCGAATAATGTGATTCAAATCTTGAAACTAAATAAGAGAAGATGAAGAATAATAATGCTTGATAAACTAGTAGATAGATTCGTATTGTAAAAAAGTGAGTAATACTGTTTCTTTTGGTCAATTTTGTGTCAGGGTTCTTCCTGCCAGATCGTGGCGCACTCTTGTGCGCACTACTCGGAAGGTAAAAGTTCGTGTATGTGCCGCTTCTGTGGTAAGCGCCACAGAACCTCCTTTGAAGTCAGATTGGTAGAATATCCGTCACGTTTCAAACATGGCTGCCTCTTACACATTGCCACCACATTTAAAATTTCCATCTTCCTTAAATTCTCTAAATTTTTTGGATGCGTTTTCGAGCAGCTCACTATGGTTTTATTCCATAAAAATAAACCCTCATTCGAAAAAAAAAAAAATAAAAAAAATGTGAGGCAAATTCCCCATTAGGTGAATTTCAATCTGAAATTCAACCTATATTGTTACAGCTCACTCAGGGATGCTCCAGTATGCCAATCTACTTCAGTCAACCGTCTTACTCATTTCACTCTCTACCTTCTCCTCCGATAAGGATCTCCTCGAAGTATTAGGCTCAATAGGTAAATATCCCGCCTCATGACGGTAGGTTTCTGATGAAACGCCGGGGTTGCCGGGCTAGCCTCATTTCCCTGCACTCCGCACGTCGGTCGGGCTAATAAGCCGCCGGTGCGACAGTGCAAGTCACTAGCGTAGGGACAATTCTCTCTTCGTTGAGTAGGGGTTAAAGAAAACACAAAACGCCGCATTGAGAAGGTCATCTCCTTCACTCGATGACACGCAAACATAACACTTTGTATTTCAAGAGCTTTCGAGCTAGGGCACTTTTGAAAATATCAACCCTTATTTTTCACCCCTCAGACGTGACTGACACCAACTAAAAGCTTCGGGGCACAACTAGACCGCAAATGGAGCCCATATACCAAATTTCATCAAAATCAGTCCATGGGAACTAAGGAAAGTGCCGCGTATGGCGGAAATTTTTTTTATTCCATTTTCGGATTCTATGTGCCTTGAAACGTAAACCAACAAAATATGTTTAAAAAAATTGTTTCTCTTGGTCGATTCCACAGGTTCATTATTGAGAAAAAAAAACTCGGGCCTCGCCAGGGAGCAAGCCCCCTGCACCCCTGGATGCTTTACGCAAAGCCGACGGCTAAAATTCAATAAATATGGAACATGCTTTAGCCGTGCTTTCTTATCGTGTTCTATTATTGTTAGTTCCATGGAATAAATAAACTACCTAGGTACTTGGTCAAACTCTCTAGTGTGAGTATTTTTCCGTACTAAAATTTGTTCTCTCTCAGACTTGGGGAACTTCCCACAAAAAGGTTTGGCTCAAGGGTTTTTCGAGAAAAAAAATTCCTTGAGTATTCCCGGTTTTATAGTAAAAAGTAAACAACCGTTTCAGGTTGGACAGAGGTTCCTGGCGTTGCGGACGTCATCAGTTGTCTTCCAAAGGGAACCCGGTTTTATAGGTCACTGGACAACCTGTTTTTTGAAGAAAAATCGATTTTCAAAGCAACGATCGATTCTATGAATCGATTATTTGTAGGTTGACACTCAGTAGGTACTCTCTTGACTCATTGAAGGGCTCTCAAATAAATGGTATCTGTTTCAATTGATACACCAGAAATTGAACAAAAACACTGTATTTACATTGTACAGAATAAATTCGATACCTTTTCAAGTCAGCTACTTTCCATACATCATGGAAACCTCGATTTCGAAAACTTCTTAACAAAGAAGTAATGCGGCAAGAATGAGACATTTTACAACTTGAGCTTTTTAGCTTTGAATTTATTCTTCTTGTCTTCTTCCGCTTGTCGTTTATTGCTATCAATATGTTTCTTAGATGTGGTTTCCAACTGAGTGAAGAAAGACGTGGAAGATTTAAGAGCTGGGTCGGCTAACTTGATTTTCCCTTTTCCGGGCGTGGGAGCAGCTGTTTTAATCGTCGTGGCGAGCTGTAGTTTCTTGAATTTCTTCGCTTGGTGAACTTTCTTTTTCCTCCTTTCGCGTTTCTTGTCGGTTTTGGTCTTCTCTGAAGAGGCTACGATGTTTCTCTTGAGTTTCCCAGCAACCTCTCCAGGAGCGAGGAGGCTGGCGCTGGTCAAGGCGTCTTGTCCCACCTGCAAAATAAATATTCCAGTTAACTACTTGGTGCAATTAGTTCAAGTTCAAACCAGGTTTACCTCTTATATACAGATTTCACCAAATCTTTTCAATTTGAATGGGGTTTTCCCTAGAGGGTGGTAGGAGGAAGAGGACACGCCTTTACGGGATGCTATCCAACACCAGCTGATGCCAGCCATTGTAGTGCGTGAGCCAAGAGCACGTGGAAGTGATGCTCTACAGCCCCCAGCCAGATGGGCTGGATTGGGTATAATAAACCCTTTGCTGTCAGCAGAACAAACCCATGGAATCTCCATTAGGGCGATGCTAGGGCATTGGACTACAAGGTAGGGGTCGCGAAATTGGAAACTGGGGAATCCCCAGGGACGTGACGTCACAAGACGTCAGGGACGTGACGTCACAAGACGTCAGGGACGTGACGTCACAAGACGTCAGGGACGTGACGTCGCTATATTCCGTTTCGTTTTAGTACGTTGTCAATTTCGTTCTATTCTGTTTTGTTTATCATTTCTTTTTCAATCCCTTTTTCAATCGCCAGTATCCCGGCGGCCCCAGAATGGTTATTTGTGCAATTTTTGGTTGCAGAAACCATCAAAGAAATCAAGAAGAACGCGGGATTCAACTGCTCCGGTTCCCGAAGGAGAAAGTTCAAGAAAAATAGATTTTCTTGTGCGAAAGGGCTGATACTTCTTCAGTATCAAATGCCCGGGCTTGCTCTAAACACTTCGATGAAAGTGACTATGAACGGGATTTGAAAAGTGAGCTACTGAACATAACACCTAAACGGAAAAAACTCAAGCCTGATGCAGTACCTCATTTACTTTTACCGATCGCTACAACTACCTTTTCTTCGTCTGGTCAGGATAAAGACGAGTGTATGTCAGATCATGGTCGCCGAAAAAAAGCGGAAAAACTAGATCATTGACAAGCTGATGAATTTTTGAAAATTTCGGTCTTCCATTCTGATCGAAACTAATGGTAATTTAGAAATAGAACCCGAAAGTGAAGCCGAAGGATCACCCCTTGACAGCCTCAGGAGGAGTTATTTTTGTTGGCTGAAAATAAGAGTTTAGGAGAGGAAAATGAGTTGCTTCGGTAGCAACTGAATGAGGCGAAAAGTGAAATTTTGAGACTGAATGAATTCGCTCGAATTTAGAGTGTCACAACAGCAGTCGTCATAATCGTCATCAGCATGTCATAATGTAAGCATAAAATAAATAAAACTGATTATTGAAAAACTTTGGAGTTGAATGAAACCCTTAAATTAGAAGTAAAAGAGAAAATACTGTTGTGTAGCATGGGGAAAGAAGGGCCTTTAGCGGGTGGGAGGTTACCGAGCTACGTCATCACCTCAAGCGTCGCGGCTCGTGACCCCTACCTTGTAGTCTAACATCCTTGGGGCGACGGAAAAACTAGTGACATCCAGGCAGCCCCCTCAATTATGTGAACTATCCAGAGGTATGAAACTATCTACAAAGCAATTGTCATGAGCCTTCAACCACCACTGCCAGTGTCCACGCAGCGCCCACAGCTGGGACAACGATGAAGGGTGGTGGTGCTGATAGCGGTTGATAACGGGCTGTCAACCCTGACTGCGAACTCCGATGGGAACACCGCGAAAGTAGGCCAGTCCCCCTTCCGAAATTATATGAAGTACACTTCATATAATTTCGGAAGGGGGACTGGCCTACTTTCGCGGTGTTCCCATCGGAGTTCGCAGTCAGGGTTGACAGCCCGTTATCAACCGCTATCAGCACCACCACCCTTCATCGTTGTCCCAGCTGTGGGCGCTGCGTGGACACTGGCAGTGGTGGTTGAAGGCTCATGACACAATGTTCTATAAATAAAAATATTCATGGAAACTAGTTATTGATACCTCATGCTTTTACTGATATCAATAAAATATCGATCGTACGGTTCTCGATACAAAAGTCGAATATATCTTAACAATCCTGTTAGCTTTTACCTCTTCAACAGTCACAGCAGGCATGTTGGAGACAATTTCCACTTCCGCCATTCTCGGTGGTGGCGTGAAGTGTAAATTGGACAAAACGTCCAACTGAGCGAACAACCGTCCTAATCTGGAGTTGATGTCTTTCTCTTCTTCAGTGAGCTCGGATGTCGGAAGAGCTGAAGTCGGAACTGCGCCTGGAGAAATAGAGAATGCGGTTGTAAATACCCACCATGAGCAAATCAGATGTCAATTCACCTTAACACGTTAACTGCGGAGCTGAAAACCGTGGCTTTTCCACAGTGCGATAGGGGGTCAATAGACCCTTCATACCTTACGCCATTAATTCTGGTCTAGGACACTGGAATCAGAGCCTTTAGGCAAAAACTCATTTGATTCCTTCAAAGTAGATGTAAAGTGGATGTACCTCTACTTGAAACTGAGCCAGGACATCAATATGACGTTTTTCCCAGTTAATATGGCCAAATGTTGAAAAATTGCGTATTTTCGACGTTTATCACTAGTTTTAGATGCTTTTCCAATCAATAAAACATTTTGCCGATTCAATATTCTTTCCAAATCATCTCATCGTTTTAATAAATTATTGTAAACCAAAAGTTTATTTATTATGAGAACATATAGATAATAAACCAAGACCGAGAGAACAAAAGGTAGAACATGGAAGAAGGTAGGAGAAAAGCTCAGTCAACGTTAAAAAACGTGACGAAAAATCGCCCCCTGCTTTCAGCATAACCTCAAGGTGACGAAGAAAAACAGTCCCCCGATAGTACACTGCTCAGTTGCTAGAGCGCAGCTTCGTCACTCCTGCTCATTCCCGCGGGTTTTTAAAAATAGCACTTCATCAATATTATTTGTGGACTACGATTTTGGACGCTGTCCTCCATAACTATCATAACAGTTATAGAAATAAGATACCAGGAGAAAAGGAGTAGTAACGGCAGGTATGTACATATTTACCATAAAATGAAAAACAAAAATATTGTGCAAGAAAACCACTGATTGGCACAAAATATGACAAGTGTAATTTTTTTTTCAAGATCAAAAACACAACAACTTTTTCAATATAACAACCAACTAAATTCCTACAAAAAATTATATCCGGGGACTGTAGTTACACTACAATATCATCATCTATCATCTGCACCACTCTTATCACTGCATTTCTGCTGAGGCGTACCTACTGATGGTCTCAAGTTATCGGAATTGATATATATCTTCCAACACTACTTCATGTTCTGAATGAGTGAAAAGCAAACTAGAGACGAACAACTATAGATGAACAGAAAGAGGAGAAAATTAAACTTCAAGAGACGAACCACTATCAAACAGAAAGATGAGAAAACATTCGTTAGCAACGAGAAATACATCAGAAAAATATGTTGGAGTAACCGTTATCAGGGCTGGGGGAGGGGAAGCGTTACGAGCTATAGTGACCGCCAATAGTACTTCTTAACTCTGTTTGCCACCTAAAGAGAACACTACTGTCGCGATGAAGGAAAAAGGCGCACACATCGGCCCATTGAAGTGAGCTTTCCTCCTATCTTCTTCCATGGGTAGAACTGCAAAACAATGTGAATCACACTCTTTCCCTCAGAGGTACAATATGAAGGGTGGGAAACTGTGAAGTACATTATCGAGTCTGATCCTAGACGAGTTTTTCCGAGGGGGTTGTTTGACTCCACCCCGCATTGTGAATCAACTTATCAACTCCTCTGCGTTGAGGGGTCAATCGGCCTAATCATTTGACACGCAACTTTTTTTTTCAAACGGGAAAGTAGTCTAAACACTAATGCAAATAGTGACGGACCAGCCTTGCAGCTTCCGCATATAGGGATGTTCCGCATGAGGCCGATTGACCCCCTAACGCAGTGAACGTTATTATTGAAAAAGTTGTAAATTATTATCTCCTTGCAAAAAATGTACGATTCAGAAGCGTGTTGCTGCTCAAATCGAGCGATTATTCAGAAACATTATAAGTAAACACCCTCCTACTTGAAATTTCATTGTGTCAGGTAGTTCTGGAAGTGAGTTGATAATCGTTGCTGTTCAAATTCCTATTAGTCTGGCAATGAATATGTTGGCTTTGGTTGAATGTCGGCTAATTCTCAGATCTTCTGACAGTAATCGTGAAGTAGACGTAAAATACATCGATTCAAGCAAACTTAATTGACTCCTTACCTTCCACCTGAGCTTTGGCTTTACTCTTCTGCTTGAGATACTCTTGCTCGTAGACTTCTGCCAATGAGAGTTTGCTCTTTTCTTGGTCGAGAACAATCTTTTTCTTCAACTCCAGAGGAGCGTCGACAGGTTTGATCTTGCGCGTTACGTCGTCGAAAGCTTTGTCTTTGACTCTCTTCAGAATGATGTCTTCCAACCTGAGAGTGACTTCCTCCGTGATGACTGGAGCAGGCCGCTGGGTCATGTCGTACTCCAGAACTTCTTCCAGCAGGGAGTTGACTGGTCTTACCGAAGCATCCAACTCACCTAGATCACATCAAGTAGAAAGCAATATTAAGCATATATTAAGAGTAAAGACTAGTGGCACTTGTTCCCACTTCGTCTCCTACCTATTTCAAGTCGTATATTAGCTCGAGTGGCCCCGATCATCATTTTTTTTCTAAACTCCCCTCAAAGACAAAATGTATTTTGTGACGGAGGGGGCACGCCATAAATGAAAATAAATAAATAAATCAAATATAATGGAGAGGACGCCCAGGACTCACCCGACGCTGGCCCTAGGGATGAGGGAAGATGAGGAAAGTGGGGGTAGGAGAGAGGGATGAAGGGAAGTGCCTCTATAAAACGACCACCAGTTCAAATATGAGCCGAGCAGGACACGGAAGATGATACCATGGAGTACGCCTACCGAGATGCCCAACTCGGTGGCACTTTTCCTGTGCCACGACAAGGTTGCAGCCATCACCCTGATGTTGTTGGGTGCCACTCCTTTTAGCTCCGACACCGCTTGCTGTAAATAATCTCTATCATACTTTCTTATCTTAGCCCGCCAAGTCTGCTCCATGTCCAAGCTGCCATTGACAACTTGGACATCCAGGATAATGCAAGACTGGTCGGGCTTGACAGCAACGATGTTGGGCTTCTTACCCTGGTCACTTGGCATATGATTCAATCTCTCCCTCTCAACATCCCAGCAGCTAGATGACAAGGTACCTGCTATCTGCTTGGCGACCGCATCATGACGTAGGATGCGGCCCCCATGAGTTCGTGGACACTGCTGCACCACATGATACAGGTGTTCATTTCCACTCTGACAGGCACGGCAAAGGGGTAGGGTTGTCCTGCGACTACCTCTCGAACACCGTACTGCAGTTGGCAGAGTTACCATGAAAGTGAAAGTGTTCGGTAGTCGCGGGCCTCAATGCCCTCCGAAGCCCAACTACCCATTGGGATGAGACAAGGCTTTCGGAGCACTGTCGGAGTTCTTTACCATCTACTGACTCATGCAGCGCAGCAGCAAACTCAGCAGACGAACTGGGTTTTGGAGCAGATGGTGTTGCTCAGTCGCACCATGCTAACAGCTGCCTGACAAAATCAAGATCAGCAGCCGCACGGGCGACCTCCCAGCTCGACCCTTGAAGGGCTAGCAGGCGCCGGCGGCGCGGAGAAGGGATACATGTCGAGAGCGACACAATGCCAAGCCCACCGGATTTGACCGGTGCGTGTACATAGGCACTTGGACACCAGGTGGGAAACTCAGCCAAGAGCGCACAGCAGAGCGGACTTCTCAATCTAATTCTTGCAGCCTCCCCGCCGTAAGCCTGCCAAAGACTAACCCATAGGTCAGCTTTCGCAGTACGTGCGGAGGAGGCGCAGCTTCTGCTGTGGCTTCAATGGAGCCTTGGTAACGCGAACTAGCGCTCTACCGAGGTTCACACAGCTGGTAGTAATGGTGGCCACCCCCATGAAGTCGACTCCAAGGTGCTGCCAAACCTCCAACACGGATCGAGATGGAATGGGGGATTGCCCTATGACAAAACCCCCATCCACAACTTTCACCTTATGCTGGCGACCCGACGGGACCAAGGAGACCGACCCACACTTAATGGGGTTAAGTCCACATCTGGCTAGCTGCTTAGCAAATGCATCAGTCCAGAAATTAGTCTTGCTCACTTACTACTACATCTCAACCTTACACAGCTATTACACGGTTTCAAGCTGAGTGACCGCCCTAATCATCCCCTATTAACAGTTTAGAGTAATCAGTTTTGGGCTGGTCCACAAACTTCATCGGAAATCCTACCATGATTTCTCATCACCAAGTAAATTCCAAGTTTCAAATTCGAAGTAAAGTCCTCAACAAGTTGAATAATTCACAGTTTTACTTGGTCAATTTTATTAGCATCAATTAAGTATAGCAATCCACAGAGTCTAAACGGTCGAAAATTTTAACCACTAAAATAATAATAATATTAAGTAAGAATAATTTAGTACCTTTCATTTGCCAAGGTTTTTCTTCCAATTGTTTCTCTTCCATTTTCCGGATCTCCTCGTCCATTCTCTTTCTGGACCGCTCATAAGATGATAAGGGCCCGTCCTTCTTGGTTGTCTCTGCAGCTTCGACTTCATCCCAGTTGTCGTCGTCGAATTCTTATTTAGGAAATCAAACAAATGAGGTAAAATATATGAAATTTTGCTTACAATTCTGTAGTGAACATAAGTGATGATGAGTGCTACGATTGACTCAAGAATGAACTAGAACATCTTAATGAGAACTTTCCAAAACGATTGATGTTTTTATTTACTGACCAGGGAATGCTTAGAGCCTGGAGGCCCTCCCTTCCAGCATCCCTGGAGCAAAGATTACAACTATCCTCTTACAATACGTGATACTTCCAAGATGGAAATTCGATGAGGTCACTTACTAGGAAAGGGCAACCACCATCATCAAGTATAAAATATTTAAGATAAAAATGGGGGGTGCGCCGATTTTTTTTTTTTTTTTTCATTTTTAATCGAAAGTAGACCTCATCCTGAGAAGTTTGACACCAGCCGTTCTATTTTTTGATGAGTAGACCTTTTTCTATGATTTTTCAGTTTCGAATGTTTATGACGTCACGCGCCCCTCCCGCCTGGGCAGGACGCCCCAGCCCACTGACGTCACAAACATTCGAAACTTTGAAAAATCACAGAAAAAGGTCTTATTACGCTAGAAGGTCGCGGTTGGAGTCAAAATCATCAGAATTAGCTCTACTTTAGATTAAGAATAACAATAAACAGTTTTTCTGACCCATACGCAAACCCCATTTATATCAATCAAACTGTACTAGTTAGGTCCTAGAGACTGTACAAGATAGACAGTCAGATACTGTACTAGATAGGACCTATCTAGAGACTGAACTAGATAGGTTCTAGAGAAAGAGAAAGCAGCAGTGTCAGAAAACAGCAGAGAAAGTCAGAGCAGTCACAGAAAGCAACAGTCAGAATAGAAGCAGAACTCTGAGGACAGAACAGCAGCAGAACTCTGAGAGTCAGAGAAGTTTCAGAAAGCAGCAGAGAAAGTCAGAAAAGTCACAGAAAGCAATAGTCAGAATAGAAGCAGAACTCTGAGAACAGAAGCAGAACAGCAGCAGAACTCTGATAGTCAGAGCAGTTACAGAAAGCAACAGTCAGAATAGAAGCAGAACTCTGAGAGTCAGAGCAGTCACAGAAAGCAAAAGTCAGAATAGAAGCAGAACTCTGAGAACAGCAGCAGAACTCTGAGAGTCAGAGCAGTCACAGAAAGCAGCAGTCAGAATAGAAGCAGAACTCTGAGAACAGAAGCAGAACTCTGAGAACAGAAGCAGAACAGCAGCAGAACTCTGAGAGTCAGAGCAGTTACAGAAAGCAACAGTCAGAATAGAAGCAGAACTCTGAGAACAGCAGCAGAACTCTGAGAGTCAGAGCAGTCACAGAAAGCAGCAGTCAGAATAGAAGCAGAACTCTGAGAACAGAAGCAGAACAGCAGCAGAACTCTGAGAGTCAGAGCAGTTACAGAAAGCAACAGTCAGAATAGAAGCAGAACTCTGAGAACAGCAGCAGAATTCTGAGAGTCAGAGCAGTCACAGAAAGCAACAGTCAGAATAGAAGCAGAACTCTGAGAACAGAAGCAGAACAGCAGCAGAACTCTGAGAGTCAGAGCAGTTACAGAAAGCAACAGTCAGAATAGAAGCAGAACTCTGAGAACAGAAGCAGAACAGCAGCAGAACTCTGAGAGTCAGAGCAGTCACAGAAAGCAACAGTCAGAATAGAAGCAGAACTCTGAGAACAGCAGCAGAATTCTGAGAGTCAGAGCAGTCACAGAAAGCAACAGTCAGAATAGAAGCAGAACTCTGAGAACAGCAGCAGAATTCTGAGAGTCAGAGCAGTCACAGAAAGCAGCAGTCTCTTACAGCCAGAAAAAGCAGCATTTATGACTACATAGGTCCTAGAGAAACAGTGCTAGATAGGTTCAAGAGATTGTGCAAGCAGACAATTCATCCACCTGACAGAATGTTCTGAGGATTTCTAATTTCAGGAAAATAACCAGTTGGTATGTAAGTTAAATATGACAAACTTACCTTCTATACAATATATTTAGTTAGTTACAATATTGATGTTACCTTCTTTAGACGATCCATCGTCTGGCCCAAAGTCATCTTCAGGCTCATCCTCTCCTAACAGTTCCTCATCACTATCTTCGTCGTCATCGGAATCCTCATCGTCCACCTCTGAATCGGAAACTGCTCTGTCCATTCGTTCCTTCGATTCCTCACCACCAAGTTCATCTTCCGAGCCCTCCTCTTCTGCACTTTCATCGACATCTTCTCCACCATTTGATTCTTGATCGGCAACCTCACCCTCTTCGCAAATGGGGAATTGCAGCGTGGTCAATTGCGTTTCGGAAAACGCTATTTGGGGGATGAACACACTCGTAGCTTCAGAGCTGACGAGAGCCACTTGCTGGAAATGCTGCTCATTGTCGAACCCTTCAATCAATTCAATTTCTGGAAAAACTCCTTTGGTTTTGAGCCCTTCCGCGAGGTTTTTCACTGCAGCTGAATAAAATTCCGATACCGTGGTATAACTTGAGTCTTTGGATTGATTTTTCAAACCGTACAACGCACCTGGTGATGACTCCGGGATGTCACACAAATTGACGAGGGAGTCGCAGAGATCATCGAGAAACGTGTCTTCCATAGTTATTCTGTGAAACGTTACTCAGGAAAATACATCTCGGATTTTCTGCTGACACTACAAATTGATTAATAATTCACGACAATAGGAAGATCATTGCAATAAGAAATAATTAAAATTGTAGCACGAATCACAACAAACATCACCACATGGGCAACATGGATACTTTGTTTGAAATATCCATGTGAGTAGTGTCACGTTAACGTCATTCCCATTTTCAACTGTATCAATCTGACAATGTGACCAACCAAACTTTTGAAGAAAAAAAATTTGTTAACTAAACAAAATATTTCAGAAAGAATTTCAATGACGTTTACTATTAAGAAACGAATTTCGAAAGAATTTCTATTAATTATATTGTTAGAGCAAAAATTTCCATAAAGTTTTCTACATTTTTTCCATTTTCTACATTACTAGTACATGAAGTAGGAATTCATTACTTCCATGTATTTTCAAGTGACGTTAGCGTGACTCTTTACACGACTAGTTTCATCTACTTCTTCCGTGTTGTGATTTCTGCTTGTGCCTTGCTTTCACACCAATGATCAAGTTGTTCATGATTGAATTTGGCTGATAGTTTTTGATTGGTATCCTGTTCAATTTCAATAGTGGAGGAATGAAGTCATAACACGATGGAGTTGGAGATGAGGAAGAAAACCAACGTTTTGGAACTGTTCGAGGCCAAGGATGTTCTCAATGTGTGCGCGCCGATGGTCAGATACAGCAAGTTCGTAAAATTATAAATTGTCCTGATTCTAGTTTATAAGTATTTCGCTTAAAAGTGCCAAAGAATGAGTTTTCGATACGTCAGTAGTCCGGTACTCCTTGGGTTAGGAAGTGAAGTGTAGTGGCACAAAAGCCGAGGTGGTACCGCTGGGACTACGAAACCAGGTACTTTTCCGTTATCCCCCCCCCCCGTCTGTTTCGCGACTTTTTCACTCCCGCCCGATATTTCTAGACATCGTTAATGATTCCTTTTCAAATTTTAATAACTAGATGTAAGTACGCTCAGTTTGAGAGAGTAAAGAGACGTCGGTGTATTCTTGGAAAAACAAGTGGGTAAAGTCATTGACCACGGGCGCTTCGCGCTTGCTTGGGTCCAATACCTTCCCGATGAATCGGTTGGTTTACAAACATCTCTTCACAAAGGACAAAGACAATGCCAAACAGCTAATTCATTACTCGATACCTATTTATGCGTATTTATGTGGAGGCAATCAAACCACAACCACGTCAATTTGTTTCAACAAATCCTCACCGACATTGGCAACTTCTAAAGACTCGGTAATTCTTTTTTTCCTTCTTTTTTAAAATATTATAATTTCTTCCCACAGCTTGAAATTGTGACGAATTTGACGTAAATATGTATTATAAGTAAGACGGAATTACTAGAAACACCGGGCGGGCCTGTTGAAGACAGACTGGGGGGGGGGGGGACATAACGGAAAAGTACCCAAAACCACGAGTGTTCTGGAAAGTCCTAAAGAATCTGTCGCCTAGAAGTCACAGATGACACATTCCTATCCGAGTACCACCGCTCTTGAAGCTTCACTTCTAATAAATTCTGGCGAGTTTGCGAACTGACTGGGTGAGAGAAAATAGGTAGGTAGATAGAGGCATCTTGAAATTAGAATAGTCCTCATTCCATGGTGTCCTAATGACTGCTGTGCTAAGCTCGCCATCTCTGGATTCTACTGATTTATGTGGGATCCATTTAATGACCAGAACTGTTAGGGATTTGGACTCACTCATGTTGGCAGCAGCAAATATGGGGCTCACCGTCAACCAAGGAAAAACAAAGGGTGCTCTTCCAATATGCGCCCCCCTATCACGCTTCTGTTCCAATATGCGCCTCCCTATCATTAGCAACCAATACCTGTAATATGATTTTGGACATTGAATCCTGCAAGATGATGCTGTCGTCGAAGTTAGGTAGGTAAAAATCATGCCCTGTACACGTCTTTCATGTCTCTCAAAAATGCTTCGGACAGGTCTTCATTACGCTGGGCCAACTTCCAACAATAATGGTCGAGGTGAGATTGAAACAGTGCAGGGGATGTTCCTCGCATGGTCTTCAAAATCTTATTTTTGGCATCCAACCACGAACGCTCGATGGCCTGAGTGTGTGCCCCAGTCGACGGATCTACATAATTTTGCTGGTGGTTCACTGTTCGATGTTTGAAGCCGAGACTACTCAGGCTCCTGTATGCCGCCCATTCGTCGGAATGTATGACGGAGCCAGGCTGGCACTCTCTCTGTATTATAGGGATGAGGGTGTTTTTGTCGCGCCTTTCGACGCAGAAGTACCTACAATGAGATAGGCCGTTATCTCATTGCAATCCCTATCCTGACTATCCGAGATAAACATTATTATCATCTTTTTCACTCATCTTTGATCGTTGGATATGAGTTCAGTGTTCTTTGATCACTAACAATGAAAACGACGAGGAGGCGCACTGGGAGGCGCAGTTGCTCGGGGGGGGGGGGGGGGGGGCGCATATTGGAAGAGCACCAAACAAAGTATATGGTTTCCAATTGAAACTTGAATGAAATTCGGACACCAAACATTCTCATTGTACCGTACCGATTTGAAAGGGTGGTAACTTTCACTTACCTTGGCTCCACTGTACATGAATGCAATGATTGCCCAACCGAAATCAATGCTAGAATTGAATTGGCCAGTGGTGAAGGGAACTAAGTGCAAAAATTCGATTTTTTTTTTATTGTTGATTTGGGTTCTCCTCGGCAAGACACATCATGTGATGGTGAAAAGAACTAAGTTCTCGCTTCAGATTGTCAGATTTTCGTCTCCACCACCGAGCGTTTCGTGGAGAAAAGAACTAAGTATGCCCTTCACCACCTGATGACGGGTCTCCGCGGACATGTCCGTTGATCAAAGTACATCTTTTCTCATCAATAAACAACAAAGTTATTATACTAAGCAGTTTCGTGAACTTTTTCACCTCAGTCTGCTTTCTCCTATGTTGAGGTACTGTTCGTGTGTGCTTCTAAATATTGTTTTTGTTCGTGGTTTCTCAACTGAGCGATTCATTTTTTTAAAAATGGGTCCCAAACGTATAAGAGATGAAGCTGGACATAAACGTCAAGTAATTAAGAAAAAAAGACAGCAAGGCCTTCAGTACATCAGTTTTAGTGGACAGAGTGTGCCGTGTTCGTAAGTACCTACCACAATATCATAGCTTAGTCACCAAACTTTTTACAAAGATACACGTTTATTTAGCGCCAAGAAGTTGGAGGATGTTGGCAAACTAAGACAGTATGTCCCTGAAAATACTGACTTGGCCAACTCAGGAACAAGAAGTTGTAGAACAAACGTGAGAATAAAAATGGAGAAAAATATAAAAAATCGAAATGACAATATCTATACATAATATTCAATAAGTTTACAAAGTTATTCGTTCAAATAAAGATAATTCGTCATATTCGGTCTTAATTTTCTTCATGCCCAGGTAAACAAGTGGTGAAAGGCACTAAGTTCCCAAAATTTAACTTTTTTTTTGGTTATCCCCCTCTAAATTTTGCGGCAGTTCAATGCTGTTTGAACATCACTTTTATTGGCCTTCCAAAAGAAAAAAAAACTGGGTCAAAATCGAGCGCTTTAGTTAAACTAAGCAGTTTTTTGCTTCTCCTGAAAAGTGGCGTTTTTGCACTTAGTTCCTTTCACCACTGGACAATTCAATTCTTTCTGCCAACCGGTGCTACTATGGACTGTTGCCACTCCTCAAGTCTCGAGCCCTCTCCAGAAAACTAAAATAACGCTGTACAAAGTACTGCTTCGCCCTGTACTAACCTATGGGTCAGAAACATGGGTGATGACAAAGCAGTCTGAGAGTGTGCTCAGGGTTTTTGAGAGGAAGACCCTTCGGAGAATCCCGGGCCTACTGTTTGACCATGGACAATGGAGACGCCGAAAAAATGAAGAACTGTACCAACTGTATGAAGATTACGATGTAGTAAAGTTCGTGAAGCTGGGACGTTTGAGATGGGCTGGACATGTTCCCCGAATGGATGACGTCGGCTCATCCAAACAGCTGCTGCTCTCCAGACCCAATGGTACAAGAAGGAGAGGAAGACCGAGGCAGAGATGGAGTGACAACTTAGAGGAGGACACAGCACGACTTGGGTGCTATGAATGGATGACAATGGCACAGGATCGGACAAGCTGGAGAGGTGTCTTAGAGGAGGCCAAGGCTCACCCTGGGCTGTAGTGCCAATTAGTTAGTTATGTGGGATCCATTTGTAGGTACATGATTTC
Source organism: Apolygus lucorum (assembly GCA_009739505.2). Lineage (NCBI taxonomy): Eukaryota > Metazoa > Arthropoda > Insecta > Hemiptera > Miridae > Apolygus > Apolygus lucorum. The sequence goes on from CM019170.2 coordinate 12,033,547, forward strand.
AGATTGACTGAACCCCTTCATCCTATATTAGCAACCAGTCGCGCTGTGGTAGCCAATGCGGTTTGATGATAGTGTATGTGTACTTATTACTTACATTTATGATTTCATAACAGTAACTTTCGGTATTTATAGGTTGGAATTTCGATCTTTGGTTCGGAAACATGGTTGCGACCTGTGCTTCACTCCGATGATCATGGCTGATTCATTTGTCCAGTCTTCAAAAGCCCGGGATAATGAATTCACCACTGGGCTTGGTAAATATGACGATTTGCATTCATTTACTTGGGTAGGAAACTGCTCTAATTATTTCCTATCAATTTACACTGTACACTTTCCGTAGGAGATACGCCGCTAGTTGTACAGTTTGCTGCAAATGCTGTTGAAGATTTCATCTCTGCAGCGGAACTGGTCTCACCGTGAGTCACCTTTACCTTATTCTTTCCCCATCAAAGTAAATTTTCAGCTCCTTCCGAAGATAACCTAATAACTAGCATAGAGCTTGTTCTTCTGTATGATACGGATGCAAAAAATGTTATGAGTTGGAATGCGAAAATGAACATGTTTGACAGTTTTTCAGATGGTGTCGACTTGAACTGTGGGTGCCCCCAGAGGTGGGCAATGCAAGATGGCTACGGTGCACATCTATTGACCCAACCGCAGACCATCAAAGACATCGTGAGTCAAACCAGGAATAGAATCCCCTCGCCTTTCACAGTATCCGTGAAAATCAGGATATTTGATGATGTTAGGTAAGTATGTTGATATTTGCAGTTAGTACTGGAAATACGTTGAATAGTTTACTAATGTTCAGTACTGAAGATATTGAGCTCATTTCTAGCTTATGCTAGCTCACTATCCTTTACACAAGGGTAGACTACTATAGGTCTGCCACAGAAACTTTGCATCCCTTTGGCGCATTCTTCAAAGACAAAACTCAATCGCTGAGATTTGGTGCTCGTGGAAGGCTCACACAAGTGCACTCGCAAAGAGCCTTGCGAAGATGGTTTACCTGCTGAGGTGGCTCTCCTTTGCAGTCTCAAGGCCAGTCTTGCGTAAAGCGTATTTTGGCATGTTCGAATCGCGCCTTCGGTATGGAGTGCTGTTATGGGGGAGCAGCACTATTAACACACTACCCATATTCATACTTCAAAAGGCAGCAGTGAGGATTCTAGCAGGAGCCGCTCCTGATGCCCATTGCCGACCCCTGTTATAGGACCAAAAAATCCTAACCCTGCCAGCATTGTACATCCTGGCATCGCTGCTGCGAGTGAAGAGGGAAGCACCCGGCATTCCAAAGCTTGGTGACACTCACCAGTATCAGACTAGGAACAGGGACCTTTTCAGCCTTCCTCGTCACTGTCTGGCCCTGACCCAGAAAAGGGATCCTGATGTCTTCGGAGAGGTGGCGGATCCTTTCAGGAACGTGATTAAAAGTCCTGATTTCTTCGCAGTCAGGACTTTTAATCACGTCCCTGAAAGGATCCGCCACCTCTCTCCTGCCTCCTTTGAAAAATATATCAAGAACGCCCTAATCTCCCTGTCGCCGTATGCGGCGGAGGAGTTCTCGCCAGAACTGTGGATGCAGGAGATGTAATTTGAGCTGTGCGTTGTTGGCTGTGAAATTTTGTTCTGTTAAACCAATGTTCCTATTTTTAGTAGTTGTGTTGTTCGTCGTTGTCTTGTCGTTATCCATTTCAAATTATTTATTCTCTTAATCGTCTTCCCTGTCCCATTTTTTTTTAATATTAATCTTTTGTATTGTTACCTCTGACTGACGATTGCTGTTAACGGCATTGTTTCTATATTTATTTGACTTGCTATTTATCTAATGACAATTTTTGGTATTTATTTATTATATCTCCTGACGACAACGTTTGTATGGCGGCAAAATAAAGACATTCATTACTTCTGGAGAACATAGAACTACTTATCTCTTATCATCAAAAAGTTTCCCGCACGTACGATCATTTTTTGGGAATTTATCCCCTCAAAAGTGACATGATTTTCCTCCTACTGCAGATTGAAGTTCGTGCATTTCCGAAATTGAAATTTCGTGGCACAACACGAACATCAAATTTCTCACGGCTCCAATTTCTGTGTCAAGGTTTCACCATGGAAGGTTGACTCAATCGTTATAGTTCGTGGATTTGCCGCCTAGGGAGCGCCACACGGATGCAAAGTTTCTGTGGTAGACCTATACCCACATTTTTTTACTGGTGGAGCATCTAGAAACCATCTGCCAGAGATTCAGAACACTAGCGCTTCCTTGCGATTATTGTGACTACTATCACCTCCTGGAAAATGAGTTTTCCAAAACTTGTAAGCAATGTTATCACTCCTGCATGGATCAATTCGTAATTGTAGCTGATTTGAAGGAGTAGGGTTCCATACCTCTGGTGGATGGTTCTTAGATCCTCTCCTTAGCTGAAAGGCATCGATTGTACTGATGATTCGACTACCATAAATAATTTTTGAAGATAAGAAAAACAAGCTTTTATTACGAAATTTGAATTTGGGATTTAACCTAAACATGAGCCAAGTTTCTTTTGAAAATTTTCAGGAAGAGCGTCCAGCTCTGTCAGGATCTCGAGGCTGCGGGTGTCTCATTTCTGACGGTCCACGGAAGAACGGTTAAGCAGAGAGGGGAAGAAGTCAACTTGGATGCGATCAAACACATTGTGGAATCAGTTGGAGTACCTGTAATCGGTAATGGCGGCATCAAACATCTCCGGGATGCACAGGAAATGAGGAATCGGACGAATTGTAAAGGTAGGAAGATGATTATGTTGTATCTGGGATTGGTCTAGCCGTGAATTCCTAGCTGATTGATGGAAGTTCTTGTAGTTCCGTGATAAGGCGCACAAGTCATCCGACATCCTATTGAGTACAGGAAAATAGTTGAGGAGGTAACATCGACTGTTACAAGGAAGGGCACTTGTTTCTCTTATATCCCTTTTACCAGACCTTGACTGTTGTTATCTAGGAAAAGGGCGATAAACAGAACTGAACAACATGAGCTTGAAAGGCGATATATTGTGCAGATCGGGTAGTAAAGCATTAAATAAAATTAGCACAGAGTTAGATGGGAGAGAATGGTCAAGCATCAGAGCTAGAATGTATGGCGGTGGATGGAACAGGGTTGCAATTTCTATGCTACTCTGATCTGAACTTGCAGAGTCAATATGGAGTAATTAAACTTATTTATTGTGCTTGTGAGCTTTATCTATTGGAACTTTAATTGCCCGTACTGGTCCAGTAATCTTGTATGCCTTGTACTTAATCTGCATTGTTAATCAGGGAAAGAACGAGACTGATTAGGCGCCTTTCTTTGAACTGCCTGTCCCAGAACGGACATTTCTGCAGCCAGATCATTTAATAATAGTTAATTTTACGCCATTTTTTTCATTAAAACAAAAAAAAACAACGGAAGGTAGACTTATGGTTCTACAGTCATTTAATAATAATTAATTTTACACCATATATTTTCAATAACAAATTTAATGTTTATTTTGTGACAAATGTTCAAATTTGTTAAAATGAACACGGTAAAACTTTCTTCAGACGAACGTGTAAACCACACTGGCAGCATTAGCATTGTCTCCTTGAATCATATGAGAAAAGCTCGGTTAACCTATTTTGATGGAGCTCAAGAAAAAACAGCTGATTCAAGGAGAAAACGCTGTACTAACTAACCCTAGTGGAGGATAGATGAACTAATGCTGCTAGTGTTGTTTAGATGTTAGTTTTCTTGAGCCGTGACTCGAGATTGGTCGCAAAGTAGTGGAGTAGACCCCGGAGGCCCCCCCCCCCATCAAATCCGCATATCACACCCTTCCATTTAAATGTTCCTTAGTAAATCCGTGAGATGTAGTTTTTTTTATAAAAGGAGTTAAGACACTTTGCTATTCGTCTATCACTTCAATTTACCAGTGTAAAGCTATTCAGTCAAGTTAATATGGCTCCATCCCACTTTCCAATCTTGGTCCGCTCCTCTTTCCAATTTCTTAAGATCCATCGTACCAATCAGTGTTGTTTGCTCGCGTGATAACTAAAAATTCGTTAATTTCTGTTTAGGGACGATGGCTGCCCAAGGCATACTCAACAATCCAGCTCTCTTCACAGGAGCTTCATCTACAACCCGGGAAGTCGTTCAGGACTGGCTGAACATATCTCTTCACTCAGGCATGACGTTCCAATGTTTCCATCACCATCTCGTATTCATGTGTGAAAAACTCCTGTCCAAGGAGCAAAGACGAGTATTCAACGCGCTCCACACTGTTCAAGAGGTCTCAGACTTCCTGGCCCTGCATTTAGACGTATCGATTCCTCCTGAATCGGACTACGAATCGCATAAGATCGAAATTCAATACAGTGATAACGATGGAAAATATTTCAAGACCAGAATCAAAGAAGACGTGGACAGCTGTGATATACTGAGTGAGTCGTGGTTTTGCAATTGAATCAACTATGACATTGCTAAAGTGTGCATTTACGTTGACTGTGCAGTGTAGACACGTTCAATGGTAAAGCAACAGGTTGTCTCTAGTTGAGCTGCTACAGATTTGTTTCTTGGCAGGTTCAAAAGATACGAAGGATCAGGGACAGCTTCCAACATAGGGATTTTCTCTCATCTTCTAAATTTTCATCATTTACCTGGTATTTTGATCTTTTTGACCGTCGTCTTATTGCACGCCGTAGAGATGGAAAAGTAGTTTCTCTGTGCCGCTGCTACCATTTGACGAGATGTTTAACATTGAAGTGAAAAAAAGTTCGAATTTAGCCTAATGTAGGTAAATGCTCTTGTGAAAGTGATTTGATAACCTTTGGATCTGAGTCGCATATCTATAGCATTTACACGTGAAATTGGAGGTTTTACACTCCAAATAGGAGGTTTTACAAATCAATTTGGAGGGTTTTCCATTTCAAATTGGATAATGATGGAAACGGTTCGTTCCGCATCAATTTTAAATGCCGAGCTTTAGCTTGCTTATAAGGCGGAAAAACCCGGTGCGTCTGGAAATACCTACTCCGTGCTCCTCCCCCCCCCCCCCCACGAAGGAAGAAAACCCCGGTGCTTCTGGAAATACCTACTCCGTGCTGCCCCCCCCCCCCCCCCCCCCCCCCCCCCCCCGCTTAGAAGGAAGAAAACCCCGGTGCTTCTGGAAATACCTACTCCGTGCTGCCGCCGCCCGCTTAGAAGGCAGAAAACCCCGGTGCTTCTGGAAATACCTACTCCGCGTAATGCGACGAAGACATTCCATTTCATGAATCCGTCCCTTCCAACTGCCATTCTTTTAAATTCACGAGTTAATTTGTTGGTACTGCTTTCCCAAAATTAAATCATATATTTCTCTCGTCCTCCATTTGATGCGCAAAACCTTCAATTTGAAATGGAAAATTTCCAACTTGTAATGGAAAACCTCCAATTTGACAAAAATTGATGAGTAAAACCTCCAATTTGACGTGAAAATGCTGTACATTAATGCGTGACATTTTCCATTAATTTGTTCATGCGAAAAATTACTTTAAAATTTAAAGAATATGGTAGTGCCCTATTATCGGTATGAAACAACAAACAAACGGTATGAAAGTGCTTTACGAATAAAATCTCTTCTCTGTGGCTTCTCGTGAATTATTTCTATCTAGCCCAAAAAAATTTCTGGTTGTATGGAGCTCGTTACCACATGATTGAAGCATCCTGGTAAGTGAATAAAATTTAAAAAGGAAGAAAATGGGTACAAGTAACTTGTACTATAATATACTATATGAAATAACTGTTATTTCATTCAAAGATGTGAAGAGGCAAAAACAAGAAAAATTATGAGAAAACAACCAGGAGACTGACAGATGTAAACTTGGGACTGTTGAGATAACCTCCGCAGGGGAAGAAGGAAACAGTTTAGTTGATGTGAACTGATGACGGGTTTAGGGCAAACCAGTGGAATCTAATATTTATCAGACAGGATAGAGTCTGGTTAATATAAGTACCTATTCCCGGTATTTAAACACTTTTTAGGTTTGGTGGATTGACATAGAGTTCCTAGTAAATCTGGCGCAGTCTAGGTTCGATGAAAGTCGGTTTAGGGAGTCCTGGGGTTACCTCTATGCATAATGCATAATTGCAAATACCAGTTAAGATCTACAGGTGGAGGCGTACCTTCTAGCTCATACTACCGATGGTGCAGGCGGGCGCAAAACTCACATGCCAGGATCCATATGCCAGAGCTGAACCCCCGCCAGCCAGAACTCGTGAATTCCTTCCCATAGGGCTGCAGAATCTGCAGTGCAGACCTGGTTGTTTATAAACCACGACCTCCGCGAATCCTACCTCATCTGGGGAGCAAGCAGCAGTCTAGGTACAAGGATGTCTGGATTCTCCCTTCAAAATGAAGGTCGATTAAAGGATTCCTAGAGATGAACTCTACTGTCTCCCCCCCACGCTGCTCCTCCTGAGACGGATTGTTCACACAATCAGTGCTCTTGCATAGTTGCAAGTACCTGTTTCAACCTACAGCTCGCATTTTCGACTATGCTGGTCGGCTCCCGAGTTTTTGACAGTTCACAAAACTCACATGCCAAGATCTGTGTACCAGGGCCATCCCCACTGGCCACGATACACGGAACTCTTTCCAGGGTTACAGATGAAGGTTGTAGCCCTAGGTGTTATAAACCACGACCCCCACGAATCAGACCTCAATTGGGGGGCAGGCAAGTGACTCTGCGACAAACCCAATGTGTCAGTAGCCTGGGGCTCCCCTCTCCCGCCGTACCAGTGTTAGAGTGAGATTGTTCGACAGTGAACCGGTGCACTCTCATCCCCAGATGCTATGGTTACAGGCCCGGATCAGAGAATTTGTACCTGATCCCACCGCTTTACAAGCACCTGGGGTTTAATCCAGCTCAAGCATTACGAGAGCAATCCAAGTACATTGAATGTCTTACCTCTTTCCAAAGTGGAAATCAATTAAAGGAGGACTGAGGCTGGGCCTTATGCTCTCCCCCTCCACTGCAAGCAGCAGAGGAAAAGCTCCTCCGGAGAGGAGCGTATTGTTCACACAATCAGCGTCGATCCATAATTGCATCTCCCTGTTACTCCTTACAGGTAGAAGCCGCATGTTCTAGCTCATGCTTCCAGACTTAGCGGGTCTGGCACCCGAGTTTTTGGTAATTCGCAAAACTCACATGCTGGGATCTGAGTGCCAGGTCAACTTGTTGGCCATGGCCCTCAGAACCCTACCTAGCTCTGCAGAACCCGCACTGCAGCCCGGGTTTTGTAAACCACGACCCCCGCGAATCTGACCTCAATTTGGGGGCAGACAGGTGGCACTTTGACTTTCATCGGTGTACCGGTAGCCTGGGGCTCCACCCACCCGCGGTACCAGTGTAAAGGCCATATCACACGAGCGATTTTTCAGCTTTTTTCCGCAGAAAAATCACTGGAATGTGAAGAGGAAGAAGTACAGTGATTCAAGTATCCATGCAAGGGAAGAAGTACAGTGTTTCAAGTATCCATGCAGCGGGTTTTTAATTCCACTTCCCCACCCCCCCATAGCATAGCCTGCACCCTGGTGGAGCGATTTTTCTAGCTTTGGAATATTTAGAACGCGTTCTAATTTTTCTAGTTCCGCCATTTTGTGCGGGAAAAAAAGCTGGAAGGAAACCATTCGAAGGTTCTCCATCGATAAGTAATTTGTGGTTGTAGCATTCCTTGATCTACTAGTCGACGTCTGTTCAGTTTTCTGCAGTTTTCCGAGAGAAAAATTAATCAGTTCTTCGTTCATTTTTAAACCTCCAACAAGTATGCCGCCGAAGGATAATACCTATCCTTCACTATATTATAGTGAATAGGTGGACAACAAGTGAAACTTCGCTTCTCATCAATTGTGTAGAGAAATATCAGAGAAATCACCACTAATGATCAAGGAAATAGGGTCCATTTTGAAGAATAATACGACAGGAGCACAAAAACTGAAGAAAACGAGATCGTAGTGACGCCACGGAGACAAGTAAAGTGATTACTTTTTCTGGGAGTGGGAGCGACGCTAAAACGTTGCTTCAAAATTCCACACTACTATAACCTGATCCAAAACTTGTAGTCACCTTAGAGTGAAAATCGCTGGCCGCCAGAATGCGCTCTATTCGCAGTTTTCTGCGGTTATTCTTCTCCAACTTCGCCTAACTTATTCTAACTTCCTCTTCACGTTCCAGCGATTTTCCAGCGGAAAAAAAGCCAAAAAATCGCTCGTGTGATATGGCCTTTAGGGTAGGGCCGTAAACCAGTGTGCTGGCACGGCGGCGCCCCAGAAGCCATGACTGGTCACAGGCCCGGAACAGATAGTCTGATCCTACCTCTTTACAGCCTCCTAGGATAAAATCCTATCCCGAGCATTACAGGGGCGTGACTGAGGGAGACGGTCCCCAATTTGTCTACAGGTGTGGACACAGTCCTTAAAGGCTCCACCTGATACTGAGCCCGCACAAGTGCTACCACTTTAACTACAAGTAGTCAGGGAATCGGTTGCAGGCGACAAATAACCCACAACGTCATTTCATGTGGTGCCCCTAGATGTTGTGGCTGGCCCTACCTACCCCCTATCCATAAATAACCCCTCCCATCCCCTGACAGCACCCCTCTATGGGGGCTACCCCTCGGAGACTGGAAGGAGTGGCCATCATCCTAACCTACAAATAACCTACCTAGCTAGCTAAGATAATATGTACACCCTAACCTATTACCTATATGTACACCCTACAAGCAATCTAACTACAGTGGGACTTATCAAAGACCTGGCGCTGTATCCCAATCTGGTGCTGGATTCTACCGCATTGATACACCTCTGAGAGGCAATCTGGCGCTATGCATTCCGGGTACACTCCCTATTAGCTAACAGGCATCTGCACCTGTAACATCTCCCAAAGCATCTCAACAAACAAGAAACTTCCAGGGTTATGTGAAATAAAAAGTTGGAACGAGAAAGTACATCGTATCTTTACTGGAAACAAAATAGTACAAATAGTCAAACTATAGTATCGAGAGTAATACAAAAAATTTTAATTAGGTAAATTAGTACAGATACCTACCTCTTCAAAATAAGATGGGTTATAAAGTACCTAGTAAACGTATAATATCACAGAAACTATAAAATATATTGACAAAACTCCGATCATAATAGTAGAGAGTTAGGCACGTAAGAAACTCAATAGGTACGTAAGAAAGATTAAGTAAAGAAAGGTAATTTAACAGAACCGGAAGCCCTGAAAGTAATAATTCTAGAAGTAAAGTAGCAATCTTATCTAGTACGACGTTGAGAACTTTTAAAATATGGTTCCGCTACAAAGTCCTGTTCTCTTGAGGGCTTACATATCAAAGATTCCTAAAACTGATGGGAATATTCGGTAATTAACTACATAATTGACTACACGGAGGAATCTTCCATAAATTAGATGATTGGAGCACATAAAGGGCAGGAATTGTCAAAGACAGGTAACAAAAAGTTTAGGCTTTTAAAAAAGACGAAGAAGTTTGAGATTCTTTCCATCTAGGAAGCACTAAATTACATCATGTAGAACAGAATGCCATGGGTCGTTCCCACAGTTCGGTCATTTCATGAAATTTGCCAAATATTTTATCTCAGAATCTGTTTCTAAATGTATAAAGAGTGACAATTAAAAAATTGAAGTGATTAGATCAAAAAGGGTTTTGATACATTGGGGGAAATCCAGGATTTTGATCATGGAGTGGAGGAGTTTCGAAAGGTGGGCTCAGAGTACAATAGGATGTCATCAACTTCAACTAGTAGATGACATTTTCCACGTAGGGATTGAAATCCTTCTTCCATGCAACTGATGAAATGAACGTGGAAGTAGGAATTGAAATCTTACATCCATATAGAAATGGTGCAACTTTTGGACTTGAAACCTTCTAAACGTATGGGTTACCTCTTAAATTGCACCTCTATTGCTCCCACCGTAAGCCTTAACCAGAGTCATGGATTTACAAACTGATACTGAAATATCGATTTAAAGGACAAACCTGAGTCAGTTGGAGGTTAAAACTACAAAAGCTCATCAATGGAAGTCCTCCATGAGCAAGGAGGAGCAAATTTACAAAATTAGTCTTGACAAGAGGAACTTGCCCTTCACCTCTGCGAGAGAAAATGTGTAAGAACCATCAATGTATTCTTATTAACAAAACTAAACCTAAAACTAGTCTTAGGAGATGAGCTACAGAACCTACACGATAAAAAATAATATTTTGAGATTATATATAAGTAAGTACTTAACATTGTTTCATGCAACAAAATATACTTACACGCTAAGTAATTTATTACATATTCCTACAATACTAATAGTAGTAACTACACGTAAGTACTTTGGTATAAAATAGTTATGGATCAGGTAGCCACCATACCGTCAAATGGAGGAGATATGGAGAGACTAATCAAAAAACTTCAGTTTGCAGACGATCTGATTGGCTAAAAGTACTGTAGCCCTGAAATGGAAGAAACTTTCAATAGCGAGTAGGTAAAATATGGATAGGCTCCCTCCACCCTCGTGACACAGTAAGCTGAAGATAAGGTACAGGTCCGCGGCCAATTACTTTTCTTGATTTTTCACAACAGGGCAGAAATACCGAGCAATGCTTCCAAAAACTAGGAAAAAGATGGCTTTGGACTGTACCTACATAAGCAGAAGTCATTCAGTGGGTTTACAGACAATAGTCCACTGTTAGGTCTATCTTATCTAGGTATCTACATTTGTAGTTAACTTGTTAGGATCCCTAGAAGGTAAGTGCAAAAATAACTGTTGTACAATGAGTAACATTTACAAAATACCACTTTTTGTGCCGCATGCAGTGTCATCGATAATTTGAAGCACTAATTTCATTAAATTTTTACATTTTGTAGCTATTATTACACCGGGATATTTTTACGATATTTTTAGACCTAAATAAAACATATTTAGTGTTTCAATACAGAGCACAAAGATAGTTAATTATTAGAGGGTTTTGACTGCTTGTTATTCCTTCCACCTGAATGTTAAAATGGTAGACAAGAGCGAGTACGCGCCGATGCTAACCTTTTCATGAAGTTTCCATCGTTGAAAGTTCAACAGGCTATGGATGGCTTCCCACGTTAGAACACATATCTTACACAACGGATAAACAAATACTTGGGACAGAAACCATTGACAGTAATTTACAAGAATGAGACAATACTGACAGGGATGGCACTTTGTTAGAGCAATATCCTTCGATGACTTCCAATACTGATGCTTAGAGTAGGTGAACATGAAACATGTTGGGAGTGGGTGGTATGCTCCTTCAAATTGCAATTTCGTGGACACTCAACGTGTGACTAGAATACAAACTATGTTTTTAGCGGATTTTAGACAACGCAAGACATGGCGTCCCTCGTAGAAAGCTGAGATCTCAGAGGGAAGGTGGGTAACTACAGAATTAAAAGCGAAATTGGTGGAATGTCCATTAGCCTCAGAATCAACAGTGATACCACAGTTATCAATGCAAACATTACGTACCAACACCTCGATAAGCAGCAGACTCAAAATTCTATCTACACCCAATGAAAATAGCTTCCGAAAAAAATTATACCCTTCTCGTCTGGATTTCGCCTTCACTCTCCAGAAGTTCTGTCTCCCAGTCTTCCTCTTCACCAGGTGCGAAGTTATAAAATGGCATCAAATGGTGCCGTAATCGATCAATTCTTCGTTTCCTTTTTATGAGTAAAATCACCTGAATGAAAAAAACAAAAAACAATGTTATTGGATGAGAAATAAGAATTGAGTGAAATACAATCTGTATAGTACTGCAATGAAAATGATTCTGGTTCAGTTTAGTTTCTCTAATCTTCCTGACCATCCCTCCCTCTTGTACTTATGCACATACCTTCTCCACAGTCAGTCGTCATTCTCCCATCCCTACAGTCAAGGATGCACCTCATTTCTCATTATAAGTTCGTTCAAGTTATACAGTTTTTTCATGTGTTCTAGAGCACTCATTCAGGTCGCACAATTTTTTTTTTTTTTTTTTGGTCCTTTGAGCCGAACCTTCAAACTTTGGCTTCTTGCAATACTGAGAGCAGTACCGGTATCAGTAACAAAGCTGACTGATATGAAGCCTTCTGATTGGAGAAACTAAACCGTTCTAGAATCCTTTTCATTGTAGTACTAATCAGAATCTAAGAAACAGGTTTGAACAACGTAGTTGTCAACCAAGCTTGACAGACCAAATGTTCTTTAGCTAAGTTCTTTTAGAGGCAAAACAAATATTCATGCGTTTTAAAGGCTGTGTCTGGTGGTAGGAACATTGGAAGTGAAGTTTTTTGAGTGGCTGAAGACATACAAGCCACAGCAGAGGTTGCCAGAGCTCAACATCTCTTGGTAGGCCTAAAGTAGAGAGTCTGCAAGCTTGACAGACCAAACGATCTTTAGCTAAGTTCTTTTAGAGGCAAAACAGATATTCATGCGTTGTAAAGCCTGTGTCTGGTGGTAGGAACATTGGAAGTGAAGTTTTTTGAGTGGCTGAAGACATACAAGCCACAGCAGAGGTTGCCAGAGCTCAACAGCTCTTGGTAGGCCTAAAGTAGAGAGTCTGCAAGCTTGACAGACCAAACGATCTTTAGCTAAGTTCTTTTAGAGGCAAAACAGATATTCATGCGTTGTAAAGCCTGTGTCTGGTGGTAGGAACATTGGAAGTGAAGTTTTTTGAGTGGCTGAAGACATACAAGCCACAGCAGAGGTTGCCAGAGCTCAACAGCTCTTGGTAGGCCTAAAGTAGAGAGTCTGCAAGCTTGATAGACCAAACGATCTTTAGCTAAGTTCTTTCAGAGGCAAAACAGATATTCATGCGTTGTAAAGCCTGTGTCTGGTGGTAGGAACATTGGAAGTGAAGTTTTTTGAGTGGCTGAAGACATACAAGCCACAGCAGAGGTTGCCAGAGCTCAACAGCTCTTGGTAGGCCTAAAGTAGAGAGTCTGCAAAAGTTAGATAGCGAAGCCAGTGTCCCAATACCCTACATCTATGCACCAGTCAAATCCCTCCATTTTGTCAGGGAGAAGTAAGCATGGTGCGACCGAACCATCTGCTCCAGAACCCAGCTCGTCTGCTGAGTTGGCTGCTGCACTGCATAATCAAACTTTGGTAGATGGTAAAGAACCATGACAGAGCTCCAAAAGCCTCACTTATTTACATGGATAGAATGGGCTTCAGAAGGTTGTGGTGCCTGCGACTGCCATTGCAAACATCGGTATGGTGGTCATGGGGCAGTCGTGGGACAACAAGTACCCATTGCTAATGAAATACCATGCAATGAAGCAGTGTCCTACATCATGAAGCAGTCACCAGGCACATAACAGGTGCCTTGTCATCTAGTGGTTGAGATGTTGACTGGGTAAGATTGTATCGCATGCCTATTGGATATGGCTTAATGACAGGCATAAAGCGCTATCATAGACTCTTCAAAGCTATGTTGCAATGCCAGGCAGCGTAGATCCCTTTCACACAATGCGATAAAGAAGTCACAGACTCGTTTTGCAAGAGTTACACGAAAAACGCCAGTCAAGTTAGTGGGCAACATAGAATAACATGAATAAAAGTTCTTTATAAGTCAAAATAAAGTTCTACACCTCGACTTTACAACCAAATGAGGCTCAAATTCAAATCCTACTATCCCAAAATCTGCAACTACCTCTGGTGGTTCCAATGTATCCGTGGAAACTCCAGCAAAGTCTGCAGTTTGTCTTTGATGTGAAGCTACTGAATGGCTTGTAACAGTACGCCATAAGCAGTGACACGCAAGCCCAGGATGAGCAGGTTAAAGCAGTTTCCATAGAAATAGTTATCTTTGTCTTCCCTTGCACCCACAACTTTGAAGTGATGTTGGATAGCTGGCGTGCAGTTGCTTCAAAGCGTATATCTATCCTGCTCGTAAGAATCCTAGGCAAAGAGCTGACAGATGGCGCCAAGTTTTAGCTAATTGTAAGGACTATTTGGGTCGCCTTCCAGTTTCTAGCGTTAGAGTTGTGACAGTGCGCTACTCTACGAATTAGAAACCTTACACCATCTGTCGGTAGATGGTAGAATTAGTTCAACTCTCTGGAGGGGGCTACCCTCTCTCTAGCTATTTCCCTAGTTCATTTGACTAACCAAGATTTTCACCACTCAGCTCTGTCCTAATAGACTGTTAGCATCTTGCGCAGTATTTCTCTCTCTTTCTCTCCATTTTGGATTTCTTCTAAAATCCCTCGTGGTGTCAGTTTTCCTTTTCTCAGTTCGATTTTCGACTTTTCATTGTTTTCATTCAATCCAGTGGATTCAGGTTCGTTATTTTCATTCTTTCGTTTTTTCCATTTTTTCATTACCTCAAGCAGTAGGAGTTTTCATTTTTTTCTCATTTTCGTTGAGTACATTTCGTTTTCCCTTATTTGGTTTTTATTCTTCATTTCCTTTTTCCTTTTGCCCTTTTTATTTGGGCTCTATTTTGGGTGTTTTCCCCAGAGAACTGGGGTGGTAGCAGAGATTTTGCTAAGGACGATTTATTTCTTTCATTTTCTCCTTTTTCGAAAGTCATAAGTCGTTACAGAGTGAGCATACAAATTTCTCGTCAATACAAGCTTAAATGGAATTCATGAAACGCGTGTGATATTTTTGTTTGCATCTTAAATAAAAATTCTTAGCTCCTTTAGTTATTATCCTATATTATATATCGACAGTAACAATGTAAAACCACGTAAGTTGAAAAAAACGAAATTTTTCAGGAGGCGTTAAAAACTTCTAAAAGAATTGAAAATGGAAGTTTTTTACGTCTGAAAAATTTCGTTTCTTCAACTTACGCGGTTTTACATTGTTACTGTCGATATATGATATTGTTCTTGATATTGTCAAATTTATAAAATGGATGAACTTACTGCTATTGTGAGGATCCCAATGAGGAACAGTGAACAGAAAGGTACGATCAGGTAACTGAGATTTTGTCTGTCGGTCTCCTCTTGCTCTGGGGCATCAACCGTGGGAAAGATTGTCGAAGTGACGATGCCAGTTGAGTTGGTCTCGGTAAGGTTCAACATCGTGCGGTCACTAGTGCGCTGAAACATAATACATACACCCATCTAAGTATAAGTATACACAAAATGCGGCCCCTGGGTGTTGCATAACGCGCAATAGGTGCAGCGTTTGAAGACACCGAACTCTACACTCTCGAGCGCCTCAAAACTTGCACCTTCCCTTTAGGTAATCCATGTGCAACACAAAGTAGGCGGTTGAATACTTATTTCGATACTATTTCACATACATAGGTGTAATAAATCTCATGATAATACTAACGAGTTCAAGACGAAGCGGAGTCAATGTTGATTCATCTAAGTTGAAGTGACTGATTGGTTAAACAAAACTTCAATCATTCTACTCCTTGAAAAGATCACTCATGGAAGAAAAATTGCTGAAAATCACTGAATTTGTCATGAATTTTACTATGGAAATCAAAATTTCTGCCGAGTTCGATCCAAACCAAACAATCGGCGTAATCAATGACCTTTCTGATAAAGCTTCTTCTTCTTCTTGACATGTTTTCACGAACGGACATCAGCCACCATTGCTTATGCCCATGGAGGAGCAATTTGTTTACGTTCCTTCTCCGTGGTTTGTTTTGTTGTTCTTGTACTTAGTGCTCCTCGGCATAAAATACACTGGAATAGGAATTGATTCTAGTTTTTACATAAGTGGAAGCCCTGCGTTCCCTTTTGAGAGATCAGATTTTGCTCAAGCTTGGGAAATAGCAGCAGGTTGACGTTTTTAAAGTCCTCTGGGCCATTTGACGCGCTCAATCACATGATGTAGACGGTAAGTACACAGTGAATTTGAAATTTTGTCATAAATATTGGATACTATGTGTTTAGTAGATTAGCATCACTATTCGGTAGTAGGTAGTCCGCCTCTACCACCCTTGATTATACCGCCCTAGTTTGTAATCAGTTGACCATGTCGATTAATAAATTGAGTTCCAATTCTACAATCTTGATGTTGTTCTTACTCTAACGTAATATTATTAATAAACCTCATAAAGGTAGAATAATACATGGTGGCAGCGGTGGGATACGAACCCACGCCTCCGAAGAAACAAGTGCGACACTGTCAATTTCAAAATTGACACCGGTGCCGATGTTACCGTGATTCCTTCATCCTTGGCTCTAAGTGAACATAAGGTTTACAGCACATCAGTGATTATAAGAGGTGCCAACAAAGCCAAATTAGAAGTGGAAGGAGTCATATACGCCACTCTTGCGTACAGAGGTATAGAATCGTCTCAAAAAGTTTATGTCATCAGAGACGCTAACTGCGCTCTGTTAGGCCGTCCAGCTATAGAAGCACTACACATAATTCCTTCACTACGAGAAGTGCAGTCCAACGATCGACCTATTTCGTTCCTTGATGAATTCAAAGAGTTGTTTCAGGGACTAGGAACATTGGGCCAGGAGTATGATATAGAGTTGAAAGGAAACTACACTCCATATGCTATTTCGACCCCTAGATCAGTTCCTCTACCTCTGATGAAATTGGTTGAGGAGGAGCTACATGACATGGTTCGAAAGAATGTCATCTCTCCAGTTTCAAAGGCCACTGATTGGTGTGCTCCTATGGTAGTGGTACCAAAACCCAATGGAAAAGTCCGGATCTGTGTAAATTTGACAAGGCTGAATCAGTGTGTCAAGAGACGTTTCCATCCAATCCCTAAATTAGATCACTGCTTCTCTAAAATGTCAGGAGCCAAATATTTTTCAAAGTTGGACGCAAATAGTGGATTTTGGCAAATACCTCTCTCTGCCGAGTCCCAAGAACTTACTACATTTTTGTCTCCATTTGGTAGGTTCAAGTTTCTCAAATTACCATTTGGAATCACTTCTGCTCCCGAGGTTTTTCAAAAAGCGATTAATGAGACACTGGGTGACCAGAAAAATGCGGTGGCAATGATGGACGATATTCTGGTTTGGGGGAAATCCGAAGAAGAACATGACTTCTATCTTCGCGAAGTTTTGACCAAACTAAGAAAGGCTGGACTGACTCTTAATAGAGAGAAGACCGAGTTCAAGAAGACGAGTGTTAGATACCTAGGCCATATAATTTCGGAGAAGGGTATTGAAGTAGACCCCCTTAAAGTTATTGCTATCAAGGAGATGCCAGAGCCGAAAAACGTTAAAGAAGTTCAGAGGTTCCTAGGCATGGTCAATTTCGTGGCCAAGTTTGTGCCTTTGAAATCAGGAGTCCTAGAGCCCATAACTTCCCTACTCAGCTCAAAAACTACATGGATATGGGGATCATCACAACAAAAATCGTTTGACACGGTTAAAGAGCTGCTGACAACTCCGCCTTGTTTAGCAGTATACAATCCTGCGTATGAAACGATAATTTCGTGTGATGCCTCACTGCAAGGGCTTGGCTCAGTTTTACTCCAAAAACAGACATCAGGCGAACTTCGTCCAATTTCTTACGCTTCACGAACTCTTCTACCAGCTGAAAAAAATTATTCAAACATAGAAAGGGAGGCTCTAGGAGTAACGTGGTCTTGTGATAAATTTAAGGACTTCATTGTTGGGAAACACATATTTATTCAAAGCGATCACAAACCATTATTATCGCTCTTACAAACCAAAGATTTGGATGATCTCACACCTCGTTTACTCCGTTTGAGACTGCGGTTGATGAGATACGACTTTGAGCTCATGTACATTCCAGGAAAAAATTTAATCATAGCAGATACGCTATCACGCAGTCCGATTTCTCATGTAACCCCTACCGACAAAGAACTCATTCAAGAAACAAATTTTTACGTTCACAATGTAATCTCAACTATTGAAATTTCTGATCCAAATTTGATTTTGATTAAACAAGAACAAGATAGGGATGAAACATGTAAACTCTTGAACAGGTATGCACTGGAAGGGTGGCCAAACAAAACCCAGATCTGTTCATCACTCAAAAAATTTTATTCTGTTCGGAATGAAATCAGTAACAATGAAGGGCTACTCCTCAGAGGCTCAAGAATCATAGTTCCGTCAGGAGTCCAAAATTTCATTCTGTCAAGAATTCATGAGGGGCATCTCGGAATAACCAAATGTCAACTAAGAGCTAGGAGAAATGTATGGTGGCCGGGAATGTACTTGGACATCGAACAGACCGTGAAGAACTGTCCACAGTGCATCCAAAATTCTGACAACAAATATCAGCCCTTGATACCGAGTGACTTTCCTAAAAGGCCTTGGCAAAAAATTGGGATTGATTTGTTCAAAACTGATGGAGTTTGGTTCATTGTGGCTACAGACTACTACTCTCGATTTTTCGAACTAGCTCAGCTTAGCGGACTGAAATCTTTCGAGGTCATCGTTAAATTAAAAAGCTTCTTTGGACGACATGGGATTCCTGAAGAAGTTCGCTCAGATTGCGGTTCGCAATTCCAAACTGTCATCGGATCTGAATTCGAATCCTTTCGAGAATCATACGGCTTCATCCATAACACGAGCAGTCCTCACTTTGCTCAGAGCAATGGAGCTGCTGAAGCAGCTGTAAAGATCTCGAAAATGCTACTGAAGAAGAGCCCAGAAGACCCATATCTCGCCTTACTAACTTATCGAAACACTCCGCTTTCTAACGGGTTCACACCGAGTGAACTACTGATGAATCGAAGGCTTCGTGACAGGCTTCCCACATCTCCAAAGCTCCTCGAGGAGAAGCTCAATTACGAAGGTCTACGAGAGAAAGAAGAGGACTATCGTCAGAAGTACAAGAAGAATTATGATGCAACACACAGGACTGGTTTCTTGAGTGATCTGAAAGTGGGAGATATGGTTTGGGTAACAGATTTGAAGAGGCATGGGAAGATAGTGAACATTTGCAAACAACCTCGCTCTTACCTTGTCGAAACCGAAAATCAAGTTGTGCGTAGGAATAGATTCCATTTGAAGCCTGCACCGTACAGATCCACTTTAATTACCACAGACCCAGGAACATCCACTGGGAGTCAACCAGGACCATCCAGAAGGCTACCCTCAGGGAGGAAGATCACAAGACCTCTCCGCTACTTACAGGAGAGGGAAGATGTTTAGTAGATTAGCATCACTATTCGGTAGTAGGTAGTCCGCCTCTACCACCCTTGATTATACCGCCCTAGTTTGTAATCAGTTGACCATGTCGATTAATAAATTGAGTTCCAATTCTACAATCTTGATGTTGTTCTTACTCTAACGTAATATTATTAATAAACCTCATAAAGGTAGAATAATACACTATGTTTGTTGCATTACCTTTGGTAATACAACATTGAACGACTTTTCCCAGGAATTGGAAGGTTAAAAAAGCCTCCGAAGTGGTCGTTACTCTCAAGTGAATCAACATTTCTCTACATTTTCCGGGAATCGGAGGTTAAAACAACCCTTTGAAGTGATCGTTTTTCTCGAGTGAATCAAAGAGTTTCGGTGTTTTCAACCTTCTTTCTCGACATTTTCAAACAAAATCGATTACACGCTGAGAAAAACAAAATTCGAGAGAAACAAAATTGAAAAATTTCGTCGAAATTGGGTGGAAAATGTAGAAGTTATGGATGTTACAAGGAATTCACGATTGCGCATGCGCAGCAACTACAATTAGTCTGGGGGAGATGATTTTCATAAGGAACCATCTGCACGCCAATCTGAACAATCCTAGTCAATTTCATCAAGTTCGGATGAAAAATGTAAGTGTTATGGCTGTTACTGGGATTTTACGTTTGCGCATGCGCATGCGCTACTGTAAATTTTAAGGCCTTGATTTTCATTGGGGGCCATCTACAACCAAATCCGTATATTCTCTGAAAATTTCATCGAAATCGGATGGAAAATGAGGAAGTTATGGCGGTTACAAGGAATTCTCATTCGCGCATGCGCACCTGCTACTATCAGTCCGGTGGTGATGGATTTCATAGGGAACCATCTACATGCTAAACCGCAAAATCCCCGAAAATTTTATCGAAATCGAATGATGTAGAAGTTATGGCTGTGGCTAGGATTTCATGACATACACACAGAAACAGATCCAAAATTGTTCAGAAAGGTCTGAAACGTAAAACGCGAGAGGAAATTTCGATTTTGGAGAAATTTTTTTCAACCTTGAAAAGTGAAAACAAAGCTTCCACTACCTTGGTAGACTCGGAAGCAATATCTCATAGCAATCCCAGTCTTTCGTTTTTCAATTTAATGATTTTGCTTCCGAGTCTACCAAGGTAGCAGAAGCTTTTTTTTTCACTTTTCAAGGTTTAAAAAAAAAGTTCTCCAAAATCAAAATTTCCACTCGCGTTTTACGTTTCAGACCTTCCTGAAAAATTTTGGTTCCGTGTCTGTCTGTCTGTGTGTCTGTCATGAAATCCATGTAGTGGTCGTAACTTTTACATTTCTCATCCGATTTTGATGAAATTTTGAGGGATTGTGCGAGTAGGCGTGTAGATGGTCCATTTCATACGAAAATTTCATACGAAATGATACCAAACTCGTCAAGCCATCTTGAGATCGAGAGTGACCATACACCGCGTAAAACACTAGATTTTCTAGTAAAACAACCGTTTTTAGGCATTTAAACGTAATTTACTCTTATAATTTGAATAAAAAAAATGGATACATCGTTGGGAAGCTGACGATTTGAGCATGTTTTTTTTCCGTAAAGGGCCCATCGAAGTGGGCAGGGATTAAAAACTTCGATCCAAAAAAAGTCAATTTTCGAAAGGAATAATTTACGTTTGCTTGAAGTATTAGGTACCATTGGATTCAACCATTGGCCACTTACATTTTGCTCTCCCATCCAGGAAAATGACTCGAAAAATCATTCGTTACGAAGCAATATTATCTTTATTAGGTATTTGTCATCATTTTGGATAAAATCCTCTCCCTCCTTCTTCCACTTTCTCTCTCTCTTTGCCTTTACTTACCGAAAGAGGTGGGGAGTGTAGCTTTGGTCAGTGGACGATTAAAAAAAAAAGTAATGGGGGGGGGTCTACGGGGAAGTTGGGGTCTGCACACACCAAAAATTTTCAGGGATTGTGCGGGTAGGCGTGTAGATGGTCCATTTCATACGAAAATTTCACACGAAATGGTTACAAACTCGTCAAGTCATCTTAGGATCGAGAGTGACAATGATACACCGCGTAAAACACTAGATTTTCTAGTAAAACAACCGTTTTTAAGCATTTAAACGTATCTTACTCTTCAAATTTGAATTTAAAAAAAAATTGATGCACCGTTGGAACATACGCTTCTAGGCATTCAAACGTAATTTACTCTGGAAATTTGAATTAACCAAAAAAAAAAAAAAAAAAAAAATTGATACGCCGTTGGGAAATTGACGATTTGAGCATGTTTTTTCTGTAAAGCGCCCATCGAAGTGGGCAGGAATTCTGAGTAAAAACTTCTATCCAAAAAAAATCAATTTTCGAAAATTTTAATGTACGTTTGCTTAAAGTACTAGGTACCATTGGATTCAACGTAAAACATTGGCCGCTCACATTTTACTCCCCCATCCAGGGAAATGACTCGAAAAATCATTCGTTACGAAGCAATATTATGTTTATTAGGTATTTGTCATAATTTTGGATAAAATCCTCTTCCTTCTTCTTTCTCTCTCTCTCTCTCTCTCTCTTTGCCTTTACTTGCCGAAAGAGGTGGGGAGTGTAGCTTTGGTCAGTGGACGATTAAAAAAAAAGTAATGGGGGGGTCTGAGGGGAAGTTGGGGTCTGCACACACGCGCACCCGCCAGCCAGCACACCTGCGCGTCAGGTGGACATTCGCTCCCTTGCGATGCTCAAGTGAACTTCAAGCGCCGCCGCCCGAAATGTAAGTTTCCTTCATAAAAAGAAAAAAAAAACCACCCGCAATTCCGAAACTCAAATTTGGAAAACGCGATTTCACCTAAAATATAAAATTTGTGCACCTCGCAAATTGGTTTTATTTCACACTTGAATCACTCAAAAGCACGATTTGTTGCGTCTTTCAGTAGAGATTTATTCTTATCACAGTACAAGTAGGTACCTTCGACAAGCACGTTTGCAGTTTTCACCGCCTCTGCTCAAGAAAAGAGCGCAATTTCTTAGTTTTAGCTCACCATTTCAATAATGTTTGAGATCTCATCAGAAAGAATGTTAGCTTTTCATGATGTTTTTCTACGTTGAGGTTTTGGTTTTTTCCAAATAAGTGGGGTTTTTTTACTATGAAAGTCCTTAGTCGTTTAGAATCACTTTAACTGTGGAGAGCTCTCGACAACTCTGGTTGTCATTTTCAATCCAACAGCAAGAGGATCATATTTTTTGTTGACCACAAATACTCGTCCGCCGTATATTTCCGCCAAAACCCGACTTTCAATGCTTCAACTTTTTGGCGCAAAAATACCATCAGCTTTCATATTCTCACAATGCACGTTGATAATACCATTGTAGAGATCATGGAAAATTATGAAATTGTTAAACCAATTTTCATATTTTAACCCTTGACTTGAAAATGTAGTTTTAAAGCAACATCAGTCTTCCCATGTCGATTTAAAAAAAATCAAAACGTCGCGATGGTTCAATTTCGGATATTTGAAGACATTTCTTCCGAAATTACTTTAATTTCTTGTTCTTTAGGGAGGAATCTACTCTAATGAGCTTGTTATGGTGGTTTAAATTCGGATATTCGGAGACAAATCTCGCAAAATGGGGGGTGCGCCTGATTTTTTTTTAATTTTTAATCGAAAGTAGACCTCATCCTGAGAATGTTGACAGCAGCCGTTCTCTATTTGGATGAGTAGATCTTTTTCTATGACTTTTCAGTTTCGAATGTTTATGACGTCACGCGCCCCTCTCACCTGGCTGGGGGAGCCAACTGTGACGTCATAAACATTCGAAAATCTGAAAAATCATAGAAAAAGGTCTTCTAACGCTAGAAGGTCGCGGTTGGTGTCAGAATTCTCAGAATGAAGTCTAGTTTAGATTAAAAATAACAATAAACAGGTTTTCCGACCCAGGCGCACACCCCATTACCTTGATTTCTTGTTAATTTGGGTGGGAATGTTTTTTTAACCTATTTTCTAGAATTTATCTTGATATCAAGTTTGATGAAGATTCTGGTTAAATGCAACATGAGCATCATATCTTGGCTCTGAATCTTCGAAGCAACATCCATAAATGGCCCGATCTGCCGATATCTTGACAAAGTAGCTTTAATGCTACATCTATGAAATTGACGATTGCGATAAGGCCGTAATATTTTTAAAAGCGATTTCCCTTTTGGTTTATTATTTTCAATAATGAACCTTTGGAATCGACCAAGAAAAAAAAATTTTAACACCCCCTCAAAATTTGATGGTTTACGTTTCAAGGTACGTAGAATCCAAAAATCGAATAAAAATTTGGCCGTCCGTCCGCCGTACGCCGTACGCCGTACGCGGCACTTTTGCCACTTAGCATTGACCGATTTTGATGAAATTTGGTATGTAGGCTCCATTTGGGGTCTAGTTGTGCCCCGAAGCTTTTGGTTGATGTAGGTCACTCCTAAGGGTTCCAAAATCAATTTTGAAATTTTGAAAACGCCCTAACTCAGAAAATTTTGATATAAAGGTATTGTTTTTCCTTCAATTTTGGATTCTATGGAATTTTTAGAATTTTTTGAGACCACGCGGAGCTCTGTAGGACAAACCGTTCGCTCCCTACGTAAATTTAAGGGTTTATATTGAAATATATATATATAAATCAAAACACGAGTGTGAATTGCAAAAGAGGCCTAATCTCCGTTCAAATTAGAGCTGACCGAAAAGCGATCGATGGTTGGTGATTTTGATTTTTTTTTTTAATTTTTTTTAAATTTTTGCTTCCGAGTCTACCAAGGTAGCGGAAGCTTTGTTTTCACTTTTCAAGGACGAAAAAAAAAAGTTCTCCAAAATCAAAATTTTCACTCGCGTTTTGCGTTTTAGACCTTTCTGAACAATTTCGGTTCCGTGTCTGTGTGTCTGTCTGTCTGTCTGTCTGTCTGTCTGTCCGTCCGTCTGTCTGTCTGTCTGTCTGTCTGTCTGTCTGTCTGTCATGAATTCCTTGTAACGCGCATAACTATAAGAAGTTATTGTCCGATTTCTATGAAATTTTCAGGGATTGTGCGGGTTGGTGTGTAGACGGTCCCCTATGAAAATCATCATCCTCGGACTGATAGAAGCGACTGCGCATGCGCAAACGTGAATTCCATGTAACGGCCATAACTTCCACATTTTCTACCCGATTTCGATGAAATTTTCAGGGATGTCACAGATAAGGTTGTACATGGTCCCCTATGAAAATCATCACCCCCGGACTGATAGTAGCCGCTGCGCATGCGCAAACGTGAATTTCCTTGTAACGGCCATAACTTCCACATTTCCTACCCGATTTCGATGAAATTTTCAGGGATGTCACAGATTGGGTTGTAGATGGTCCCCTATAAAAATCATCACCCCCGGACTGATAGTAGACGCTGCGCATGCGCAAACGTGAATTCCTTGTAACGGCCATAACTTCCACATTTTCCGTTCGATTTCGATGAAATTTTCAGCGATGTTACAGATTAGTATTTAAATGGTCCCCTATGAAAATCACCACCTTCGGATTGACAGTAGCCACTGCGCATGCGCAAACGTGAATTTCCTCGTAACAACCATAACTTCCACATTTTCTACCCGATTTCGTTGAAATTTTCAGGGATGTCACAGAATGGGTTGTAGATGGTCCCCTATGGAAATCAAGGCCTTAAAATTCACAGAAGCCTCTCCGCATGCGCATACGTAAAATCCTTGTAACAGCCATAACATTTACATTTTTCATCCGAATTTGATAAAATTTCCTAGGATTGACCAGATTAGCGTGTAGATGGTCCCCTATGAGGGTAGTGAAAGGTACTTTAAGATTGGTGTTTTGAGATTAGCTAGGTACAATGCATCGGATCATCTATATAATCGGGTTATGGATACGAGGAAGCTATGTGCCACACCCACTTGGCAGACGTTTTTTTATTTTTTTTTTATTTTGTTTTTTATTTATTTATTTTTTTTTTTGATTTTTTTCTTCATATTGGATGGTTGGTGATTTTGTAGACGAGTGATCTATATAAAAATAATGAACCGTTGTGTAATAATTTGCAGCGTTTTTTGTTAGCGTATTTGGCATAATTAAAATAAATATTGGAACGATTGGTCAACCTGCATTTTCCTTGGCAAGTTAAGAGTTACATACCTTCATCCAGTATGGAAAGACTGTCAAGGTGGGAAGGCATAGTATAGTTTATTGTTTAAACATAATAATATGGACAGGTAAAATAGGGTGTGCGCCTGGGTAGTAAAAACTGTTTATTGTTATTTTTAATCTAAGGTAGACCTCATTCTGAGAATTTTGGTACCAACCGCGACCTTCTAGCGTGTGTAGATCTTTTCCTATTATATGAATTTTTAAAGTTTCGACCGTTTATGACGTCACAGTGGGCTGTGAACAGATCTACTGACGCTAGAAGGTCGCGGTTGGTGCCAAAATTCTCAGAATGAGGTCTAGTTTCGATTAAAAATTTATAAAAAATCAAGGTGCGCACCCCCCCCCCCCCATTATATGGTGTACAGATTCGTAATGAATACAACATACCTGATAGAGCAGGAAAGTGATTTTCGCGTTGATAACATTTTGATATAACAATCAACATGATAGAGGAGTTGTTCCTGATTATGTTGATGATTTTTCGCTTCCTCACGAGTGCCGAGGGCTCCTACAGAATGGACCGTAAAGAAATCAGCCAACATTCTAGAGATCGGCTTCAAAGTTCTATCCAAACTCGGGCTAAATCGGACTATCAGATTTTGAGAAATTGATGTTTAAAGTGTTAAACCAAATTTTCTTTAACATTTGGTCAACCCTGCCTCGGCCAACTCAGTCACCCAGGGATTGGATCGTGGTAAATACTATTGAATTGATGGGCGCCACTACATTTAATTCAATTAAAAAAAAAGAAAATTAAAATTAAGTTTTTGGTTCTTAAGATGTCCACGGGCTTGACCCCTTTTCGTTAATCCCCGATAAGGTTCCGGACGCGTGCGAGATTACTCGATTGAGTACATAGTACCTTTTGCTTCCGAGTCTACCAAGGTAGCGGAAGCTTTGTTTTCACTTTTCAAGGATGAAAAAGAAAAGTTCTCCAAAATCAAAATTTTCACTCGCGTTTTGCGTTTTAGACCTTTCTGAACAATTTTGGTTCCGTGTCTGTGT
The DNA here is from genome assembly GCA_009739505.2 of Apolygus lucorum. Classification (NCBI taxonomy): domain Eukaryota; kingdom Metazoa; phylum Arthropoda; class Insecta; order Hemiptera; family Miridae; genus Apolygus; species Apolygus lucorum. The sequence goes on from CM019170.2 coordinate 12,059,822, forward strand.
GTCTGTGTGTCTGTCATGAATTCCTTGTAACGCGCATAACTATACGAAGTTATTGTCCGATTTCGATGAAATTTTCAGGGATTGTGCGGGTTGGTGTGTAGACGGTCCCCTATGAAAATCATCATCCCCGGACTGATAGAAGCGACTGCGCATGCGCAAACGTGAATTCCTTGTAACGGCCATAACTTCTACATTTTCCATCCGATTTCAATGAAAATTTCAGAGATGTTACAGATTAGTATTTAGATGGTCCCCTATGAAAATCATCATCCCCGGACTGATAGAAGCGACTGCGCATGCGCAAACGTGAATTTCCTTGTAACGGCCATAACTTCTACATTTTCCATTCGATTTCAATGAAATTTTCAGGGATTATGCGGATTAGATTGTAAATGGTCCCCTATGAAAATCATCACCCCCGGACTGATAGTAGCCGATGCGCATGCGCGAACGTAAAATCCGTGTAACAGCCGCGCGTACGTCAGAATCTCAAATTCTACACTATATACTGTCAGGCGCCCGTAGCACATTCGCAGCGAGTCAAACTATTAACCAAAACGGTCACGGGTACGACTCCCAGCCGTACCTAGAAATTTTTTGAGTAGTGACTCACTATGGAAATCAAGGCCTTAAAATTCACAGAAGCCTCTCCGCATGCGCATACGTAAAATCCTTGTAACAGCCATAACATTTACATTTTTCATCCGAATTTGATGAAATTTTCTAGGATTATCCAGAGTAGCGTGTAGATGGTCCCCTATGAGGGTAGTGAAAGGTGCTTAGAGATTGGTGTTTTGAGATTAACTACTATGCATCGGATCATCTGTATAATCGGGTTATGGATACGAGGAAGCTATGTGCCACACCCACTTGGCAGACGTTTTTTTATAGTATTCGCTCGCCTGTTCAGAAGAAACACTCAATACTGGTTCGATTCTAATGAAAATAGGTGTGAAGGCTCTTGAGGTTCAGTCAGATGAATAAATACACTGTTAGGGCGACGTTTCGGTATATTTATATACCATCTTCAGGGCTTATAAGCGGTGTAAATATAATTCTTATGGCTACATCAGAAATTTGAACAACAGCACTTTTTAAAGTGGAAACTTGAACTTTTTGTAAGGTAAAAAGACAGATTTTATTCGAGGCTGTCTACCTTACAAAAAGTTCAAATTTCCACTTTAAAAAGTGCTGTTGTTCAAATTTCTGATGTAGCCATGAGAATTATATTTACACCGCTTACAAGCCCTGAAGATGGTACATAAATATACCGCAACGTCGGCCTAACAGTGTATTTATTCATCTGACTGAACCTCAAAAGCCTTCACACCTATATTCAGTATCAAGCAGTCAAAAAATTAGAACCATATTCTAATGAAATTCATAGAGAACCATCCACGTTATTGCCTACACAAACCTTAAGACTTTTCATACAAATCATAATACCGTATAGACTGTTTGAGGCTATCTGCTCATTTTCTGTAAATTCCATTAAAATCGTACCTACGGTATTTTTGTACGGGTTTTTTTTTTCTCGTAAACCAGACAAATACTTTACTATATTTATTCAAAACCAGAATTTTGGAGGAACTCACATTTTTTCAAGTTATTGCTCGAATGCTTAGCTTTCCAATCTTCAACATTGAGAGAAAATCCCTTTTTCCTTCATAAACTTCACAGATAATGGAATTTTGGTTCGAATAAATCATTTAGGTTTATTTTTATTATTTACGATTTTTCAATATACAGCAATATACAACTCTTAGGTATATACCTAAGAGTTTACAATATGGTTACCTACTCGTATTTTAAAATTTGGTGTAATTACAGTCACTTAGAGTATAGTCTACACTGCCAAAAATAAATTTTCACATTTCTTGCACGAAATGAGTTCAATTTCGAGTAGGTATTTATGAACTGACTTAACGAAGGATTTTGATATAGATATGTCTTTTGGCTGGAGGTCATGATAAAATAAGCGTTAAAAAAGTGTAATATATAACAAAGTTGTTTACTGTTTAGTACAAAGTTTTTCTTGGATATTAAACTACCGTATTTACGAGTAAACTAGGTATTTTATTACGTTACTAATCACGCTACTCTAGTCCAGAAAAAATGAAGTTGTAACTTTTTCTTAGCAATTAACAAAACAACAACAAAACAGTTCGAAGTTTTTCTTTATTTACGTGATTTCACTTCATAGTATATCACCTGCTGTTTCTTATCTTACCTACAAGTTAAGTTTCGAATCAATATATTATATCGTAACTAAATTTTATTGTAAATAAATAATTGCCAAAAGACATATCTATGCATGAGTTTTTTCCGTGCAAGCGGTAGGTAAAAATTCTTTGTTTTCAACAACAAATCAGAATGTTTTATATAGATTTTGTTTATAGGTCCGAAATGAAATTTTCGATACTACATGGACTGAAGTTACCATTACCTGCTGTTTTTTTCTGCAGTACGGAGTAGTTGCGCGTTGAACGTCACTCATTTTTGTGGTACAAAAATAAAAAGTAGGAATAAATCATTAATCGCTAAAATATGAACGCAATACCTTTCTGCAGTAAAATTTCGACTCACTAGTATTTTCCGTTCCTGGATTTTCATCCATATTTCAGGTGATAACTGACTCCGCAGTTTCACCTCATTCTGTTGTCTTCAGTTCGTTCCCCTCTGGTTCCAGATCTGGAACGAATCTCCTCGTCCCGTAGAGGTCGAGCAGTCAATCGATCTCCCACGAACGTCGATGACGAGATGGTGAATTTTCGTTGTTCAAAAGTGTTGTGTTCAATTTTAGGCGAATCACCCAGTCGCAAACCTTAATAAAGAATATACTTATAATTAATAGCTTTTTAGTAATTGGAATTATAAATCTTTCCAATCTAATTCAATATTTTGGTACCGGTAGAGTATCCTACCTACGCCATTACGTACATGAATCTTACCTTGTAAAAATGATAGTTTCCTCTGAGTCGTCACGAGGTTTCAAGACATAAGGGAGGTAGTTTTCATGCATTCGAAAAAGTTTGTCGAGATGAACGGAACGCCACCATTACTCTTTCAATCAATCAATCAATCAATCAATCAATCATTTTTATTTGTAGCGGCCAAACTGGCATTACAAACGTCAGTAAGTAATAAGTACAATTGTATAAATATATAATAGACAAAAATTGAATAGAAATAACAATAAGAAAATCAACAAGTTTGTCCCATTTGAACGCCCCATCAATCGCATCATCAATTTTAAAATTTTATCCGCAAGAAATCGCTCGGGTCGTATAATTCGGCCGGAATCAAAATGTTCTTTATTTCCTTCTTGAACGATGGGAATTCAAGCTTACGGATGTTGACCGGAAGATGGTTAAAAAACTTCACACCAATATATGCAGGGCTTATCCTCATCGTAGTTGTCAAGCGAGTAGTATGAATGTATAAGTCGTTACGACGCCTCGTTGAATGGTCATGAAGGTCTGTTCCTTTCTGGAAAATGTCAATATTTTGGCGGACGTATAATAGGCATGCATTCACAAATAATCCTGGAAGCGTCATCAAATTCAAATACTTGAATTGCCCACGACAGCTCTCATTCCAGCCCAAGTTACGAATCGTTCTGATCGCCTTCTTTTGAAGTTTGAAAATTTTCACGCTGTGGGACGAATTTCCCCACAGAAGCACACAATACAACAATCAGCTTTGGAGACAAGCACAATAAACGGATCTTAGAACTTCAGGTGAAACATTCCCGGCCAACCTACGAAGCATGAAGTTGCAGGAGGCCAGTTTTGCCTGCCAGTTTTCTTTCAGTTTGCCTGCACCATTCTGCTTGATACCATATCTTCGTTTTATCAAGTTCTATAAAGATTCGATTGTTTGGGTTTTGGGCTCCGGTTGCTGGATCGACGATGTTCTGAAAATGGTTGACAGTCTTATGCTCGTTTCTGTGGTTTCCCAAGATGCTGTAAGCACAGTACTGATCCGAGAGGATGTGCTGCCAACCAGAATTTTGTTCTTTTGGTTTATTATTTCCAATAATGAACCTTTTGAATCGACCAAGAAAAATTTTTTTAACACCCCCTCAAAATTAGATGGTTTACGTTTCAAGGTACGTAGAATCCAAAAATCGAATAAAAATTTGGCCGTCCGCCGTACGCGGCACTTTTGCCACTTAGCATTGACCGATTTTGATGAAATTTGGTATGTAGGCTCCATTTGGGGTCTAGTTGTGCCCCGAAGATTTTGGTTGATGTAGGGCACTTCTAAGGGTTCAAAAATGAATTTTGAAATTTTGAAAACGCCCTAACTCAAAAAATTTTGATGTAAAGGTATTGTTTTTCCTTCAATTTAAGATTCTATAGAATTTTTAGAATTTTTTGAGACCACGCGGAGCTCTGTAGGACAAACCGTTCGCTCCCTACGAGAATTTAAGGGTTGGACGTACGATTAATCAGAAACACGAGTGTGAATCGCAAAAGAGGCCTAATCTCCGTTCAAATTTTAGCTGACCGAAACGCGATCGATGTTTATCTACATGTTGGATGGTTGGTGGCTTTGCAGACGAGTGATCTATAGAGATCTATATAGAAAAATAATAAACCATTGTGTAATAATTTGCAGCGTTTGGTTGTTAAGGTAGCATTTTTGTTCTTTCCCAAACCCACCAGTTTTCTCTTCACCAACTCCCACATTGTCTCGCTAACATGTTGAATTTGACTTGGTAAATGTTGAATTTTATTTTTAAAAGTGTCAAGTATGGTGGGCTGTATAGCGTTTTACAATAACATGGAAAATATAGTTGGTGTATAGATGCTATTAAATATGGTTTACACGATCATGTTGCTGGTTTTCGATGTCAATAAACTGCTATAAACGATAGACGATATTTCACTTTTTCACGTGTGCCGGAGCTTCTACTGATCGGATCATGATGATATCAATGTGCATGGCTCTGGAGCCCAACACCGAACTTCCCTTTAAATTTGTAAAAAATAGAGATGTCAAATATTGAGAAATTGAAGATGAGGTTCATCCGACTTTGACGAAATTTATAGGGGACCGTCTCGAGGCTAACCATCATCAACCCGGAATATTTCATCAGAATTGGACCATGATTTCCAGCAGTTATGCCGCGAGGTAGGATTGATCACACAACAATTTGTATAGAATCTTGAGTGCTGCAGTAGTCGTTTCAATCCTCACTCTCTTGATGGCACAGCAGGACAGCCCACCTGTTCCCTTTAGCGTTACCTTCATCCATCATGAACCGGGATGGCCCACGTGGAGATGCCAGATTTTGTTGGTATGGTATTTGCAGGGACAGGAGTCCGCAGCAACTCGTTATTAAGCTTCTATAATAGCTATTCTATAGGTTTTCTCCTCGTTGGTTGCTGCGTTCATTTATATATTTCCTGTTTCGACAAGAAGACCTACTTCCCTTCTCTGAACAGATTGTTTTGGGCCTGAAAGAGCCCCGTTATCATCTACACTGATACATCACAACTTTTAAACAGACACAAAACAAAGTTGTTCAAAAAGCACTGCAATGCAAAATTTGCGTTGCAACTTCGTTTTTTGAGGATCCACATTTTTTGACTGCTCCAAGAATACAAAGCTTCCTAATTGCGATGAAGCAACATGAGAATTCGCATTAGAAGAAATTAAATTGGTAGGTATCGGTTGCACACATCTCAAAAATACTATTGTTGAATGGCTCGCAGAAAATCCAAAAATCAAAGAATCCCTGTCTTTGATTCTGAGAACGCAAAAATATGAATTGAACAGAACGAAATCTATCTGTTAAAGTGAAATATAAGACCATTGGCACGGCTTCAATCTTTTTTGGTTTTTTTAGGCATATTGACCAAACAAGAATTTCAAGAATTTCTAAATGGTCTGCCCTCATTTTCCTCCTATTATACACTCCTGCTCAAAATTAGAGCACCACTGTCCTATTTTTTCGTTTGTCTCTTTCCTTCTTCCCTTATAAATTTTGTATCTTGGACTGGCCACCAAAGAGCCCAGACATGAATCCGATAGAGCATGTTTGGGACATGCTGAAAAGAAGAATCCGGGCCAGAGATCCACCATTAGACCATCTCCAGCAGCTGAAACAGCAGCGAAAGAGACCATATGCATATATGGTGGGACAATATCCCCCACTAGGATACCCAAAACTTGATTAGAGGCACCGTTAGAAAGCTTCAAGCCCTCATCCGAGCTAGAGGAAGTAATACCAAGTATTGAAAAGTTAAACTGGGATAATTCCAACCTTTTTTTTTCACATTTTCAATTTTTATCGTTTTACCACAACAAGTAAATGTTTTCTTTAATTTATTAAAAACATCTTTTTTTCTCGAATTTGTGCCTTTTTTTGGTTACCTTTTTCCTTCTGTGTTTGCTAACAATGTGTGCAAATGGATAAAAACTTGGCAAGGGAAAGAAGAAGGGGATAAATGAAGAAATGGATGGTGGTGCTCTAATTTTGAGCAGGAGTATATATAATATGTTGGATAGAATCAAGGTGAAAATCCTTACAATAAATTTTACAAGAATTTTAAAAGGTCAAAAATTGCAGAAATTGAGTTGGAATTTCGATAGTGGCTGTAGAGGTTTTAAAAAAAAATTTAGTTCGCTGAGTCTCATTTTACTGTTGAAAATTTTGACATTCGTCGGAAATAAAATCCGAACTGAGATGGCGGTCAAGATGTTTCTTGGATTATCCTCTCGGCGGATGGTGGTCAGAGGCGGTCGATAAGGTGACGTCACTCGCTTGACCATCCACCCTCCCTGGCGTCCCAGATGGGATCAATATCAGCAACAACCCGAGGGAGAGGGGAGTGGACCAGCCATCATGACAATCTGCATTATTAATAGAGGAGCCAGACCTCCATATCTTCCCGCCCTCGAGGGCCGATCCCTTCGCCAATGGCGGATTTCTTTACTTTCTTTACCCCTATTCGGAGGATGGAGGAGGCGAAGACGAAAGTTAGTTAGCCAGATACCTGCAGGTATCTACCCATAATTCCCGATAATTTAACGTGTTCTTAGCATGTTTATCACCTTATAATCTGAAATGAAGCAAACTAATCATCAAATTAATGTAGGTAAAACCTACTAGGTACGTAAGTTATGTAGATAGTACCTACTACTAGTAGCTCGTAGTTAACCAGGTACCTAACACAATGAAAAAGAAGTCTGCCAAGTGGGTGTGGCACACAGCTTCCTTGAATCCATAACCCGATTGTATAGACTATCCGATACATAGTGGGAAATCTCGAAACATCAATTTCAAAGTGCCTTGCACTCCCCTCATGGGGGACCATCTAAACGCCAACCCGCAACATTAAATACGTTGGATATTTTGATACGTTGGCTAATTCGATCGTTGAACATTTTAATACATTGAATAGTTTGATTCGCTTGATATTTTGAAACATTGATAATTTGACATGTTGGACATTTTGAAACATTGGATAATTTGATACGTTGGAAATTTTGATACATTCAATTGTTAGATTCGCTTCAAATTGGTTTATTATTTTCAATAATGAGCCTTTGAAATCGATCGAGAAAAAATTTTTTTTAACACCCCCTCAAAATATTTTGGTTTACGTGTCAAGGTACGTAGAATCCAAATATCGAATACAAATTTGGCCGTCCGTCCGCCGTACGCTGTACGCCATACGCGGCACTTTCCCCACTAAGCATTGACCGATTTTGATGAAATTTGGTTTGTAGGCTCCATTTGGGGTCTAGTTGTGCCCCGAAGATTTTGGTTGATGTAGGTCACTTCTAAGGGTCAAAAAATGAATTTTGAAATTTTGAAAACGCCCTAACTCAAAAAAATTTAATACAAAGTTATTGTTTTTCCAGCAATTTAAGATAGTGTAGAATTTTTAGAATTTTTTGAGACCACGCGGAGCCCTGTAGGACAAACCGTTCGCTTACTACGAGAATTTAAGGGTTGAACGAACGATAAATCAGAAACACGAGTGTGAATCGCAAAAGAGGCCTAATCTCCGTTCAAATTATAGCTGACCGAAATACGATCGATGTTTTTCTTCATGTTGGATGGTTGATGGCTTTACAGACGAGTGATCTATATAGAAAAATAATAAACCTTTGTGTAATAATTTGCAGCGTTTTGAAACATGGATAATTTCATATGTTAGACATTTTAAAACATTGGATAATTTGATACGTTGAAAATTTAAATACATTGAATTGTTTGATTCGCTTGATATTTTGAAACATGGATAATTTGATATGTTGGACATTTTGAAACATAATAGTATTTTGAAACATATAATTCGATACGTTGGATATTTTGATACATTGGATAGTGCGCTTGATACTTTGAAACATTCGATTATTTGATACGTTACACTTTTTTTTAATACATTGGATAGATAGATGATTTTATTTGTTGTTCAACACAAAGTGGATATAACAATGGCCAAGAGAAAATAAATAAATAAAAATAAGAGGCTGACTCGAATGCTTTACGATCAAGATCCCTAATAATCACAGGGATCACTTGAAGAATTTCAAACCCCACCAGTTCATTCAATTTCCTGATACACTCGGTAAACGTAATTACAACTATAATAATTCGTAAAATAAGATAATTTGATACTTCGGATAGTTAGAAACATTGGATAATTTCATACGTTGGAAATGTTGATAAATTGGATAGTTTGATATGCTGGATATTATGGTACGTTCGACATTTTGATGCCTTAGTATTTTGTTATATTGCAAATTTGGTTCTTTGGGTATTTGGATATTTTGGATCATTGGATAGTTTTGATAAGTTGAAAATCGGATTAATTGGAAATGGATACGTTGGACATTTCGGTGACTTGCAGATTTCGATACTTCGGATTGTTTAATACGGTTAATATTTTGAACATTTTGATACATTTGATATTTTGGCTGATTCATTGACCCCGGTGTCCCGAACATCCAAAAAAAACTGGGCGCTTCGCCTCAGGGAAGCAAGCCCCCCTGGACCCCCCAGATGTTATCTACTTAAAGACCACGGCGTAAATTATAAAAACATGGAACATGTTTTAGCCAAAATTTAGTGCAGAACCTTTAGTCGTATGGCCTTACTCTAGGGCTAAAACATATTCCATGTTGAAATGCTTGCAACCAACGAGCTTTGGTGTCTGCGACTCGCATCTTTGGCGTAAAAGTCCCCTAAAAAGCCGCAACTGACGAACGGAAGTCCTCCCGGGGTTCACGGAGTCTGCGGCCTCGAGGGTGAATCCGCCCTCGGAGATGCGGCCGCACCCCCTCGAGCCGCAGAATCGCTATTGGGCGGATTTGACGGAGGGTCCAGCCGGGGGCGGGCTGAACCGGTGAGTACCGGCATGGAGGAAAATACGCGAGTGAATCCATCGTGAATACAACTACAGAATATAATATATAATCGAATCATAATATTATTATAGTTAGGGATCGGATTCATATGTTTTTACATATTCTTTTCTAGGCAATATATTGATGTTCTTCAAGAAGATGTTCAAATAAGCAATTTTTGAATCTATTAATCATACTTTTATTTTACATACTTTCACATAATTACAATTATTTAACTGATTAAACCACTTATTTTTTCATTTTGAGCAGTTTTTCATAATTTAGAGTAAGAGTCCCTCGTTTGAAAGATGATAATTTATTAGTAGAGAGAGCACAGAAATGGTTGTCACAGCTAAGAATCTCGGATCAAGGACTATGAACCACATCAAGGCCCCTTACCCTACCATTTTCAGCCCGTGGTTTACAGTTGCACTGACATGGATAGGAGTGAGATTCACATGAATTTTCATTAAACTACTGTTGTGACGCGACGTTTTCATTGCGATCTTTCTTGGTTTGGTTCCTTGGTTCTTCTGCATTAATTTTTGGTTCGGGGTGCGATTTTCTATGTTGTAAAAAAACCTCGAAGATCAATCTAAAACAGACAACTGATTAAATATCTGTGCGGAAGGTGGTTGACCATACGTTCTCTTACGGATATTCTCAAAGGGTCTGAAATCTCCAGTAATTGTGCTCCCTCCTTCACCACCAACTATATCACCGCCTTCAAGAACGCATTGATATCTTCCGTGGACGTTGAATGGTCGTTCAGTAGGTACAAGGCGATTTTTCGTCCAAATCGTCGTCGCTTCACTTTTGAACACTTGAAGCCCCATGTCGTGGCCATGTAGTGAATTCCACATTTCTCCCTTCTTTTCCAACAAACCAATTTTTTCTTCTTTAGAACGACTGCTCGTTTTGAGCTTATAAACATTTTGACTTTACTTACCGTGTATTATTCGAAAATAAATGCATATACTATATGCACATATAAGTGCATATACTATATTATACCTTAAAGCACAAAGGGGTTAACCAAAAACGGAGTTTTCAAAAAACGTGTTGGTTCAAAAGTATAGTAAAATTTTTGAATATTTTCTAAATTTTCATATTTTTGATCCTTTTTAAGCCTTTAATATTAATACTTAACTATTGTGTTTTTTAAAGACTCTCAAAAGGGAAAACTTCCTCAGAATCTCAGCTTTTCAACGCTATAAACAAAAAATTTGAAAAATGAAAAAAGGAGGGAGAGATTTAAAACATCAAAAGATGAGAATCCACAGCTGGGAGAGAATAGTTTTAAATACAATATAATTAAAAGTAAAGTCTGGAAATAATGTTTTAAATTTCCCCTCTTTTATATTTTATTTTTATTTTTTCATTTTACCTTTAATAGCTTCAAATCTTCATTTCCCACCAGTTGTGGTGGCATCGTTAACTACTTGGTTGTTGATTGACGCTGGTGAGATGTTCACTCGGTAACACATCCTTCGAGCCCTGAGGAAGGTGATAAATTTACCAAAAGCTCGGCAAAGAAGGAGTTTTATACCTGTATACGCCCATTCCCAATCAATTTGACAGATTCTTGATAGGGAAACAGCGTTAACCCTGTGAACCGGCAAATTCCCAGGGGAATCTCTTAAGTCTGTTGGGAGCCTTGCGCTATTTGTGCTTTTCAGAGGTAATTTTCCAATATCATAAAGTGGTTTCCCATATCGATGTTTGAAACGTTATAGTTCTATGGGGATCTCTACGATTGAATTGTTTGAAGAGAATAATTAGATGACCTCCCTATCTACCCTTAGAAACTATACGTACGCTTGAAACCTACTCCTTGATGGTAACCAACGTGAGGAAGAGGGTGATGAAGAGATAATAGAAAATATGGAGAGATAGATGGATGTATTATCCTATAACCAAATGAGGCTTCTATATTTGTATTGGGGGGAGTAGAAGAACTAGTAAGAATACTTATTAGATCTTCGAATTTGAACCACGAAGGTAAGGGAAGTGATCTTGTATGAAAGTAGGTACTTACAGATCGAATGAGACTGGAGAGCTATTCTTGAGTTGTGACTTGGGGGAACGAAGGAACTGTTCCATCAAATCACCAATCAGGTGTCAGAGCAACTGTTGCTCTGTCACATGTTGAAATGTCGAAAACAAATTTTGAAATGTTGAAATCGGCGACTTGATCGAGAACTGCATGTTTCATATCGTCATACATTTCATACTTAGATAGGTGCCTGTTAGTAATAAGGTCAATAATATAAGCTCAACGAGAAAAACAACAGATTGCTTTTGATGAGTGCATGATATTGTTTTTGAGAAAATTTCATTGCCTACTTGGCAGACTTTTTAGGACGTCCCACAGTAAGACTTGGGCGTCCTTATGCGATCGATCTGGGGTGAAGGAGGACAACACTCAACAGAAAAAAAACATAACCACACACTAATCCGTTTTAGACCATTCTGAATCCAAATCCGCGGAAAAAACCATAGGTGTATGTCTGTGTGTGTGTGTGTGTGTGTGTGTGTGTGTGTGTGTGTGTGTGTGTGTGTGTGTGTGTGTAGGTGTGTGTGTGTGTGTATGTGTGTGTGTGTAACAAAATCTTGTGTACTCTGCCCAGGCCTTAGTTCTCAACCGATTTTCCTGGTTCTTTTTTTGTTCGACGCGGAAAACTATCTAGTTGTGCACTACGTCGCCGGAATTTCGAATTTTGCCTTTTAAGGAGGGGAAAGGGGGGGTTAATGCTCAAAAAACGTGTGTTTTGGGCATAATCTTGTGTATTCTGCCCAGGCCTTAGTTCTCAACCGATTTTCGTGGTTCTTTTTTTCTTCGACGCGGAAAACTATCTAGTTGTGCACTACGGCGCCGGAATTTCGAATTTCGCCTTTTAAGGGGGGGAGAGGGGGGTTAATGCTTAAAAAACGTACGTTTGTGGGCATAATCTTATAAACTCTGCCCAGGCCTCAATTTCTAACCGATTTGTGTGTTTTTGCTTCCGAGTCTACCAAGGTAGCGGAAGCTTTGTTTTTTTGTTTGACTAAAATAACTTCCGAGTTGTACATGATTTCACCAGAGTACCAAAATTTGCAAGAGGAGGGGATGGTTGGGGGGATAATATTCACAAAATATCCAATTTTTCAATATTTCGGTTCCTTTACTGCTTACTAATTGTATCCAAGCTTTGAAATTGAGGAAAAATTCTCATTATACCTCCGGATTTTCATGAATTACTTTCTGTACCACCATGGAAGTAAAAGTGGTGCCACCATGGTGCCAGGGCACCATAAGCCTCATATTTCTTGGGTTTTTTGGTGTTTCACCTTGAATACGGATGTGACATTCGACGGACTGCCTACTAAACCTAATAGATGAAAGTTCAATGTTACGACGTATTACCGCTTTGGTGCCAGACTGGCGCCATTGGTGTTGGTGGGGGGGGGGGTGAACTCGAATTCGCATGTTGGGTGTCGTAGATCATGGATTTTAAAATGCTCTTCAGATTCGAGGCTCCCATGCCACTAGAAGTGTTATGGTTTATAATGGTGGGGGGGGGGTCACTATTTCTTCCCTAAAGTAATAAATAAATTACATCGAGAGAAACAGTCTTATCGCTTAACAACTGGTTAAACTGATCCAATACTTATCCAATGGGACGTCCCCTGGAATTCATGCATTACTAAACAATATGTTTTTTATAGCTTCACTACATGGCTTTTGACTTGCATAAAGTTGCCGCATCTTCGTGTTCACTTGTGGGTGAGGTGGCTGCATTAAAAATTCGTTGCCCCCTTTCCTGAATCATCAATCCAAGGCAACACGAAAGTAGCTCACTTCCCATTATCATCACCTGGAGAAAGAAGAGCGAGAGAGTCATACGGATAGACATCAGATGAAAAGAGAGCGAGAGAGACGGGAAATGAATGAAGGGGTGTAGGAGGGTTTGAGGTCGATACAGCTCCACTTGGTCCTCTATTGTCCGAAGTATTGATTCTCACTTCCCCCGACTTGGTTCAACATTTTCAATGATCTGCCTCTTTGTGACTAATGGAGCCCGAGGTGGGACCCAGCAAGGAGAGTTCAGCGCACTTCGTGGAGTTGGAAAAAAACCCTTATAGCATCCATTCTAGAACGACCTTCGACCTTTTGGCGAACCACGTTGTTTCTCTGAAAAAGGGGTGATTCAACTCATCTCTCGGACTGTCGGTTTTTTTCCCCCTGGCAAATGGACAGAGGGGATCACGCGATCACGTCATTTTTCTTCCTCCAAATGAAACCAAAACTTGTAGGTATTTTAGATGAGCTGAAGTCGGATATGTAAGTACTACAGACATCTCATATTCACCTATCTTATCTATTTTCTAAACTAGAAATAAAAAAAACAGAGAAAAATTCGACATTTTCAATCGAACTGCCTAAAATATATAAATGGGGGAACACATCGATACCTTGAAGCACAAAGGCGCTATGTCAAAAAACGGAGTTTTGAGAAAAACGCGTAAGAAGTTTTCACCAGTGCACAATTCCTTAAATAATGGATACCTAATATATATTTACTGTGGACAATCATGACCCTTCAAAATTTTCTGACATGTTTCTGTGGTGCTCAGCCACTTTCTTCCGCCTGCATATTGCCTCAGCGGAAAGGACTCCCGATGTTCAATTTCTTTTTCATTAGAGGGGCATGAGAGCTCCGTCTTCAAGCCCAAGGCATCGGACCTTACGTCTTGCCCCTCGGATTCTCAGGGAGACTGCCCGGATAACAGCCATCTGGGTCCTCACCCGTATCCATTGGGTCACTTGTGACAAGGGTTTGGACCATTTATCTGCGAGGACTGTAGCGAGCCTCTTCAGGAAGCAGTTGTACTCCTTGTGTAGTGAGCCCTCGCAGGATACTACCAAGGGTGTAAATGACCCTCTCAAGTCTTCGGCTGCAGCATCGTATTTTCTGTGTTTGACATTGGCAGCATTCTGGGAGATTGTAGTCCAGGTTTGCGAGCTGTAGGAGGAAGCGTCAGCGTTAATAACGCGAGTATCCAAATACGCCGTCCTCTCTACCTCCCACAAACCATGGATTTTCAGATCAGCGACTAGCCGTGGGGTGCCATCGTCGTTTTCCTGCATCACGGGCTCTATCCCAACCACGTTAAATGCTAGATTAGCCATCCTCGCACACTGATCCCTGAGTTGGTCGTGACTATGCTTGACCTGGCCCCCTTTCTTGCAGCTCAGCGCATGGCAAAGGTTCATTGGTTCACTGCAGCCGTCGCACCGATTAGGCATCCCTTTTGGCTCCCTTCCATACCTTACTGCGAGTGCATCTCTGAATTGCATTGGTGAGAGGTCCAGGTCGTCTTTCATCAGAGGGATAATCGTCAGCCACCCGGATGAATTGCTCTCCGTGATCCTTTTGATGGTTCTTGCCTGTTTCTGGGGAAGAGAGTTAAGAATCCGATCCTGTCTAGCCCTGGCGGCAGCTTTGTTGAGTACTTTTTCGTCCTCCTGTACTTCTCTCATCCGTTGCTCATGCATGTCCATGTCAACATCCGTCCCCGATCTAAGAGCTTCTGCCAGGATTTGGGTTGCTCTCTCTGAAGCCCTGTAGTTGAGAGTAGCGGTCTTGACTGGGTCTTCTATTGCTAGCCCTCCAAGCTTTACTGGGAGTTCAAAGATCTCTGCCTCGGTTTCGCTGACTGGGAACTCGACAATAGAGGGAATGAACGAGCCTTTAATGCAATTCCGAAGGGGTCCATATTCATCGTATTCACCTTTGACTGCTTATTAGTAATAAGTTATTACACTAAAATCTTTAATTTCTTCAAGAAATTGTGAAGCTATAATCTTCTTTAAGATTAAATCTTTAAGAAAGTCATAGATAATTTTGTTGAATTTGAGTTTTTCTGAAATTAAAAAAATAATTACTTAAATGAAATATGTGGAAGATCGATGGACTTTGTGCTTTAAGGTATCAAATTGTTCTAACGGAGTAACAAAAAATTAAATATTAATATGTTGAAAATTTCGATGGTCTTTTTAACCGTTTCCCCCCAAATACGTCTGCCAAGTGGGTGTGGCACATAGCTTCCTCGTATCCATAACCCGATTGTATAGATGATCCGATGCATAGTAGTTAATCTCAAAACATCAATCTCTAAGTACCTTCCACTACCCTCATAGGGGATCATCTACACGCTAATCTGGACAATCCCTGAAGATGCCGTCGAAATCGGACGAAAACTACGTAGTTTTACCCATTTCAAGGATTTGCGGACATACAAACTTCTTGACAGACACGATACCAAAACAGTTAAGGAATATCTAAAACGCAAAACGCAATTGAAAATGTTGATTTTTGATAACTTTTTTAACCTTAAGCAAAATTGAATTAAATTTTTAAAATTTAGAGAATTTTTTAAAAGTTTAAAGAATTTTTGTATACCTACTTTTGTTATTCAAATTTATATCGCCACTGAAATTGCTTAATTTTCCTTCGAAAATTTGCAGGGAGCGTTCATAAGGGCACACCTGCAGCCAATAAATTGTGGTAACTGCCACCATGTAAATTTTTCAACTAGTCTGATTCTGGTTAAGTACTGTCTCTAATGTCAAGTTGTCTCTAATTTCAACGTAGCACGGTATCTAAACGGCACGGTGAAAACAAGCCTTTGAAGTGGTCATTTCTCTCGAGTAAACCAACAAGTTTCGGTAATTTCAACGTTCATTTCCGACTTTTTGAAACAATCGGAGGTGAAAACAAGCCTTTCAAGTGGTCATTTCTCTCGAGTAAACCAACAAGTTTCGATGATTTCATCGTTTATTCTCGACTTGGCAAAGCTGTGCAGAATCTTTGCAGACGAGTGATATGTACAGGAAACTAATAAACCTTTGTGAAATAATTTGCAGCGTTTACATATCAAAATGTCCTTAAAAACCTGAATTTGAGACAGGATGATCACATTTATTTATACGTATTGTAAATGAGTTAGTTAGTACCCTGGAAAAAAGTCGAAAATTGACCCTGGAAACCCTGGAAAACTAGGGGAACTTTTTTTCGGGGAATCGCGGGGATCATCAGTTTTTGAGGAGATCCAAAATCCCATTCAGAGGTGTGTTGTATCCAGCGTGGAATTTCCTTCACTAGTTGCAGGCTGCTCAATAAAGGATATTTTAACCTATGAATAGTGAATTATGAATTTACTTTTTATCGTCCCTTGGTGTAATGATGCTAAATAATCTTCATGTATATTGAGTTGAATAATTACCACTCTGGGATGAACAATAGATCCAATACACCTACTACTACTAAATGGAGCTACAGCTCAGGGTGGCTCTTGGCTTCCTTTAGGACATCTTTCCAGCTTGGACGATCTTGTGCCGTCGTAGCACCCGAGCCGTGCTGTGTCTTCCATGTGAATTGTGGCCTTCCTCTCTTCCTTATACCATTCGGGCTTGCTAACAGGAGCTGCTTAGCCATCATTATCATCCTTTCGGAGAATACGGCCGCACCTTAATCTCCCCAACTTCACGCATTTGAAAACGTCAAAATCATCGTACAGCTGGTAGAGCTCTTCATTGAGGCGCAGCCTCCATTGCCCACGTTCTAACACAGGACCCGAAGGATTTTCCTTTCAAAAATTTTCAGATTGCTTTGTCATGACCCACGTTTCTGAACCGCATTCAGTCCACAATTTTGGAAGACAGACATTTCTTGTTCATATACAGTTTTCCAATTTTTGATTGTGAGGAAACAAATTATATTCGTTGCATTCATACTTATTATTACTAATTTCTTTTTTATTCTATAAACTAAATAAATTGTACGTTATTATTCATATTGACGTTTTGATTTCTTCAGTTATGGCCATGGTGTGCTCAACGATGAGCGAGCCGCGGGACCAGGCGGACATGGACGACCAGCTGACTTCCCTCAACTGGCTCCATAACCTGAGCATCATGCCGCCAGCTCTGCCTACACCACCCAGCTCGCCTAAGCCACCGCCTCCCAAGAAGACGCCTACTCTCCAATTAACAATAAGTAAGCTGGTTATAAAAAAAGGTACATACTGTCTTGAAGTGTTTCGAACAGATAAAACCTTGTATTAGCTAAAGTACGAAACGGTTGGATAAGACTTATACTACCACCTAATCCACATTTTAGCCTAACTAACTAACTACATAGCACTACAGGCCGATGTGGCCCCTGGCTTCCCGAAATCCCTTCCGCCACCGAGTTTGATAAATCGGACTATGTCTTCATGTTTTAATAATTCATCAATTTCTGCATTCTGTCTTGCTCTCCACCCTTGACCCTCTCTGAACGCTCCATATCCTTCTTCCTCCATCCTTCTTATAATCCTTCTCTCAAATATCCGCGGTCTACCCTCATCCTCAGCCCGCATGGTCCAAGCCTCCGATCCATAGCAAACCACAGGATACACTAGGGATCTATATAGCCTCATCTTCGTTGATCTGAAGATCACACGGCTCTTAAAGAGTTTTATATTGGCATAAAATGCTCGGCTGCCTGCTATTATTCGTGAGCATATCTCATCCTGTACTTGGTTTCTATTCGCAGACCCATTGGCTTTTCCCTTTCATGCAAAACCCCAAAAGCCTCCTGCAGGGCATCAAGACTTCGCCCCAACAAAGCAATGTCATCGGTAAGCCAGAATCTGCCATGTTCTATCGAAGATTATTCCCTTCTTATCTGCATTCTTGACAGCCTCATGCAGAGCTAGGTTGAACAACGTGGCTGGCAGCAAATCTCCCTGTTTGACGCCCGAGCTTACCTCAAAGGGTTCCCCGCAGCGGTCACCAACTATAACCTTCGAAGTGCTTCCTTGAAGGGTAACTTCGATTAGCCTGATCAGCTTTTCAGGAATCCCGTTTCTCTTCAATGCGTGCATTATCCCTACTCTGCTAAGACCATCGAACGCTTGTTGATAATCTACATATAATCTATGTATAAACAATACGTGCAAATCGGTATTATGTTCTACAAATTTTTCAGTAACTTGCCTTAAAATGAAAATTTGATCGAGAGTTCCTTTATTCGTGCGAAAAGCACATTGGTAGCCTCCAAGAACTTCTTCTGTGTAGCCCTGGATTCGTCGAAGGAGGATAATGGACAGTATTTTATATGCTACATCCAACAACGAGATGCCTCTGTAATTACGGCAGTCAAGCTTGTCGCCTTTCTTGTGTATTGGAACTATCAGACTGGTACACCAGTCAGCAGGCATTTTCTCTTGGGTCTAACATTTTAGCCTAAATGAGTTTATTAAGTTTCTCGATCCAGAATTCCCCCAGTCTGAGTAAAAACATCAACTTCGATGGTTAACTGTAATAACTCTTGACAGAGTGCTCGCAAATCCCTGAAATATCGTCACCGCTTAATTAATAACACAACAAAAGAACAGGTTTTCATTGTCTCGTGAAGCATACAGACACACAGACAGACAGACACGGAACCAAAATTGTGCAGAAAGGTCTGAAACGTAAAACGCGAGTGAAAATTTCGATTTTGGAAAACTTTTTTTTTCAACCTTGAAAAGTGAAAACCTTGGTAGACTCGGAAGCAAAATTGTCAATGTTGTCAATTTTGCCAAAATGTTCATAATGACAAACGAAAATACGAGTTCGTCACCCGGGACAACCTAAGGGGCCTAAAGTTCAAAAAATAGGCCAAAAACCGCGTTTTTGGAGGTTGAAAATGTGAATATTAAACAATTTATATAAATAATGAAAACCTGCGTACATTTGTTGTACCCAAAAATGCAATAGCCGAGTGGATACCTACTCTATGAGTTCGTAGAACGTGAATATGGAACCGTGAATATGGATATTAATCTTCAAACAATACCCAGTGCATAAAGTATACTGGTAAGGCAGTAAAGAAAATGGGAAAGAAATAACAATTTTCAAGTGGGTTTTTTGAAGAAAATAGAAAAAAACGTCTGCCAAGTGGGTGTGGCACATAGCTTCCTCGTATCCATAACCCGATTATATAGATGATCCGATGCATAGTAGTTAATCTGAAAACACCAGTCTCTAAGTACCTTTCACTACCCCCATAGGGGACCATCTACACGCTAATCTGGACAATCCTAGAAAATTTCATCAAATTCGGACGAAAAATGTAAGTACGGTGTGATTGGATCAAAAAATTTCTTAGCTTGACTGGGATTCGACCTGGGACTCCAGGGGGGGAATCCAGAGCATTGCTCACTGATCCATAAAGGGGATGGTTGGATGGGGTTTGAGATCCTCACGTCACACGCGACTGTTACGGCTGTTACAAGGATTTTACGTTTGCGCATGCGCAGAGGCTACTGTAAATTTTAAGGCCTTGATTTTCATTGGGACTATCTACAACCTAATCCGCGTAATCCCTGAAAATGTCATGGAAATCGGGCAGAAATTGTGGAATTTATGGCTGTTAGAAGCAATTCACGTTCGCGCATGCGCATCGGCTACTATCAATCCGGGGGTGATGATTTTCATAGGGGACCATCTTAACTCTAATCTGTAACATCCCTGAAAATTTCATTGAAATCGGATGGAAAATGTGGAAGTTACGGCCGTTACAAGGTAATTCACGTTTGCGCATGCGCAGTCGCTTCTATCAGTCCGAGGATGATGATTTTCATAGGGGACCGTCTACACACCAACCCGCACAATCCCTGAGAATTTCATCGAAATCGGATGGAAAATGTAGAAGTTATGGCCGTTACAAGGAATTCACGTTTGCGCATGCGCAGTGGCTTCTATCAGTCCGAGGATGATGATTTTCATAGGGGACCGTCTACACACCAACCCGCATAATCCCTGAAAATTTCATCGAAATCGGACAATAACTTCGTATAGTTATGCGCGTTACAAGGAATTCATGACAGACACACAGACACACAGACACACAGACACACAGACAGACAGACACGGAACCAAAATTGTTCAGAAAGGTCTAAAACGCAAAACGCGAGTGAAAATTTTGATTTTGGAGAACTTTTTTTTTTCGTCCTTGAAAAGTGAAAACAAAGCTTCCGCTACCTTGGTAGACTCGGAAGCAATAACAATTTTTGTGTCGGTTTTTTAAATTGTTTTAAAAATTTTTAACCAATAGGTTGATTGTACAATTTTAACTATTCGTGCTATGGGCCACATCTACAAGGTTGACTACTGTTCGCAGATAGAAAGGATGCGGCTGGCCAATTTTTCAAAGGGTATACCTGCTAACATAGACGACTACCTGTTCCAAAATCTTAGGTAGCCTGGTAAGTCAGGCTGGGGAAAGGGCCCAGCCTCCATATCTCTGACCTTCCTTGAAGCATTGAACAGCTCGAGTCATAATGAGTTAGAGAGCCCCTCCACTCTGCCAATTGTTAGGAAAGAATTCCATCTCGACTGTGAGTTCACTTGCCCTTTAGGTTTACTCTTCATTCGCCTTTAAAATTTGAAAGAAGCACCATCCTTTACTGGAAATAATTTTTGTAGGAAAATGGGAAATTTGGCGCCCTTTCTAACGGTGCCCTTATTTTTACATGTTTACGGTAAATCTGGTAATTTTAGTGACATGTTCAAGAACACGAAAAAAATTTGAAATTGAAAAAAAACTTGGAAAAACAAGGGGTTAAACAAAAATGCTACTATACATTTTCTTACTAAAATTATATGTACGATCGATCCTTGAAGTTTGGTCGACACCCTGTATAGAATTGGGAAACACTGCCTTAAAGTACGCGAACGGTCTGTGAAAATCAATCCTTCTACTTAATCATCGGTCGGTAGTCAACAACCCTTGGTCTCATTTTCCCTGGCTTGAGTGGCCGGAAGAAGAAGGAGGATGTTTTTGGGAGTGTAATACACAAGGACACCTCACCAAACCATCCGCATTCTTTCCATCTGCAAACAGTACTTTGTCATGTAGCTAATATTTCGATTTTCTCTTAACCATGGTTTTGAAGATTTTTTTGAAAATTCGCCCATTAGCTCATATTGTACGAATGAACTCTTTTCTCACAGTTTTGATAATTCTGTTTAATAAAAGAAATTCGAATGATTTTTCCAGATCCAGTCATGGCTGAGGAGTATAAGAATTGTGGGGATAAGAAACCGCCCTTCTCCTACGCCACTCTCATCTGCATGGCGATGCGCGCTAACCAGAACAAGATGACTCTGTCCTCCATCTACTCCTGGATCAAAGACAACTTCATGTATTACAGACACGCCGACCCCAGTTGGCAGGTAATAATCCCAGATGAGTCTCTGATGCAGAGATACCTCTGATACTCATATAGGCTGGCTCCTAGTCTAGCCAGCCGGCCCTGATGGAAATTATTATCATCCAACCTGCTGACAAGACATTGGTGTGCCAATGACAACCTTGTGAAATGTGCAAAAATTCGTCATCTTTTGAATTTTTTTTTTAATAAAAAAAAATTATTTTATGTTATTTAGGAAGTTGCAGAAAGAATGATTCTATGACTCTATGATTTTTCAAAGTTTCGAATGTTTATGACGTCACAGTGGGCAGGGGGGTCGCAAGACGTCATAAACATTCGAAACTTTGAAAAATCATTTTTTTAAATCTAGTACTCATTTATTTTATTTTATAATTTTTTTTTAAATTTATTTATTTAATTAAGTACGAGCAAGCCCAATTTGATACAATCGTATAATTCAACATGTTGAACTATCTGCAGATAGTTAAAGTATTGGAAGAAAGATAAGGAAGGAATTTTAAGACTAATTATAGCACAAATGAGAGGAGGCAACTAGTGACTTTTAGACTGGGAGGGAGGAGTTAAAAAAGTCAAAATTTGGGTGAAGGGACAGAAATAGATTAGCACAGCGTGGTAGATGGTAGAGGGGTTGATTTCGCTGATAATTGTAGGGGGAAAACGGCACATATAAGAGAGGAGATGAAGGATGACGTCCACTCTCGATGAGTTCTACTCTCAGGATGAGGTCTACTTTCGACTAAAATTGTTTAAAAACGCTGCAAATTATTACACAAAGATTTATAATTTTTTTATATAGATCACTCGTCTGCAAAGAACACGGCTTAGCCATTGTTACCACCTACCACAGCTTGAAGAAAAGCATCGATCGCATTTCGGCCAGATAACATTTGAACGAAGATTATGCCTCTTTTGCGATTCACACTCGTGTTTCTGATTTATCGTACTTAAAACCCTTAAATTCTCGTAGGGAACGAACGGTTTGTCCTACAGGGCTTCGCGTAGTCTCAAAAAATTTTAAAAATTCTATACTATTTTAAATTGATGGCAAAAATACGGCGCACACCCCATTTCAACATGATTTAGTTCGAACATGGAACGCTTTAGTCTTCCGACCATCAGAGGAAGTTCCTTATGCAAAAAAAATAAAGCCTCTACACACCAATCAAAATTAAAATTCAACAACACGGATAAATATTTAATTTCGGAGGGGTCACGACGTATTAATATGAGAGCAATACGACATAATTGATACTAATTTACATAATAAATAGATACAAATAAATGTACTGGGAGGGGAGATTGTCACTATTTTTGCTATAAATTATAATTCCTTACGAGTTTATGGTACCCTATTGTTGTTATTGGTTGTAATTAAACTCAGCTACCAAAAACTGCTGAAAATGTACCCCTCCTCTCTTCAACTACCCTTTCCACCCCTGTCTGGTGCGCATAAAGGTGCGGCGACACTGCGACCCGACCAGACCAGACTTGAGCACCAGACCTGACTGTGTATTTAAATGGGGGCGGCGATACTGAGACGGGAGCGGAGCAGAGCGGACGGGACTCCGCTTCCTGACTCCGTTTGCAATCCGTGTCGGGTCGGGCCGGAGTCAGGTCTTCTTCTCACCAGATATCGAACCCCTCGCACCTACTCTAGTACGCGCCACTGACACAACTACAACCAAGACTACGATTTTTTTTACTTTTGACACTCTTTTCTTCTGTTCTAGTCAATGATACGTTTCATTATTTCTCACTCTGTTGCTCACTCAATAGGTAGTACCTATTCAGAAGTGTCCTAAATTCCTCAAATTGTGATCTATCATAAGTTTATGGAGACAACCGCATACTTTTGTTTTATTATTTTTATAGAAATTTTTTGGAATCGAGCAGAAGAAAATTAAAATCGGAAAAAAATCGAAATATAAGGATTTACGATTCAAGATGTGTAAAATGAAAAATCCAATAGAGAAATGCTCACATTATTACACAAAATTTATTATTTTTTATTTTTTATTTATGAAGGAAATACGCTTCACACTCAATTCAAAGAAATGAAGAATTGTGGCTGCCTTCATTAAAAAAATTTGATTAGGTACTGGTTGCTAAGTACGCAAACCTGAGTACGCAACTCAAAGACAAACTGAGTACGAAAAACGATCCCAATTTGTTCATACGAAATTTGAACGGAGGCCTCTTTTGCGATTCACTTTCGTGTTTCTGATTTGTCATAAGTACTATCCAGGGAGCGAACTATTTGTCCTACAGAGTCTGGATGGTCCATTTCGCTCTCAAAAGCCCCTATTTTTCACCCCTTAGAAGTGACTGACACTAACCAAAATCCTTTGTATAATAATTTTCATCGTATTGACACAAAACGAACTTGTTAAAACGCCAAATTCCAATTTGGAATCTGATTCCGACTCAAGATCAAGGAACGGTAATCCGTTTGAAATGGCTCCTATCGCTTCTGGGGTTCGGATTGGAGGGTCCAGTCAGGGCGGGTCCGGTCAGGTGGCAGTGTCGCATACCCCTCTGGTCTGGTCCAGGTCGGGTCCAGTCAGGTCGGGTCTGGTCAGGTGGCAGTGTCGCATACCCCTCTGGTCTGGTCCAGGTCGGGTCCAGTCAGGGCGGGTCTGGTCAGGTGGCAGTGTCGCATACCCCTCTGGTCTGGTCCAGGTCGGGTCCAGTCAGGGCGGGTCCGGTCAGGCGGCAGTGTCGCATACCCCTCTGGTCTGGTCCAGGTCGGGTCCAGTCAGGGCGGGTCCGGTCAGGCGGCAGTGTCGCATACCCCTCTGGTCTGGTCCAGGTCGGGTCCAGTCAGGGCGGGTCTGGTCAGGTCGCAGTGTCGCCGCACCTTAACTCAGGGGAGTATGTTGCTCAAATTTGGTCCAGTTTGGTTAACTATTAACTATTTTAATATTGCTAACTTTTTTTTCTGAATATTGGCGAGGAATATGGCTAACTTCAGTCCTGAGGTCTCATTCGACGCAGAATGTTCCTAGAAGAATTTTCTGGAACAGTGCCATAAACACCTCTAAAATGAGCTAAAACGATGTTTTTCGCTGCCTATGAAGTGATTTTGGTGCTTAGGAAGGAGGGATGCATGTTGGGAGGTCTTACTATAAATCTACTATTAATATAATATTTAAGTTAATGATTAGTAATGAAAATAATGTTTCCGTTGCAGAATTCAATCAGGCACAACCTGAGTCTGAACAAATGCTTCGTCAAAGTGCCTCGCAGCAAAGATGAACCCGGCAAAGGTGGGTTTTGGAAACTGGACATGGAGCGGTTGGAAGAAGGTCAAAGAAACAAAAGGAGACACGGTAAGCATAGCCAATGCTTGTGTGTTTAGGGATAATAATCATCTACAGAGGAACCTGGCTAAGTGAGACACTGGGGTACTGAGAAAAAAAGGCGGTTTCCTTCGTTTTCAGCCCAAAACCTGGGAATGAGAATAATTTTACCTCTTTTACACGTTGGTCGAATCAATTCTTGGTCCTCTTCTATTGAAAAAAAAATACAAAACGTTGGTATTAGTTGTATTCATTAACGATTTTTTTTTTTTTTTTTTTTTTGAAACTCCCCTCAAAGACAAAATGTCTTTTTTGACGGAGGGGGCACGCCATAAATAAAAATAAATAAATAAATCAAATATATTGGGGAGGACGCCCAGGACTCACCCGACGCTGGCCCTAGGGATGAGGGAAGATGAGGAAGGTGGGGGTGGGAGAGAGGGATGAAGGGAAGTGCCTCTATAAAACGACCACCAGTTCAAATATGAGCCGAGCAGGACACGGGCGGTGATACCACGGAGTACGCCTACCGAGATGCCCAACTCGCGCAACTCCGTGGCACTTTTCCCGCACCACACCCCGCGCCATGACAATGTTGCAGCCATCACCCTAATGTTGTTGGGTGCCACTCCTTTTAGCTCCGACACTGCTTGCCGTAAATCATCTCTATCATACTTTCTTATCTTAGCCCGCCAGGTCTGCTCCATGTCCATGCTGCCATTGACAACTTGGACATCCAAGATAATGCAAGACTGGTCGGGCTTGACGGCAACAATGTCGGGCTTCTTACCCTGGTCACTTGGCATGTGATACAATCTCTCCCTCTCAACATCCCAGCCGCTAGATGACAAAGCACCTGCTATCTGCTTGGCGACCGCATCATGACGTGGAATGCGGCCCCCATGAGTCCAAGGACACTGCTGCACTACATGATAAAGATGTTCATTTCCACTCCGACAGGCGCGGCAAAGGGGTAGGGTTGTCCCGCGACTACCTCTCAAACACCGTACCGCAGTTGGCAGAGTTGCCATGCGGACGGCGTGAAAGTGTCGCTAGTCGCGGGCCCCAATGCCCTCCGAAGCCCAACTACCCATTGGGATGAGACAAGGCTTTCGGAGCACTGTCGGAGTTCTTTTCCATCCACTGACTCATGCAGCGCAGCAGCAAACTCAGCAGACGAACTGGGTTTTGGAGCAGATGGTGTTGCTCGGTCGCACCATGCTAACAGCTGCCTGACAAAATCAAGATCAGCAGCCGCACGGGCGACCTCCCAGCTCGACCCTTGAAGGGCTAGCAGGCGCCGGCGGCGCAGGGAAGGGATACATGCCGAGAGAGACACAATGCCAAGCCCACCGGATTTGACCGGTGCATGGATGTAGGCACTTGGGACACCAGGTGGGAACCTCAGCCAAGAGCGCACAGCAGAGCGAACTTCTCGATCTAATTCTTGCAGCCTCCCCGCCGTAAGCCTGCCTAAGACTAACCCATAGGTCAGCTTTGGCAGTAAGTACGTGCGGAAAGTACGGACAGTTTCGCTGGCTAACTCACCAGCATCTTCAGGCTTTTACAGAAAAAAAAAGTCTGCCAAGTGGGTGTGGCACATAGCTTCCTCGTATCCATAACCCGATTGTATAGATGATCCGATGCATAGTAGTTAATCTCAAAACATCAAAACAAGTTAATCTGTAACATCCCTGAAAATTTCATTGAAATCGGATGAAAAATGTTGAAGTTATGGCGCAGAGGCATCTGTAAATTTTAAGGCATTGATTTTCATAGGCGACTATCTACAACCTAATCCGCGTAATCCCTGAAAATTTCATCGAAATCGTCATTTTCGAAATTTCATCATAATCCCTGAAAATGTAGAAGTTATGGCCGTTACAAGGAAATTCACGTTTGCGCATGCGCAGTCGCTTCTATCAGTCCGGGGATGATGATTTTCATAGGGGACCGTCTACACACCAACCCGCACAATCCCTGAAAATTTAATTGAAATCGGACAATAACTACGTATAGTTATGCGCGTTACAAGGAATTCATGACAGACAGACACACAGACACTGAACCAAAATTGTTCAGAAAGGTCTAAAACGCAAAACGCGAGTGAAAATTTTGATTTTGGAAAACTTTTTTTTTTCGACCTTGGAAAGTGAAAACAAAGCTTCCGCTACCTTGGTAGACTCGGAAGCAAAATAATATTCCCATCTTTATGTCTTGCAGTTTTATTAGTCGTCTCTAGTTGCCTCATTCCCAACATCCAGGCCTCTTTACTGATAGGTTGGTATACCAATAACAATGAAAGCAAAAACACTCTATATCCTATTCTTAGTAGATACACAAAACACTCTCTTTCTGACACAAGTTTTTTAGATGCTGCTCTTCCCTCACTTATCCAATGGTCGTGTGGTCCTTCCACTGTCTTTATGTCCTTTAATTTGTCTTTTGGTTTACTATTTTCAATAATGAACCTTTGGAATCGACCAAGAAAAAAATTGTTAACACCCCCTCAAAATTTGATGGTTTACGTTTCAAAAAATGTGAGGGGGGGCGGTGTTAAATTTTTTTTCTTAATCCAAAGAATAGTAAACCAAAATGGGTCAAGGGGGAAGTTTGTGTTAGAACGCATAAAAACGGTGCAGTTTGGCCCTTGACGAAAAGCAACATAATAGCGAATAATTTCTCAACCGCGTTGCTGACTGTTAGCAACAACAATCAGTAACACGATCGTGAAAATCAAACTTCATATTGCTTCCGAATCTACCAAGGTAGCGGAAGCTGTGTTTTCACTTTTCAGGGTTGAAAAAAAAAATGTTCTCCAAAATCAAAATTTCCACTCGCGTTTTACGTTTCAGACCTTCCTGAACAGTTTTGGTTCCGTGTCTGTCCGTCTGTCATGAATTCCTTGTAACGAGCATAAGTTTACGTTGTTATTGTCCGATTTCGATGAAATTTTCAGGGATTGTGCGGGTTAGCGTGTAGACGGGCCCTATGAAAATCACCACCGGAATGATAGTAGCTGCTGCGCATGCGCAAACGTAAAATCCTTGCCACAGCCATAACTTCTACATTTCCCATCCGATTTCGACGAAATTTTCAAGGTTCATGAGGATTGGGGTGTAGATGGTCTCCTATGAGTGTAGTGCAAAGCAGAGATGGGCTAATTCTTATTCATAAATACGATTAAGAATACAAACCATATCTGCGATTTTATGATTATGAATACGAATACAATCGTAGTCATACTTTGAATACGATTTTCCCCCGTATTCGTATTTTGATTACGATTTTTATGATTTTTTCTATGATTTCCCTAAAAATCGATTTTTTCCTGAAAATCATATACTTTTTTTAAATGATTTTCTCCTGAGCTCTCGACGTATTTATGGCCTAACATGGTCAAAATAATCAATCAAAATTCGAAACGCTCACCAATTCTTATATGATTTTTCACGCAGAATCGAATGAGACCACCTCCAGGTTGCTACGACCAACAATATAGAAACTACGACGTAATTTACGCTGAAAATCGTATTTTTTAACGATTTCCACTGAAAATCGTGAGCGTTTCGAATTTTAGTTGATTATTTTGACAATTTTGGGGAATAAATATGTACAGATTTCGAGAAAAAATTATTTAAAAAAGTATGATTTTCAGGGAAATTTTTTTTTAATCGATTTTTAGGGAAATCATAAAATTTAATTCAAAATACGAATGAGGGGGAAAATCGTAATACAAAGTGTGACGATTTTACGATTGTATTCGTATTCATAATCATAAAATCGCAGATATGATTTGTATTCCTAATCGTATTTATCAATAAGAATTCGCCCATCTCTGGTGCAAAGTACTTAGAGATTGATGTGAGATAAGCTACTTGTGTGTTCATCTATAGCATTTTCCAGTTGAATTAAACCTTTTTCCAAAAGAATTAAACCTTTTTCCAAATGAATTAAACCTTTTTCCAAAAGAATTAAACCTTTTCCCAAATGAATTAAACCTTTTTCCAATACAATTAAACTTTTTTCCAAAATAATTAAACCTTTTTCCAAAACAATTAAACCTTTAGCGGGAAAATAAGGAATGCAAGTATATGAATCGCGAAACAGTTTAATCATGAATTAGGTTGAATGAATTGCAGAAAAGTGAACAACAAAGGCGTGAACAAATAACGAAGGGTCAATGAATAATGAAAACAAACAGAAATTAACAGTTCGCACATCCGGAGTAAGACTGGTATAAGTCCGAAATTGGCGGTTTTGAGTTATATATTCCACCAGATAGCTCTCGTCGAGCTCTACACGGGGGTAGAACGGGTTTAACGATAACTTAGTTATTGGCCGCTAGAGAGCAGATAAACCAGTATGGTTCTGAGCCATTCTTCTACCATGGCGTCGGAGCAAGACTGGATCACTTCAGTTATGCGCCAGACGCCGAAGTGTGATGAACTCAAGGTATGTGTAATACTGGTATATATCAGATGTACCGCTTTTGATCCAACAATAATCCAACAATAATTAGAGTGGTTGATCTAGTTTTAAATTACAATTACATTGCAATACTGGTTTATTTTGAGATGCACCAGTATTTCTCCAAAACAAAATGGAATTTCTCTTTGGTCTGCATGTTGTAACGTTGGTATAATATGAGATGTACCACTTTTGATCCGAAAGGTCATGTATTGGTTCCACTTTTAGAATTACAACTCTGGTTTATTTTGAGATGTTCCACCATTTCTTGGGGTAATAGTGGTACATCATAGGAATTTGATCAATTTAAGCATGCTGGTCGCAAATGAAGAGGTAACGAAGCAATTTTGGTATAGCACATGATAGTTAAATAGTATATGAGTGCCGTAGACCCTTGAGATATTAAAAAAATTCGTTCAGATGACTGTTATAGAACAACAAAGAAGTCGAAAATCTTTAAATGCGATTTCCCATCAGTTGGGTTTTTTGACTTATACCAGTCTTACTCCGGATGTGCGAGTTGTTAATGCAGCGGGTCTCCATTCGCCGCTGCAGGCAACAGTAGGAACATGTCTGTGACATAGTTCGCGCAGTCTTGGGGGGTTACTGTAGCTGTACTTGTTGCAATTACTTGAGTAAGAATGTGCTCTTCTCGGCGGCCCAATATTCCTCTTGCTGCTAACTTGACTTTTGCGAAAGCTTTTTCAACCGGATTTAGCATCGGCGAGTATGGTGGTAAAAACTTTATGGCCATTTGTGTGGAAGCCATGAAGTTTTGCACTTCATTTGCTCGATGAATCCGAGCATTGTCCATTATAAGTGTTACATCCTCTGTATCAGGTAGTTCCGTTTCGAGTTCCCGTAGAAAGTTAACGAAAATTTGGGCAGTCGTTGTCCCAGAAGTCACAATTTTTGAGTGAACGATGCCTTGATTGTTCAACGCTACGATAAGCGATGTGTTTCGCCCTCGTACGGCGGGAACAGTGACAACGGCTCTTGTTCCTACTCTTGAGCGAGCTTGAGATCGCCTGAGATGAAGATTGAAGCCACTCTCGTCAATGAAAATGAGTTTCTCCCTGCTTGCTGGAACTGACTGATTGAAGCCCAGTGCATATCGTCTTCTGGCCTCAATAGTCGCCTCACTATTCATTCTATGTACTTTCAGTGAGGCTTTTTTAAGAGTAATTTTTACTTCATGCAAGGCCCTGTGTATGGAGGAAATACTCAAATCTATATTTCGCTCAAGTAGATTCTGCCTAATTCGCTTGATAGTTATACCAGGCTCATTTTCAATCGTTCTTTCGATCATTTCAAGCACGTCGGAGCTGACTTTCCTCGGTCTGTGTCCTCGTGGTCTGTTGTTAACAACTTCATTATCTCTCTTATATTTACACACTATGGTTTTTCCAGTATTCAAATTAATACCTGACTTTGAGGCTGCTTCCTTAACTGAATAACCTTCTTCGTATAAATTCACAAACAACTTCTTTTTTTCAATAGAAACACTCTGGTATTTCCCACGTCTCCGTCTGACATTCTGACTAGCGATAGTAGATTCTGATGAACTTGATTCACTTTAGATTACAGCTCCGCGCCTTCTCTCAACAACAATAATTGAACTTGAGCTAGAATCGCTAGCACTCATGATCATTCGTTCGAACAGAACCGTAGGTACAGCAGAAAGTGGTATGCGGCTAGGAGAAACTGTGGTCAAACGACGTTGGGTCATTAAGGAGGAATAGACGACGCATACCTACGAAGGAATCCCTTCCAAGGGATATCACTCGGAAGGGATTCAACAGTGGTGTCATCTTCATGGTCACTGACATTTCACTGGTCGCTACGTCGTTTACTTATTTTCTATTACATCCCCTTCTTTTGAGAGGTTTAATTATTTCGGAAAAAGGTTTAATTATTTTGGAAAAAAGTTTAATTGTATTGGGGAAAGGTTTAATTCATTTGGGAAAAGGTTTAATTCTTTTGGAAAAAGGTTTAATTCATTTGGAAAAAGGTTTAATTCATTTGGAAAAAGGTTTAATTCTTTTGGAAAAAGGTTTAATTCAACTGGAAAATGCTATATACAATCGGGTTATGGATACGAGGAAGCTATGTGCCACACCACGTTTGAGAAATGTATCAATAATATTGATCAATGCTCAATAAGCCCAATTCTTTGTGACCCAATTCTGAAGTGTTTTTGATTATTGTTGTGTTTGTAGGTTTTTGTTTAAATGATAATTTGTAACAACTATTTCAGGGAGCAGTGGTCTGACTAACAGACGAGCGAACCGATCCAAACGTAAGTCGACGCCTGCTCAGGCGCCCCTTCCCGCGCCGGCGCCGGCGACGTTCGTCGTCGAGGCGACCAAACCCGTCGTCGACATGACGCCCATATCGACGGCGGAAATAGTCGTGACGACGACCAACCTCCACCTCCTGCCTTCCAGCCCCGACGTTCTGCCCGTCGCCTGCGGCGACGTTACGTGTCACGCCGTCGCCCTCGACGACGCCGCGGCTCACTCTTTGAACTGCGGCGACGTCACTTGCGGCGCCGTCAACTGCAACGCCGTCGTCTGCGACCCCGTGACGCCGCCGGCGCTGTCGCCCGTCGCGGGCCCCAACGTCATCGTCGAGTCCGTCCTCCCGGAGATCGTCAACCCCGAAGACGAGCTGACGACGATGATCCTCGGCAACGTCGGCTGGGACGACGCGCAGCTCGAATTCTTGCACTCCCTCCTCGACACGTTGTAAAAGTAAGAAAAGTAACAAAAGTCAAGTTGTAAAAATAAGGAAAGTAAAAACCGAGTGCCCCAAAATTCTCCTTCATTATTCAAAATTTCGCAATATAATTTTGAAAAAAAAATTTTGAGAAGAAAAAATCACAATTCTGGCTCATTTAGAGTCAGTTTTGGTAAAATGTATTTTACAATCACAACCAAATAGTGTTTTAAAATTTCAAAAACCTACGATGTGGTTTCGGTGCAATTTTCTTCCTAAAATGTGAGGGGAAGTTATAAATAGGTTACAATAATTCCTTTTGTAGTCACGAACCTCATTGTACCGCTTAGAGAGGATATTTTTCACGATTCTACTAGAAAATGGAGTCTGTGTTGATTTGAGACGATTTCAAGACCATAATTTTATAAGGGAACTGCGAGGTCGCGGAGAACATTTTGAGGACGAAATTTCCTTTAGATATTCTGTGTAGTCAGAGTTGTGAGGTAATGATTGCTCAAAGTAATCATCTTTTCTTATAAGCAATGAAATGAGTTTGCCATTGTGATTATGTAGGCCTACAAGCAAGAGGTGTGGCACATAGCTTCCTCGTATCCATAACCCTATTGTATAGATGCTCCGATAGTAGTTAATCTCAAAACATCAATTTCTAAGTACCTTCCACTACCCTCATAGGGGACCATCTACACCCCAATCCGCATAATCCTTCAAAATTTCGTTGAAATCGGATGAGAAACGTAGAAGTTATGGCTGTGG
Organism: Apolygus lucorum; assembly: GCA_009739505.2. NCBI lineage: Eukaryota > Metazoa > Arthropoda > Insecta > Hemiptera > Miridae > Apolygus > Apolygus lucorum. The sequence goes on from CM019170.2 coordinate 12,092,701, forward strand.
CAAGGATTTCATGTTTGCGCATGCGCCAACAGCTACTATCAGTCCGGGGTGATGATTTTCATAGGGGACCATCTATAGGCTAACCCGCACAATCCCTGAAAATTTCATCGAAATCGGACAATAAGTTCGTATTGTTATGCCCGTTACAAGGATTTCATGACAGACAGACAGACACGGAACCAAAATTGTTCGAAAGGTCCAAAACGTAAAACGCGAGAGGAAATTTTGATTTAGGAGAACATTTTTTTTCACCCTTGAAAAGTGAAAACAAAGCTTCCTCTGCAATTTATGGGTTCCAATTGAGCACTTTGGGGAGCAAGCAATATTGGGGAAGCAGTTCAGGAAGCAATACCATCGACCAATAGCTTTCCGTTTTTGGGGAGAAAACTGTAGGTGTGTACGTTGACGGCGCGGGAGACCTACCCCACCTTCATGACCGAGCGGTCGTGCGGGGTTTTGCCTAACCTTCGCCTGGAGTGTTTCCAAACTCGTAGCTTTATCCAGTAAAATTCATAATTTTTTCAACCAATTTCATAATTTTTCTAACCCATTTTATAAATTTGTATACCAATTTCATGATTTTTTAGACAAATTTTATAATTTTTTTTACCAAATTTATAATTTGTTTAAGCAATATATATCAAATTTCAAGTTTTATTCTCCTGTTCAAAGAGGACCATACTCCACTTCGTAGAGGACCATCCTATGAATTGGCGGATAATCTCCTATAAATTGGAGAATAAGTGGAGAATAGTTTCAGTTGGTTCCTCGTTCTGGGTCAGTATTTTACAAAATTGAAGGCGCAAAAACTTGAAAATTTGTACCTAAATTTGGTTAAAAATGGGAAAACTACTAAATAAACGGTTTTTCCCATTTTTCTTCGGCAATTATTGCTCGATTTTGATAATTCCGGCGGCAGTATTTCAGTTTTTCAATCCCCTAGAGCAGTGTAGTAATGAATTTCCAAAATCCTTTAAAATTTCAAATTTAGGTACAACTTTTTAAGTGTTTGCTCCTTCAATTTTGCGAATTACTAAGAACGAACGGTGACCGACTGATTCTACGTATGCCCACGCCCGAACGAGGGGGACCTGAGTTCGATTCCAGGCCATGGCATTAACATTTTTCTCACATATCTACAGTTTGTTGTTGCCTAATTTTAGCAGGCTTTTCAGCTAATTTATTATGACTTGCGAAATTGGTTCAAAAAATCATGAATTTGGTTAAAATAATTACCTAAAAAGCCTGCTAAAAGCAGGCAACAACAAACTGTAGATATGTGAGAAAAATGTTGATGTCGTGGCCTGGAATCGAACCCGGGTCCCCCTCGTCAGGCGTGGGCATACCTACGGGTGGAATTTCATGTATTAGATTGAAACACTACTACTACTATTGTTTTGAGTTGGTTGAAAAACACAAACGGTGGATACAGCTTTCGTACAAGTACGCAACCACGAGAGACATTTTATGTCTTATGTTTAATAAATTGAGAGCTTTCCAATGAGTGGTGAACGATTTTTGTGGGATGGAAAATGAGGAAGTTAGTTTTCCCTAGGAACGATTGGTTGTACGTGAAAATCATCAGAAATTTCCGCGTAACGCTCCCCGCGTGACGATTTTTCATTTATGTGCCATAGTAAAGACATAAAATGTCAAAAATCATAAATTTGGTTGAAATAATTGACATGGATCACTTTGTATTTTGGAACTTTTCCTAACCTGTACAAACATGTCGCAAAACGTTTGAGGGAGATAAAAACGGTAGGATAAACTACCTAACAAAACATATTTGATAGCCAGGTGACTTCAATAATCGTACCAATCAAAGTCTAATAGAATCCTCTTTCTCGAGGTGTCTCAGGCTCGCCCAGACCTGAGACTTGTAGGCCTCCTAATTTGTAGGACCTAACTTGTAGGCCTCCAAGTTATTTTTCTAGTCCAAACCCTCGTCGTCCTCAAAATCCTCTCCGTGAATTGGTTCAGATCCAAAACTAGTCATTAAGAATTCGTCCAGAACCCACCAATGAAGAGGGTCGAGATCGAATAAGCATGTTATTCATAAAATGTTTAAAAACATGGACCTTGTCCGTTACTGCGCCTCTGCTCTTATATAATCATCATAAACGAAGCTTGGGACTTGAGAAATTTAACGTATAACAAGGTAATAAAAAGAAATAACTGACGAGCTTTCTTTCAAACAGGCTCATAGATTTTATCTACTTGGACTTTTTTTGTGGGAAATTGAGAAAAACTAATTTCATGGCGAAGGAAGTTGCCAAATTTTCCAAATAGTTTGTTCATGGAATTTCAGATTGTAAGATCAAATTTCGACATTTTGGCATGCGTTTTGAGGGAGACCCGGCCATTTTTCATTTGGATATAAGCCCTTTTATTGAAAAGAAATTTCATTTTAATTTTCTTTCATTGGTTTACCCATTGTTTTCAATCAAGCAAACAAGAAAAAATATTCTAACCCCCTCAAAGTTTGATGGTTTACGTTTCAAAGTATATAGAATCCGAAAACCGATTTTTTTTTTTAAATTCAAAGCAAGCCCCCTGGACCCCCGGATGGTTACTGCTTATAGCCTACGGCTAAAATTCAAGAAACATGGAAAATGCTTTTCCTTTACCATGCCTTCAGCGGTCGAAGCTTCTTGAATGTTCTTGGTATGATACAATTTTGCAAATGAGCTTCCTACTTGCGCTCCCGTGGAAGTAGACGATGACCCGCTACTTTGTGAAGATCCATCGGTGGAGTTAGATCTCGTAAGATACCTGGAAGGATCCGCATGTTCCGGTTATGTGGGATTCAAACTCACAAAAAAAACACCTTTTCTCCCACGTTGGAGCTCAGTCCGGAACCGTTTAACGCATTACTTCGGGCTGAGTCCTGGGGCGTTCAATCAGTTCTCTTTCTCGTTCTAATAGTATCTTCCTTGTCAGGATGCTTTCTGTGTACTCTCACAGCAGTCCAGCTCCTTTCACCTTCCAGCACCCTGCTGACAACATCATCTGGTGTTGAACTCTGGGGAGCTAACTCCAGGTCTGCCATCAGCTGGTTTCTTTTCAGGCGCCCATTTGGTGCATTTGAAGAAGGTGTGAAGCACATCATCGTCATCCTTGTCCTGGCAGTGTAGACATGTTGGGGCAGATACCTTACCAATTTTATGCAAATAGGCATAAAAAGCCCATGTCCTGTAAAGAACTGTGTAAGGAAGAAGTTCACTTCTCCATGTTTCCTTTCCATCCACGTCTGAATTTTTGGAACCAGCCGTGCAGTCCACCTTCCTGTATGTTCTCCCGTCCATATTTCTTGCCATTGCTCGCTCCCTTTCTTCCTTTGCTATGCAGGCCCTGTTTCCTTCATTCCTTCTCTCAAAGATGCTTTCCCTCTCTGAAGCCATCAGCTGAATGGGTATGACACTCGTGAGGACAAAGATAGCGGGTTCTGATACTGTTCGGTAAGCACAGGCGATTCGTAGGGCTCCTCTACACTGCACAGCTATTAATCTCTGTCGGAGATATGCCACATTCAATGCGTCTGCCCATACCTGCGCTCCATACAAGAGGATTGACTGCACGACTGTCATCATTAGGCGTCTCTTGCACGGTCTCGGGCTGTTAATGTTCTTCATGAGATGACAAAGAGCTGCTGTTTTTTATGCTGTTCTATCTGCAGTTCTTCTTATATGTTCACCAAAAGTGATTTTGGTGTCCAACATGACTCCTAAATATCTGGCTGCTGGTTTAGTTGTTATTTCGGCATTTGCAAACCGCAATGGGATGATGGTAGGTATGCGCTTACGCGTAAAGATGACTCAGTCTTCACTGTGGCTAGTCCAAGGCTATGGTCTTCCATCCACTCAATTACTCCTCACATGATCTGCTCCATCTTGACTTGGCTGAATCCATTGTCCTTGCCAGCATTACTGCCGCCACATCATCAGCATATCCTACAAGGAAACAGTCCTCAGGCATTTCCAATCGTAGGACACCATTGTAAGATGCGTTCCACAGTTGAGGAACCAAAACTGATCCTTGAGCCGCTCCTGATGTGATCGCTTTCGTTCGTACTCCTTGAGCAGTCTATTATGTCAGTGTTCTGTTCTTAAGGTAACTGTCCATCACTGCCAATAGGTAAGACGGGACCTTGAAAGTATTGCTCAGGGCCTCCAACATATCAGTCCATCTTGCAGAGTTGAAGGCATTTTTTACGTCGAGGGTCACCAGTAGTGCAAGGTTTCTTGAATGCCTACTGCCTTCCTGCGATTTTCTTACTGCAGTTACTACACCTGTTAGTGCATGGACAGTAGAGCCACCCTTTCGGAAACCATACTGTCTAGGTGATAGATCCCCTGCCTGCTCTATTGCAGGCAGTAGCCGAAGCAGAAGTAGTTTCTCGAAACCCTTTCCAGCTGTGTCCAGCATACATAGTGGCCTCCATGATAAAGGCAAGCTTGGGTCCTCTTTCCCCTTATCTAAAAGGACCAGACGGGCAGTTTTCCATCGCCTACTAAAGACCCCAGTGATTAGGCATGCATTGTGCTGTGTAGTTAGTTAGCCCCCGAACTAATTAAAATAATTACCTAGTGGCTAGTTTGGTGGAGAACGACTCTAGGTAAGATGGGAGAAGAGGCCGGCGCCACGAAGGCGAACCGACAGCTCTGAGGAATTTGGGCTTCTAATGAGACGAAGGAGGGAGAAATGATCTTGGCGAATAATCGAAGTAAACTGCATGAAAGCCAAGCCCTCAGCCCTCCTTTTATATTCGAGGTAAATAGGTGAAGGGAGAGTAGAGGAGGATGACATCAGTCTGACGTGTTTACCCCATACCTCATTATCCTACCTTTCGATGACTCACTCGGGAGTTCCCCTCCATTTCTCTATTGGAGAACTAACATACGTAAAATTTACGTGTCCATTTAATGGATCATTGCAAGGACATTTTGAACCTCGTTCATAGCTTTCGCAATTACCTATATTATAGGTACCTAGTTATTCCTCATCATACGTCAAATTTCTCAAGTCCCAAGCTTCGTTTATGATGATAATATAACAGAAGAGGCGCAATAACGGACAAGGTCCAAAAACATTCCTTACTATTATTTTAGATCTTTAATGTACAGTTTCTTAACTTAATAATTTTTGATTCTTCATATTTATTAGGAACCCAGGTGGACACCTGTACTCTGTTTTTAGACTAGATATTTGTGTCTTCAACGCAATGCATGTAAATGTAAGTACAGTCGTACAAATAACCACAATAATTATTTTAGTTTTACCGTAGTTTTTATTAATTTGCTCAATGACTAAGAATCCGTCCAAGAATAAGAAGTGATTGAGCAATAAACAACGCAAACCGTCCATTTGTGATGAGATGAAGGCCAAAGGTTGTGAAAGAAATGTTAAATTTGGTCTTTTTTATACTGTAATTAATAAAATAATCAATGTAACGTTATGATGACAAGTAGCGTCCAGGGGGCACAGAGTCCGTCCATTTTATCGTGCTATGGTACTATCGATTGTCGCACAATTTGTGAAGTGTGGTGATTGAATCACGATTCATAATTGTAGGTAGTAATTTATTTGGATGTTTTTATTAGTGATTTGTCGTATTTATTGTGGAAAGTGGGCGACAAGGGTTGTTTCCTTGTGAGGCGATAGGAGAGCGGTCTGACCGCGTCGAGGAGAAGAAGTTTAAACGAAACATGTTTTGTTCCAGTTTAACATTATGTAACGAAATTGTATTAAGAATCTTTGCATAGGAAACAATAAACTATGGATGTTTGCAGCTGGATTTCTTTTCGTGTCCCAGTTGACGGCTTTTGTGGTCGATTCCGAAAGTTTATTTTTTGAAAAGTCGGCCTACCGAAGCTGGCCGTGGTGTAGGCGTCGAATTATAACTGAGGAATAGTAATTATTATATTATAATAATTATAATACAATAATTGTTGTAAATTACGAGTTAATTGTGCATATAGTACTGTAAATAGGGGAAACCGTACAGTAACGGGCTCAGCTACAGTAATGGAACTGTCCAAGTTCAAATTCTCACTCGAGTTTCTGATTGAATCTTCCAACCCAAGACCATAGATACTAGGTAGAGTCCTATAGAGCGTCTGAGTGGTCTCATTCGATTCTAAAATTTCAATCTAATTGATGAGAAAACCAATGCTTTTACATTGAGATTCACACTCAAGTTTCTGATTGAATCTTCCAACCCAAGACCATACATACTAGGTAGAGTCCTATAGAGCGTCTGAGTGGTCTCATTCGATTCTAAAATTTCAATCTAATTGATGAGAAAACCAATGCTTTTACATTGAGATTCACACTCAAGTTTCTGATTGAATCTTCCAACCCAAGACCATACATACTAGGTAGAGTCCTATAGAGCGTCTGAGTGGTCTCATTCGATTCTAAAATTTCAATCTAATTGATGAGAAAACCAATGCTTTTACATTGAGATTCACACTCAAGTTTCTGATTGAATCTTCCAACCCAAGACCATACATACTAGGTAGAGTCCTATAGAGCGTCTGAGTGGTCTCATTCGATTCTAAAATTTCAATCTAATTGATGAGAAAACCAATGCTTTTACATTGAGATTCACACTCAAGTTTCTGATTGAATCTTCCAACCCAAGACCATACATACTAGGTAGAGTCCTATAGAGCGTCTGAGTGGTCTCATTCGATTCTAAAATTTCAATCTAATTGATGAGAAAACCAATGCTTTTACATTGAGATACACACTCAAGTTTCTGATTGAATCTTCCAACCCAAGACCATACATACTAGCTAGAGTCCTATAGAGCGTCTGAGTGGTCTCATTCGATTCTAAAATTTCAATCTAATTGATGAGAAAACCAATGCTTTTACATTGAGATTCACACTCAAGTTTCTGATTGAATCTTCCAACCCAAGACCATACTTACTAGGTAGAGTCCTATAGAGCGTCAGGGTGGTCTCATTCGATTCTAAATTTTCAATCTAATTGATGAGAAAACCAATGCTTTTACATTGAGATTCACAGTCGAGTTTCTGATTGAATCTTCCAACCCAAAACCATAGATACTAGATAGAGTCCTATAGTGCGTCAGGGTGGTCTCATTCGATTCTAAATTTTCAATCTAATTGATGAGAAAACCAATGCTTTTACATTGAGATTCACACTCAAGTTTCTGATTGAATCTTCCAACCCAAGACCATACTTACTAGGTAGAGTCCTATAGAGCGTCAGGGTGGTCTCATTCGATTCTAAATTTTCAATCTAATTGATGAGAAAACCAATGCTTTTACATTGAGATTCACAGTCGAGTTTCTGATTGAATCTTCCAACCCAAAACCATAGATACTAGATAGAGTCCTATAGTGCGTCTGAGTGGTCTCATTCGATTCTAAATTTTCAATCTAATTGATGAGAAAACCAATGCTTTTACATTGAGATTCACAGTCGAGTTTCTGATTGAATCTTCCAACCCAATACTGTAAATACTAGATTCATAGCGTCTGAGTGGTCTCATTCGATTCTAAAATTTCAATCCAATTGATGAGAAAACCAATACTTTTACATTGAGATTCACACTCGAGTTTGTGATTGAATCTTCCAACCCAAGACTTTAGATACTAGCTAGAGTCCAATAGAGCGTCTGAGTGGTCTCATTCGATTCTAAAATTTCAATACTTCAAATTGATGAAAAACCAATACTTTTACATTGAGATTCACACTCGAGTTTCTGATTGAATCTTCCAACCCAAGACTATAAATACTAGATGGAGTCCTATAGAGCGTCTGAGTGGTCTCATTCGATTCTAAAATTTCAATCTAATTGATGAGAAAACCAATGCTTTTACATTGAGATTCACACTCAAGTTTCTGATTGAATCTTCCAACCCAAAACTATAAATACTAGCTAGAGTCCTATAGAGCGTCTGAGTGGTCTCATTCGATTCTAAAATTTCAATCTAATTGATGAGAAAACCAATGCTTTTACATTGAGATTCACACTCAAGTTTCTGATTGAATCTTCCAACCCAAGACCATACATACTAGGTAGAGTCCTATAGAGCGTCAGGGTGGTCTCATTCGATTCTAAATTTTCAATCTAATTGATGAGAAAAACCAATACTTTTACATTGAGAGTTTACATTCATTTGAGATTCACACTGGAGTTTCTGATTGAATCTTCCAACCCAATACTATAGACACTAGATTCATAGCGTCTGAGTGGTCTCATTCGATTCTAAAATTTCAATCTAATTGATGAGAAAACCAATACTTTTACATTGAGATTTATACTCGAGTTTCTGATTGAATCTTCCGAACCAAGACCATAGATACTAGATTCATAGCGACTAAGTGGTCTCATTCGATTCTAAAATTTCAATCTAGTTGATGAGAAAACCAATACTTTTACATTGAGATGCACACTCGAGTTTCTGATTGAATCTTCCAACTCAAGACCATAGCTACTAGATAGAGTCCTAACGAGCGTTTGAGTGGTCTCATTCGATTCTAAAATTTCAATGTAATGAGAAAACCAATACTTTTACATCGAGATTCACACTCGAGTTTCTGATTGAATCTTCCAAACCAAGACCATAGATACCAGATAGTGTCCTAACGAGCGTCGGAGTGGTCTCATTCGATTCTAAAATTTCAATCTAATTGATGAGAAAACCAATACTTTTACATTGAGATTCACACTCGAGTTTCTGATTGAATCTTCCAAACCAAGACCATAGATACCAGATAGTGTCCTAACGAGCGTCGGAGTGGTCTCATTCGATTCTAAAATTTCAATCTAATTGATGAGAAAACCAATACTTTTACATCGAGATTCACACTCGAGTTTCTGATTGAATCTTCCAAACCAAGACCATAGATACCAGATAGTGTCCTAACGAGCGTCGGAGTGGTCTCATTCGATTCTAAAATTTCAATCTAATTGATGAGAAAAGCAATACTTTTACATCGAGATTCACACTCGAGTTTCTGATTGAATCTTCCAAACCAAGACCATAGATACCAGATAGTGTCCTAACGAGCGTCGGAGTGGTCTCATTCGATTCTAAAATTTCAATCTAATTGATGAGAAAACCAATACTTTTACATTGAGATTCACACTCGAGTTTCTGATTGAATCTTCCAAACCAAGACCATAGATACCAGATAGTGTCCTAACGAGCGTCGGAGTGGTCTCATTCGATTCTAAAATTTCAATGTAATGAGAAAACCAATACTTTTACATCGAGATTCACACTCGAGTTTCTGATTGAATCTTCCAAACCAAGACCATAGATACCAGATAGTGTCCTAACGAGCGTCGGAGTGGTCTCATTCGATTCTAAAATTTCAATCTAATTGATGAGAAAACCAATACTTTTACATTGAGATTCACACTCGAGTTTCTGATTGAATCTTCCAAACCAAGACCATAGATACCAGATAGTGTCCTAACGAGCGTCGGAGTGGTCTCATTCGATTCTAAAATTTCAATCTAATTGATGAGAAAACCAATACTTTTACATCGAGATTCACACTCGAGTTTCTGATTGAATCTTCCAAACCAAGACCATAGATACCAGATAGTGTCCTAACGAGCGTCGGAGTGGTCTCATTCGATTCTAAAATTTCAATCTAATTGATGAGAAAAGCAATACTTTTACATTGAGATGCACACTCGAGTTTCTGATTGAATCTTCCAACTCAAGACCATAGCTACTAGATAGAGTCCTAACGAGCGTTTGAGTGGTCTCATTCGATTCTAAAATTTCAATGTAATGAGAAAACCAATACTTTTACATCGAGATTCACACTCGAGTTTCTGATTGAATCTTCCAAACCAAGACCATAGATACCAGATAGTGTCCTAACGAGCGTCGGAGTGGTCTCATTCGATTCTAAAATTTCAATCTAATTGATGAGAAAACCAATACTTTTACATTGAGATTCACACTCGAGTTTCTGATTGAATCTTCCAAACCAAGACCATAGATACCAGATAGTGTCCTAACGAGCGTCGGAGTGGTCTCATTCGATTCTAAAATTTCAATCTAATTGATGAGAAAACCAATACTTTTACATCGAGATTCACACTCGAGTTTCTGATTGAATCTTCCAAACCAAGACCATAGATACCAGATAGTGTCCTAACGAGCGTCGGAGTGGTCTCATTCGATTCTAAAATTTCAATCTAATTGATGAGAAAAGCAATACTTTTACATTGAGATTCACACTCGAGTTTCTGATTGAATCTTCCAACCCAAGACCATAGATACTAGGTAGAGTCCTATAGAGCGTCAGGGTGGTCTCATTCGATTCTAAAATTTCAATACTTCAAATTGATGAAAAACCAATACTTTTACATTGAGATTCACACTCGAGTTTCTGATTGAATCTTCCAACCCAAGACCATAGATACTAGGTAGAGTCCTATAGAGCGTCAGGGTGGTCTCATTCGATTCTAAAATTTCAATACTTCAAATTGATGAAAAACCAATACTTTTACATTGAGATTCACACTCGAGTTTCTGATTCATTCTTCCAATCCAAGACCATAGATACTCGATACATAGCGTCTGAGAGGTCTCATTCGATTCTAAAATTTCAATCTAATTGATGAGAAAACCAATACTTTTACATTGAGATTCACACTCGAGTTTCTGATTGAATCTTCCAACCCAAGACCATAGATACCAGATAGAGTCCTATAGAGCGTCTGAGTGGTCTCATTCGATTCTAAAATTTCAATACTTCAAATTGATGAAAAACCAATACTTTTACATTGAGATTCACACTCGAGTTTCTGAATGAATCTTCCAACCCAAGACCATAGATACCAGATAGTGTCCTAAAGAGCGTCTGAGTGGTCTCATTCGATTCTACAATTTCAATCTAATTGATGGGAAAACCAATACTTTTACCTTGAGATTCACACTCGAGTTTCTGATTGAATCTTCCAACCCAAGACCATAGATACCAGATAGAGTCCTATAGAGCGTCTGAGTGGTCTCATTCGATTCTAAAATTTCAACACTTCAAATTGATGAAAAACCAATACTTTTACATTGAGATTCACACTCGAGTTTCTGATTGAATCTTTCAACCCTAGACCATAGATACTAGATAGAGTCCTATAGAGCGTCTAAGTGGTCTCATTCGATTCTAAAATTGCAATCTAATTGATGAGAAAACCAATACTTTTACATCGAGATTCACACTCGAGTTTCTGATTCATTTTTCCAACCCTAGACCAGAGATACTGGATAGAGTTATATAGAGCGTCTGAGTGGTCTCATTCGATTCTAAAATTTCAATCTAATTGATGAGAAAACCAATACTTTTACATTGAGATTCACACTCGAGTTTCTGATTCATTCTTCCAACCCTAGACCAGAGATACTAGATAGAGTCCTAAAGAGCGTCTGAGTGGTCTCATTCGATTCTAAAATTTCAATACTTCAAATTGATGAAAAACCAATACTTTTACATTGAGATTCACATTCGAGTTTCTGATTGAATCTTTCAACCCTAGACCATAGATAATAGTTTCATAGCGTCTGAGTGGTCTCATTCGATTCTAAAATTTCAATACTTCAAATTGATGAAAAACCAATACTTTTACATTGAGATTCACACTCGAGTTTCTGATTGAATCTTTCAACCCTAGACCATAGATACCAGATAGTGTCCTAAAGAGCGTATGAGTGGTCTCATTCGATTCTAAAATTTCAATACTTCAAATTGATGAAAAAACCAATACTTTTACATTGAGATTCACACTCGAGTTTCTGATTGAATCTTCCAACCCAACACCATACATACTAGATAGAGTCCTGTAGAGCGTCTGAGTGGTCTCATTCGATTCTAAAATTTCAATCTAATTGATGAGGAAACCAATACTTTTACATTGAGAATCACACTCGAGTTTCTGATTCATTCTTCTAACCCAAGACCATAATTACAAGATAGAGTCCTAAAGAGCGTCTGAGTGGTCTCATTCGATTCTAAAATTTCGATCCAATTGATGAGAAAACCAATACTCTTTCAATACTTCAAATTGATGAAAAACCCATTACTTTTACATTGAGATTCACACTCGAGTTTCAGATTGAATCTTTCAACCCTAGACCATAGATACTAGATTCATAGCGTCTGAGTGGTCTCATTCGATTCTAAACTTTCAATACTTCAAATTGATGAAAAACCAATACTTGTACATTGAGATTCACACTCGAGTTTCTGAATGAATCTTTCAACCCTAGACCATAGATACTAGTTTCATAGCGTCTGAGTGGTCTCATTCGATTCTAAAATTTCAATACTTCAAATTGATGAAAAAACCAATACTTTTACATTGAGATTCACACTCGAGTTTGTGATTGAATCTTTCAACCCAAGACCATAGATACCAGATGGAGTCCTAAAGAGCGTCCGAGTGGTCTCATTCGATTCTAAAATTTTAATACTTCAAAGTGATGAAAAACCAATACTTTTACATTGAGATTCACACTCGAGTTTCTGATTGAATCTTTCAACCCTAGACCAGATACTAGTTTCATAGCGTCTGAGTGGTCTCATTCGATTCTAAAATTTCAATACTTCAAATTGATGAAAAACCCAATACTTTTACATTGAGATTCACACTCGAGTTTCGGATTGAATCTTTCAACCCTAGACCATAGATACTAGGTAGAGTCCTAAAGAGCGTCTGAGTGGTCTCATTCGATTCTAAAATTTCTATACTTCAAATTGATGAAAAAACCAATACTTTTACATTGAGATTCACACTCGAGTTTCAGATTGAATCTTTCAACCCTAGACCATAGATACTAGATTCATAGCGTCTGAGTGGTCTCATTCGATTCTAAACTTTCAATACTTCAAATTGATGAAAAACCAATACTTTTACATTGAGATTCACACTCGAGTTTCTGAATGAATCTTTCAACCCTAGACCATAGATACTAGTTTCATAGCGTCTGAGTGGTCTCATTCGATTCTAAAATTTCAATACTTCAAATTGATGAAAAAACCAATACTTTTACATTGAGATTCACACTCGAGTTTGTGATTGAATCTTTCAACCCAAGACCATAGATACTAGATGGAGTCCTAAAGAGCGTCTGAGTGGTCTCATTCGATTCTAAAATTTTAATACTTCAAAGTGATGAAAAACCAATACTTTTACATTGAGATTCACACTCGAGTTTCTGATTGAATCTTTCAACCCTAGACCAGATACTAGTTTCATAGCGTCTGAGTGGTCTCATTCGATTCTAAAATTTCAATACTTCAAATTGATGAAAAACCCAATACTTTTACATTGAGATTCACACTCGAGTTTCGGATTGAATCTTTCAACCCTAGACCATAGATACTAGGTAGAGTCCTAAAGAGCGTCTGAGTGGTCTCATTCGATTCTAAAATTTCTATACTTCAAATTGATGAAAAAACCAATACTTTTACATTGAGATGCACACTCGAGTTTCTGATTGAATCTTTCAACCCTAGACAATAGATACTAGATAGAGTCCTAAAGAGCGTCTGAGTGGTCTCATTCGATTCTATAATTTCAATACTTCAAATTGATGAAAAAATTAACACTTTTGCAATGAGAGTTTACACTCATTACTCGAGTTCCAGTTTCTGTTTTCCAACCCAAGATCATAAAATATGTAGATGGGTACGCAAAATTCTATCAAAATCATTTTTTTGAAAAATTGTCTACAAATTTTTAAATTAAAAAATTAATTGAAATAGAAAAATTAATTTGAATTATATTTAAAATTATAAACGTTTTATTTAATTTTGGATTTTGTGTACTTTAAAACGTACATAATAATTTTTTTCTTGCTCGAATCAAAGGTATCTTATTGAAAATGACAAACTAAAAATCGGTCACCTTCATTCTACTTCAAGCTTGGTGCCTTGACAAGACACGAAGGAAAATTGGGAACCTGGTGGTGAATTGAGGTTGTAAAGAAAGAACCACGAAATTCTCTTACCGATTTATTGGACTTAATAATAAACTAATAACTGTTTTTTTCAACTCTTCCACAATAGTTCATCATTATAAAGAGGTATAATAAATACATACAAGACAAAAAATTAAAATAAAATTAAACGGTGTACAACACAAAGAGCTGTCAAAACGATGAAAGGCGGTAGTTACAAAAGAAATTTGAGAATTAGTGGACAGCATTCAATGTTAAGTCAATAAGACACAAGGAATAAAATAAAATTGAACGGTAAATCAACTTTGTAGCGTCCTAATGGGCATTTCAAATCAGCAGAAACTGGATATGAGTGAGACAGATGTGCGATAGGTTAGACAATTTTTGGTAGTCATCTTGGTGGGCATTGTGGGCCCAAGGTATGTTCAATTACGAGGATGTTTTCGAATAATGGCTGTCTTAGAGCAGTAGATTCGATTGGACAGAAGAAATTTGTTCTCGAGAGATGACAGCTCTGTAGGGTCTGAATTCTAGCTGATTCATACAGGGGGAGCTGTGGAAGATGGAAGTTCTTGGAATGGACTGTACTTGACATTGGAGGGGTACAAAGCGGCAAAGTTCAGTGTTTGTTACGACTCAAGGGGAGTTGGAGCGCTATGTTTTCAGTTTACAGCAGTTTCTGGATGAAGGCAAGACAGCTGAAACCAAGAGATCCGTAGCTACATTCTGGGTCAGTCATGGATCGTGGAATCCCGAAAGAATTCTTGGATGCACCTGCTGCAGGTCCCATCATTGCTGGAATCTTAGCGCCATCCTGGCGAGTTACATTTACTGATGGATTGTTGGAATCCAGAGGTCAAGGAATCCAGAAAGAATCTTGGATGCACCTGCTGCAGGTCCCTGGAATCTCAGCGCCATCCTGGTAAGTTAATTTACTGATGTATTGTAGCAATCCAGAATGGATCTTGGATGCACCTGCTGCAGGTCCCATCATTGCTGGAATCTCAGCGCCATCCTGGTAAGTTACAATTACTGATGGATAGTTGGAATACAGAGGTCAAGGAATCCAGAATGGATCTTGGATGCACCTGCTGCATGTCCCATCATTGCTGGAATCTCAGCGCCATCCTGGTAAGTTACATTTACTGATGGATAGTTGGAATCCAGAATGGATCTTGGATGCACCTACTGCAGGTCCCATCATTGCTGGAATCTCAGCGCCATCCTGGTAAGTTACAATTACTGATGGATAGTTGGCATACAGAGGTCAAGGAATCCAGAATGGATCTTGGATGCACCTGCTGCAGGTCCCATCATAGAGAGCGCCAGTTATCGTTTGGAGATATCCTTTCCATAGTAGAATCATGCTAAATTGCACTGATGCAACCAAGTTGGGGTTTTGCCTAACCGTTTTACCAAACAAGATGTCGTATCCTGTTTACCCATAAGACAAGTTTGGCAGAATACTGAACTGTATGTGATGGAGAGGATATAAATTGTCATTAACCGAAGGAAGCTTATACAGGACAATTTTTCAGAATTCAACTGAAGCAATTAACCCTGAGAACAGTTGGGGAGTTGTATAACAGTTCCAATTAAGATTCAAGATCCTTAGGCGCATATTTGGGTCAATCTTTGACCATGACGAGAAGCGCTGGATGATATGGACGAACGAGGAGCTTCATGGGCTAAACAAAGAGCCTGACATTGTAACCTTCATCAAAAAGGGCCGACTGCGCTGGATAGGACACGTGGAACGAATGGATGCGACCTGTCCCTTGGAAGCAGCTCTAGATGGGTCGTTGAAGTCGAAGCTGATGTCAGATTGCTCGGCGTTTGACGGTGGACAGGGATGCATGGTGAGGGATTGTTAAGGAGGCCCAGGTTCTTTAGATAACTGTAGCTCCGCGGAAAGTAAAGTAATTAAGATTCAATCACCTTTATTAAACGAATTATCACCGTCAGAGTGTAAATTTTGGAAAGTGTGGGTCTGGTTTTGATGCCTTTGAAAGCAACAATAGAAATTTACCCTCAGATCTCCCATTTTTCGCTCCTTCCAACTTCGTCTACGAGTGTTAGAGGTAGATGAAGTGGATTCTGTGGTGTCAACGTCGCATGGAGGAAGGGATGATAAGATGATAGCGTTGGACTCTCAAATTCCTCGGAGGGAGAATTTACTGAGAAAGACCCATCTGAAGTGCTACGCTGTCGCTAAATCCCAGAAGTTCATCAGCACTTCACCACCTCTTTCTCCAGCCTCTGATGCACATTGAGGCTCTCAGCACCGAGAAGGCTTCTGGTAGAAATAGTTGTTCCTACAAGAAGTTGTAACTGTTTACAACTTGACATAGCAGAATTTGACGAAATAATAAATGGTAGCTGATGGAGAAGCGTATGCAGGACAATTTACAATTCAACTGGAACTTTGAAGTCCACTGTCCTTAAAATTCGTTAAGGCCTGAGGATGCTGGGAAGTTTCCCCAGCAAAAATATAGCTAAACAAAAATAATAAAACACGTTTCGGTTATACGAGACGCCTCTTTAACCAAACAGGACACCCAGAGTTGTTTCGACCACGTAAGAATCTACCAAGAACTAAGTAGGTGCCTGAAGGATGATCAGTCCTGGAAACCAGGGCTTCCTTGCACCAAATTCTCTGGAACTTTGTCCACAGGTTCCTCCCTCCTCTCCAACTTCCAAGTACAGTCTAACCACAAAGAGTTACTTCTCTGGAACTTTGTCCACAGGTTCCTCCCTCCTCTCCAACTTCCAAGAACAGTCTAACCACGAAGAGTTACTTCTCTGGAACTTTGTCCACAGGTTCCTCCCTCCTCTCCAACTTCCAAGTACAGTCTAACCACGAAGAGTTACTTCTCTGGAACTTTGTCCACAGGTTCCTCCCTCCTCTCCAACTTCCAAGTACAGTCTAACCACGAAGAGTTACTTCTCTGGAACTTTGTCCACAGGTTCCTCCCTCCTCTCCAACTTCCAAGTACAGTCTAACCACGAAGAGTTACTTCTCTGGAACTTTGTCCACAGGTTCCTCCCTCCTCTCCAACTTCCAAGTACAGTCTAACCACGAAGAGTTACTTCTCTAGAACTTTGTCCGTAGGTTCCTCCCTCCTCTCCAAATTCCAAGTACAGTCCACTCAAAAACCAAACCTGAGTTCCCCGACAATCATACCAATACATTTCCTGAATTCAACTGCGTTCCAACAATTAAAATATCTCCCTTCAAATTCCAAGGATTCACCCATTACTCCGAACTCAACCAATCCAAAATACATATTTCTGTATAAAAACAGGAAAAAATTAAATATTCAAAATGTCACAGTTTCAAGGAAAGTTGATGACTTTCTACTTCAAAAATTGAAATATTTCGAGTAAAATGCCAATTGAACAATTTGGTGAGTAAATACCAAACAATAATGGTAGAAAACATCAACGTATAACGAAATACGTACCAAAATTCATGTGTGATTCAGCTGAGTTGTTTTTTGCAGTCATAAAAATTCTTACAATTTTACAAAATACATAGTTTTTAAAATAAAAACATTACGTGTACCTACTATACAACTTATTCAAAGCTAAGTGAGCTATAGTTATTGCCAACCAGTAATTTTACCCAATAAAAACTGTCAAATAAAGAACAAATTAAGTCAGAGCCCATTCATTTTTTTGTTTATAGTAAGTAATAATCACGTATGCTCCGCTAAAAAATACACGAAATAGCCTTCTTTGTTAATATAATATTTACAATGATTAATTTGTTAAAAATTTGTTGTTGCAAACTATTAGGCACATTACGGGAGTTCAAGAAAAGGAAATCTGGTTCTAGTAGTATTCGATTAAAATGAAGCCTGTTGGGGAGGTATTTCACGAAGGGGAGAATGGATGGTAATCCAAATTACAATTTATTATGATTTGACCGAAAATTAGTGAGAGAAAACGGCGGAGTAGCCGAAATTTTGCGCGCAGGTATGCCGTGTTTGGAAGGCACTGTCGGCGACCAAGAAACTGCACTAATTTGACGGGATACCAGTAGAAATGACGGTACTAGCAGAATAGTATCAATCTGCGGAGTTTGTCCAATGGAGATGGGAGATCAATCTGCAGCACATGCTAGTCAGCAGAAATTGCTCAGATGGATGCAACATCAGATTGGTTTGCTCAGCAAAGAACATTTCGTCACCTGCAACTCGACTTGAATTCCCTCTTTAAAAGTTAGAGAAGCTGTACAAAAATATTATGACTTGTGGCATCGGAATTACACCAATCAAAAAGAGCGTAGCACACAAAGAAACAACCAATCCATAAGCGAATGCAATGCGCTGTGGCTTCAGCAGTTGAGTTTATGACAATAGAACGAACACAATCGTCGAGAGCCTTGCGTAGTTATGGCTCTATACGTGGAAGAAGAGTACAGTCAAAGTAAAGGCGAGGATAGCAGGTGGATAGTTTACAAAAATCCATTGAATATGGGGATACGTGCTGGTAGACTGCATGAGAACTATTCAGTATCATCCCACAATCAATCACCATGACTCCAATTGAAATTTGGAGCAGACACAGATGGATGTAACATCAAACTGGGTTGCTCAGCACACAAAAAAAATCATCAAAAACACTCGAATTGAATTCCTTCTTTAGAAGTTAAAGAAGCCGTACAGAAACCTTCTTCAAAAGTTAGAATACAATGCGCTTTGGCTTCTGGGGTTGAGTTTATGACAGTAGAACGAACACAACCGTCGAGAGCCTTGCATAGTTGTGCCCTTACACATGGAAAAAAAGTACAGTCAACGTAGAATCGTGGATAGCAGGTGGATAGTATACAACAATCCATTGAATATGGAGATACATGCTGGACTGCATTGAGAACTATTCAAAGTCGCCCCACAATCAATCACCATGACTCCAATGTACGTTTGGAGCAGAAACGGATGGATTTAACATCAGACTGGGTTGCTCAGCACACAAAAAAACTCATCAGATGCAACTCGAATTGAATTCCTTCTTCAGAAGTTAGAGAAGCCTTACAGAAATCTTGAGGCGTCTGAACTATTATAGTTTGAACTTATACTATTATAGTCTGAACTATTATGGTATATATAATATATTCCAATCAAAAAGTCCACATAGAAAGAATCAAGCGCAACAATGCAATGCGCTCTGGCTTCTGGAGCTGAGTTTATGACGAGAGCCTTGCGTAGTTATGGCTCTTTACGTGGAAGAAAAGTACAATCAAAGAAAATCGTGGATAGCAGGTGGATAGTATACAAAAATCCACTGAATATGGGGGTACATGCTGGTAGACCGCATTGAGAACTATTCAAAATCAACCCACAATCAATCGCAATTTACATTTAGAGCCAGGCAGGACTATGGGAAGTAGAGCATCCCTTATTTGCACTAGAATTACCACAGCACGATGTTCTGTAGATTTGAGAGGAATCAGAGAATATTTGTGATTGATGGTTGGATGGCGTGACTGTGGAGGTCAATTGGAATGGCGAGGGAAACTTGCAACGAACTAATCCGGTACAATTGTAAAATGAGCTTGTGGAGTAACTGGGAGTTAACCGAGCAAAAAAGAATATCACAAGTATCCGAGTCAGATACCCCCTTCAAGTAGCAGGTAGAAAGATATTGTGGATGCCAGATACGACCACCAGAGCGAACATTGGATGCACTAAACAGCTATGCGTGGGGTATTTGTTGAGCTCGTCATCTGCGGCTGATACGATTGGAAGCACGAGAGAACCAAGAAGCAGGTCATTACATCACAACCCATCAGATATAGTCAGAGCATATCAGCTGGAATATTCTCATCAATCCCTTTCTTGTAGCAGGTAGAAGAATATTGTGGATGAGCTCACTTGGAGCCTAGATACGACCTGAGAGAATCATGAAGCAAGTCGATTGAATCACAGCCCATCAGTTACAATCGCAAGTCAGCAAATCGATAGCCACGCTGCAAAACTACGCAAGGACAATTTTTTCCAAAAATAAGGATATGAATTGATCTTGTCAGCAGTGGTCTTGTGCATAACCTCCTGCCACCAAAATAGATCAACGGCTATTCATAACTTCTATATGACGATCTGTCGTCTCAAAGGCATTGGCATCTCAAATAAAGCCTGCAAAGAAAAGGTTAGAAAATGAAAATCCCAAGACCTTAACATACCCTAGTTCAAAGAAACTGATAGGTACAGTCAGATCTGAGTGATCATCACTTCGTATGATCCTAACCAGGAATTATGGCTGACTTCTGAAGAAAAGAAACACCATTAGGCTAATGAAAGGCGTTTCAACGAGACACTATGACTTCCGTAGAATGCTCAACATCATGGACAATCACACCACCGATGTGTTCATGTGAACAAGAAGTGAAGTCTGCTGAGCACTTCCCGTGCAGATGCGACTGCTTCTGGAGATCTAGAACGGAAGCATTCGACCACCATCGAGGAACGTGTCTCTGCGTAAAATCTCCTGGAAAAATATAGAAAATTCGCTCAGCGGAAGATTTTAGGACTCCAATATGGAGTAGCTGGCGGAATCCTCTTTTTAAAATGAAGGGGTCTCGAAAGAGGAGAATATTGAAGCCATCAGAGCCTGAAACTCTTTCCAAATGGCAACCCCAGGCAGTGAGTGACGATTTTTTTAAACCTGCAAGTTAAGAACCTCCAAATGACAAAGCAAAAGCCGTTCTTTCTGTCTCCTGAAAACAGGTTAAGAACGTACAGGAATTTCCAGCTGTCGAAATGACCTCAAGCATTTAAGGCAGTTGAGTCACGTTCGCGGGAAAACATCCCAAACCTCCTGAAGAGATCAGCAACTATGAAGATCGACCCAAAAACTTACGCTATGTCAAATGGATAGGGAATGGGGTCAACTAATGATAAAATCCTTCTTCGCCGAGCTTTCGGTTAATACATTACCTTCTTCAGGGCTCGAAGGATGGTTTACTCAGTAATGGTTACTCTTGGTATGCTCATCGAGAAAACCATCCTTTACTCCACCATACTTTACAAGAAGGATTTCATCATTCAGTGGACCCAATTCCCAATCCGTTACACATACTCCGGAAGAGACATCAATAAACCTTCATACCGAGCCAAATAATGTCAATTTGCATCAAATCAGAATAGAATAACTTGGATTAACATCAAATTGAAACAAACTAGCAGCTACCGATAAAAATTCCCCTGCGGAAAATTCAAGTTTTAAGCACAATTTTGCACCGTGTTAGATTTAGGGTTTTTAGCCTAGTTAGGTTGGCACCACTGCCACCTCAATAAACTCTTTCTCGTCATCATCAGAGATTCGTACGGCCTCTAACGCACTCTCTACTACTCTACTAGGTTATGTGCCTTTTAGTAACGTTTCCGTGCGTGAAACTGTTAGGGACGAGTTAATGGTGAATTTTCCGCGATTCGGTGCGATTTTTACGGGTCTCGACGCGAAATTCGTTGCTCGAAGTTTCGTGAGTTCAGTTAGACTGCTCGGCGCCATTGGAGGTATTGAACCTGTTGCATAGAAAGCATGTATTCGCTAAATTTGCTTCTTCCACAACTGAATGCAGCCACTCTAACTGGAGGTTTAGAGTTGAATGCCTTCTCGACAAAGGTGTGTTAGAGGCCGTACGAATCTCGGATGATGACGAGAAAGAGTTTATTGAGGTGGCAGTGGTGCCAACCTAAATACGCTAAAAACCCTAAATCTAACACACTGGAAGCCAGCGAGTGATATGGCAGAACATCCCAAAATTCCCAAAGCTACTAGAAAACAGGAATTTATCACGATAAAACGCCGTCAAGCAAGATCCCAAACAAGTGACCATAAATTTCGTTTAAAAAATAATCATTTTTTTGATCATTTCAACAACAATTAGCTCCAACTACAAAAAAAAATGCTATTTACACAATTAAAAAAATCAATAGACTCGTCTCCTTATTCAAAATTGTCTCACAATAGTCATCTATCAACTATTACGAAATAGGAAATTGCAACTTCGCAGAAAACACGTCGGCACTCTACAAACGTGTTTTGGTGAGTAAACAGGACATTGTTCCTATTAGGGATCTAAAACATCCTACAGGTCCTTATTTTGTCAACCTTATATCTGTAAGTAATCCATAGGCACACTAAATGACGATTAACCACTAATAACTTAGTTTACATTTTGTATTTCCCTAGAAAAATTGTTTTCATCTCCCACGAGGTACGCTGGTGAAATATTCCAAAAGAGAAAGCTTTTAGTTAATTAATCAAATTTTCAAAATCGTTATATTTGCATGGGAAATACTATTTACAAGGACGTATTAAACGTCGTTCTTATTCCAAGGATAACAATAAATTTTTATACAAAAGTTTTTAATTGAAAAAATAGTTTCTTGTTATTTTCAACGTAGATTTTTTTCCTTTCGTCGATTTCTTTTTGTTTACGTGAAAAAAATTTAATAAACGAATGAAATGTTTCATTTTTTTGTTGTATTAGCAGGTAGCAACTAGGTGGGGAGATATGAGATTCCTGTATGGCTGATGGAAAAAAAAAATGCCCCATTCGGACGCCCCTCGACTTTTCGAAAAAAAAAACTCAAAAAACCGTTCATCACTTAAAAAAAAGAAAACCCAACACAACCGAAACTGGACGTAATTTCATAATACACGAAACATGATAAAAAGTAGGTAAATGCATTTAAAAAGTTCATTACAATAATTATCATTCCTTAACATAAATTCAATTAATACTCCATAATTAGAAAAAAAAATAAATAAAAACTATCTGATTTTTATAGTAAGTAATTCCTTTTTAATCAATCCTTAAAAATTTTAATCATTTCGTTTGAGAACTTGTAGAATCGAAATTATGTAACCAAAGAATGGAATTTGGACCAAAGGACAAGAACCGTGTCATGGACGTGTCAGATACGAGGAATAGTGAAATTCACATTGAAAATTGGGAGGAAAAACAAGTACTTTTCATTCTACTCGAAGTTGCGCAGCGAAAAAACGGTATAACAATCCAAAATGGCAGGGAAGACATGATCCAACATGATTGTGATCGTAATTGGAAACACGAGCGGTCAGGAAGTTGTTAGATTTCCGATCAAAATCGAAAATTTACATTGTGGGTGGTTTCAACGGCGATACTTGTTTGAAGTAACGCTGTAAATGTTCGATACGATATGTTTACGACAAGGCTACAACATAAAGATTTGAGGATAGCAAGGTTTTCGAATTTCGGCCGTTCAAAAACTCTAAGATCATAGATTTTATTAAGAACGAAACAAACAAGTGATGAAAATAAACACGTACATTTTGGTTTATACATGAACAATTTGAATTGAGGCTGATAAAACTATTTAGGGTGTCAAAGCCCTGGGAGGAGTGAATGTTCAAGTTCAAGAAGCTGTGAGAGTGACAGCTTCATATTTGAAATTCAGTTCGTAAGAAAGATATTAAAACAAATCCGTAGAAGTAGTTTTGTAGTGAAAGAGCTTAGTAGAGTATCGATGTACTCTAATAGTACTAGATACTCAGTAAAAAAAGCACTGTTTTATGTTTAATTATAGTTCTGGTCTTAAACAATTAAAAACGAAAGAGCCGCTCAGCTAAGCTCAGAGTGAAGACGCCATGCGGTACCAATTTGTCTGTCCCTTCGGTGTTTGTACGCATATGGTTTTATTCAAGGTTTGGGTGAAGAGGGAAGGTTTTGCCTTTTCAATGGGAGGTTCCAGCGACGAGGTTGAGGGGCTTGTCCTGATTGGGCGAGGCGACGGGAGAGGAGACATGTTGTTGCAGGGCTGCCATCATAATGGTCGGCTGGATTTGACGGCGCAGGGCTGCCAACATGTCATCGCACTCCTCGCTCCCCGAGTTCCCTCCGCTACTCACACAGTCCGTCGGTGATTCTGCAACGAGAACCAGAATTACGTCAGTCGGTAGGTAAGTTGAATCGTGTAATATTAAGTCAGGAAAAGAAGTTACTTCTAGAATACAGATGTAATCATATAATATAAAGGACTCAACATTATAGTACAGGATATCTTTCACAATTACTCAACAAAAACAAGAATTACTCTTAATGTCTGTTTAACCCATTTCAAGTCGAGGGTAGAAATAACAGAGTAATGGTGAGAAGGAGGATGAACAATTTTACAGAATGCCGGCCGAAATAAGGCATCATTTGCTCACCACTCGAGAGCAAAAATGCTCTAAATTTTATGAATTTAACATTTTATAGGATTTGAGACGTCTCAGATTTAGAAATCGATATAATTTAACCATTTCATTGCTAAAACTCTAAAAAAATCTAGGTAAAATGTGAAAATCTATTTATGCACCGGAATCTGTTTCGACTCATGGCCCAGAACGCTCACTCCCCCAGGATCGAATTTGAGCCACCATAATCACGCTTTCGGCTAAAAGGCCTATTTCAAAAAAAATTCCCAAATCTCATTAAGCTCCCAAATTTCGAAAAAAAATTAAGTTTTGGAGCTGCATGAACGAGAAAAAATTCTTCTACAAAGATTTTCCATTATTTCAATATTTAAAAAAAATCATTATTACGACGATGCAAAAATGCATCAGTGGGCGGAAATGGGTTAACATTTGAAGGTTTTAGTGCATCAGTAAGTGGTGCCAATCAAGGGTTCTGGAGGACTCCTGATAGTGTGCATTTGAACAAAGTAACTGACAAGGGATGGTCTTAACCTTTTGCAGTTGTATGGCATGTGTGACATGCAGCTGGCCACAGGTAGCCTCGATGTCATCTATTGACTAGGTTGAATGACTAGTGGACGTATGTTGTAGTGGTTCCCACAACAGAAATGTTGCCCAAAAATGGATTTTTCCTCATTTATAACCAACCCATAATTTGAAAACCGCTGAAATAATACTGTTAAGTGCTGCTGATGCTGCTGAGATTCTGAAGATGCCACTAGAACATCATCGAGGTAAGCGAAACAGAAGTCAAACCCTTTTAGAACTGTATGCATGAAACGTTGGAACGTTTGTGCAGCATTTCTCAGGCCAAAAGGCATTGCTGGAAACTCAAACAGCCCAAATGGCGTGGTAATCGCAGTCTTCTGAATATCTTCTTTAGCTACAGTTATTTGATGGTATGCCTTTTTCAGGTCTATCGTTGAAAAAATTGTGGTACCATGTAGATTCTGTGCAAAATCTCTGACGTGGGGTAATGGGTAACGATCAGGAATAGTTACTTTGTTCAACTGCCTGTAATCGCCACAGGGCCTCCATTCTCCATTCTTTTTAGGCACCATGTGAAGGGGGCTTGCCCATGGGCTGTCAGATCTTCGACAAATTTCTCCTTTCTCCATCTCTGCAAATTCCTTCTTAGCTACTTCCAATTTATCCAGCATTAAACGTCGGGGTCACCACTTTCGTGCCCGTTCTCAACTCAGTACTTACTAAAGCAAATTTTGTTAGTAAACGACAAGTCTCGAATCGAGTCACACCACGCATTTATGTACCAAAAGACCTCGAAACCGCCACCCACGTTTTTTTACGGATTGACCGACCAAAGGCCTCACTGCAACGGCCTTACGAAGGACCTTTCAAAGTGGTCAAGTCAGGAGAGAAAACATTTGATATAGAAAGAGCGAACGGGATACAGACTGTCTCAATAGACAGATTGAAACCCGCTTACTTTTCTGCATTTTAGAGGAAGGAGAATCCTGTAGTGGTTCCCACAACAGAAATGTTGCCGTTTTGGTTATTACATTACATAGTAATGCAATTGTTTACTTTTTTCTAATAAAATATTCATCCCTTCGTGTGACTCGATTCGAGACTTGTCGTTTACTAACAAAATTTGCTTTAGTAAGTACTGAGTTGAGAACGGGCACGAAATATGTCATGTTTGACATGCAGCTGCACGACGAGACTTTCTTGTTTTGTTCAAGTTAATTATTCTACCCAATATTTTGCAATTGTATCAATAAAAATGTTAACTGAAGCAAGGGTACCTCAATTTATTGTCTATGATTGTCAAATTTTCCAATTTTGAGCAAAATACGCAACGAGAACCTACTTTGTGTGTGGGAAGGCGCGACTGATGCAATGTTAGAGGGGAGGGGGGGGGGGACACGTTACCTTAGAACCAAAAGAGCTGGGCCCTTGAGGTCACGGTACCAACGGTTGGCCGATAGACTTGGCATCCAAAAAAAAAATCACACCACACTTTTATGTGGCTTTTTCACACCTAATTAGCCAATTAGCGTTAGCCCATACTCCATATTGTGAGCAGTTGTTGTTATTATGATCTCTTGTTAATGGTTATCTTTATAAAAGATGCAAGCACAATAGCATCCTAGTCGTGAGTATTTACATGTGATGGAGATGAAGACCAAGAATGGACAAAATAACATACTTCACATAACTATCAAATTACATTTTGAATTCATTGATGTATAATAAAAATGCCCGAACGTATCTCTTATCAAAGTAACATCGAACGAAGTGTGGTTCACAAGATGCTGCTCATAATGAATGGAGCTCGTGTAATCGATCGATGTAGCTCTGATCGAAAACCAGAGGTCACTACTTATTGAATTCAATAATGCCCAACTTGTTCTTTTCTCGCGGTGTTGTTCAATTACCTACTATTCCAATTGGGATATTTCACATGGATAACTTTATAGTAGAATGATTAAAAAAAACACAGCATGCATTTGGAAAGTAGGATGGGAGCATACTGGAAAGATTAAATTACTTAGAAACAAGACACAATACCAACACACAATTATTTCAAACATTCATTATGGAAGCGTAAACGTGTTGTTACTTTTTCAAGGGGTTCTGAAGTTACAAGTTCAAATAATCCAGATAAGTACTCAGGTATTATTCAAAATAAAAACCTTAAGGGCGACACAGTCGGTCGCCGTTCGTTCCTCGTTCCGAGTTAGTGTTTCCCTAAATAGCAGGCGCTCAAACTTTAAAAGTTGTACCTAAACATGAAATTTTCAAAGATTTTCGAAATTCATTAGTGCAGCAGTCTAGGGAATAGAAAAACTAAAAGATGGCCGCTTGAATCATTAAAATCGAACAATAATTACCAGAGAAAAATGGGAAAACAACTGAATAAACGGGTTATCCCCTTATTTCTCTGGCAATAATTGTTCGATTTTGGTTTATTATTTTCAATAATAAGCCTTTGGAATCGAGCAAGAAAAAAAAATTTTAACCCCCCCTCAAAATTTGATGTTTTACGTTTCAAGGTACGTAGAATCCGAAAATCGAATAAAAAAATTTCCGTCCGTCCGCCGTACGCCGTACGCGGCACTTTTCTTAGCAACACTGGACCGATTTGGTTCAAATTTGGTATATGGGCTCCATTTGGGGTCTAGTTGTGCCGCGAAGCTTTTGGTTGATGTAGGTCACTTCTAAGGGGTGAAAATTAAGGGTTGAAAATTTCAAGAGTGCCCTAGCTCGAAAACTCTCGAAATAAAGGTATCGTTTTTTCACCAATTTTAAATAGTACAGAATTTTTGAAAAATTTTGAGACCACCCGGAGCTCTGTAGGACAAACCGTTCGGTCCCTACGAGTATTTGAAGGTTTTCCTTCGATAAAACAGAATCATGAGTGTGAATCGCAAAAGAGGTCTAATCGCCGTTCAAATTTTATCTGACTAAAATGCGATCGCTGTTCATTTCTTCGATTTGTATACAGTTTTGCCTTCTGCGTAACCAGTAATCAAATTTCCATATCAAGCTTTCTATTTTTCGAATCGAGTGTGAAGCGTTTAGTTCTTTCTAATAAACTTGATTGTGAAGGTGTGAAGCCATTATAGTGTGGTAGGTAGTACCTACCAATAGGTAGGTGTGGTAGGTAAAAAAAATTGGTAGGTAAAACAATGTTTGTAGGTAAAAAACGCTGCAAATCATTGCTCACTGATCAGCCGAGTGAGCTCCGAAGCCATTTTCAATGCTATTGAATGGAAGTGCTCTTCCAGGCGTCTCCAGCATTCGAGGAGATCTTCTTCACTCCTCACATCACTGATCAGCTGAGTGAGCTCCAAAGCCATTTTCAATCCTATTGAATGGAGGTGCTCTTCCAGGCGTCTCCAGCATTCGAGGAGATCTTCTTCACTCCTCACATCACTGATCAGCTGAGTGAGCTCGAAAGCCATTTTCAATCCTATTGAATGGAAGTGCTCTTCCAGGCGTCTCCAGCATTCGAGGAGATCTTCTTCACTCCTCACATCACTGATCAGCTGAGTGAGCTCGAAAGCCATTTTCAATCCTATTGAATGGAAGTGCTCTTCCAGGCGTCTCCAGCATTCGAGGAGATCTTCTTCACTTTTCTGATCACTGATCAGCTGAGTGAGCTCCGAAGCCAATTTCAATCCTATTGAACGCAGGAGCTGAAATTTGAGAGGGAAGGTCAAGGGAGAATACAGATGGTGGTAGGTGCTATTGATGGAGAACCAGTGATCTATACAGAAGGATGATCTATACAGAAAATAATAAACCTTTGAGCAATGATTTGCAGCGTTTTATAATTCCAACGGAAATTTTTTAGTTTTTCAATTCCCTAGCTTGCTGCACTAATGAATTTCAAAAATCCTTTAAAATTTCCGATTTAGGTACAACTTTAAAGTATGGGCGCCTGTAATTTAGGCAAATGTTATCCCGGAACGAGGAACGAACGGCGACCGACTGAGTAAAAAGGTATGTTTCTTAAAGGTATGTTTCCGATAAATTATGGGATCCTTCTCCTTTCACAAGAACCAACTCAAATACTGGAGTAAGTAATTGGGAGAAAAAATTAAGTTCTTTCTTAAAACTTTTAATCCTAAGCTTCAAGGAAATTTCATCATCATCACATATACAGGGTGTCTACAAAAGAGGTCTCATTCCTTCATGGGTCGATTTTACAACTAATTTGCAACTGTTAGCAATTTTTTAAGGCTTCTTTTCCAGGTTATTTTATTTTCTAAGTATTTTTCGTGATTTTGGCCTTATGACATTAAATTGGCAACTCCTTTAATTGGTAATTAAATTGGTAACTCCTTTAATTTGCTATGATAATTACAATTTGAGGACACCTTTGGAAAGAGCATTAAATTTCCTATCTCCCTGATACCAAATAAAATTTTTTCTGTAGAATTTTACGGTGAATAAAGCAACTTAAAAAAATTATTTGGTATCAAGGAGATAGGAAATTTAATGCTCTTTCCAACAGTTTCCTCACATTGTAATTATCACAGCAAATTAAAGGAGTTATTACCAATTTAATGGCATAAGGTCAAAATCATGAAAAATACTTTAAAACTAAAATAACTCGGAAAATAAGCCTCTAAAATTGCTAAAAGACATTTTTTGTTGCAAATTAGTTGTAAAATCGACACCCTGAAGGAATGAGACCTGTTAAGTAGACATCCTGTATATGATACAACAAGTGAAAAGTAAATTTAGCAGAAATCCAGCATTTTGGTTTATTACGAGTATTTTCAATAACAAACCAATGGGGAATTTGCCTCAATTTTAGATTCTGGAATTTCAAGGCAAATCCTATTATAGGGCCCTAGAATAACGTTTAACACTAGGAATAACCAACGGAAAAAAATTACCGTAGGAGAAAATGACTAAACAAGTGAACCTCTGTTACAAAACACCGCGAAAATCGAGGAGTATTGTTGACGTCATACGAAAAAAAAAGAAAAAAAACGACGCGAAAGCAACGACAACAGACAGAGTTCTAGCACGCCACACAAAACGATCCAGTGAAATGGCTACTCGAATAATGTGATTCAAATCTTGAAACTAAATAAGAGAAGATGAAGAATAATAATGCTTGATAAACTAGTAGATAGATTCGTATTGTAAAAAAGTGAGTAATACTGTTTCTTTTGGTCAATTTTGTGTCAGGGTTCTTCCTGCCAGATCGTGGCGCACTCTTGTGCGCACTACTCGGAAGGTAAAAGTTCGTGTATGTGCCGCTTCTGTGGTAAGCGCCACAGAACCTCCTTTGAAGTCAGATTGGTAGAATATCCGTCACGTTTCAAACATGGCTGCCTCTTACACATTGCCACCACATTTAAAATTTCCATCTTCCTTAAATTCTCTAAATTTTTTGGATGCGTTTTCGAGCAGCTCACTATGGTTTTATTCCATAAAAATAAACCCTCATTCGAAAAAAAAAATAAGAAAATGTGAGGCAAATTCCCCATTGAATTGAGCGAGAAAACTTTCTAATCATCCTCAAAATTTGCTGGTCACGTTTCAACCTAAGCTGAATTCGAAAATTCGAGAAGAAGAAAAATTCCGTCCGACCGCCGTACAAGTCATTTTTTCTAGTTAACAAGGACAGAAATTTATGAAATTTGATTTATTCTGTTCTAGCAACATCGACCTAAGATGTTTGTGCTTATTGTTTCGGTATCTGAGTGTTGTGAAAGGACATGAGGTTCCCATCTATCCCCCCCCCCCCCCATCACTAATTCCTCAGAGCTCAGTTCAATCGATACCTTTCCAGTACCACCTTGAAGCTCTTATTCAAATTTTCCTCAAGTTGGGGCTTTTACTTGAGCATCTTTGGAAGGAAATCCTGCAGTTATTTCATCTCCATCTTATAGGAAATTTCAATTCATTCATTTTCTATGCTGACCAAACCGCATTTCATCCGCACCTCCTTATGACCGTAAATACTGATCCCCCTACACAAGATTCATCTTACAAGGTTTCTGAGGCTCTCCAGTCTCTGGCGCCTTCATCAAACCTGCAGCACTGCAGGTCAATAAGACTGGCTCGAGGACGACCGCTGGACTTTGAAACCTTCCACAATCGAAATCCCGCAATATTTCCCCCCATAAGGAATGGGGTATTTCGGTGGGTCGGAAATTCAGGTTTTTGACCTCAAATTTGGATTCAGCACCCTTGAAAACCTATATACTACAAATTTAAGCCCAATGATACTATAACATGTGGTAGAAAAATTAATTAAAGAGATCACACGTTTGAAAAAGGCGGGCCACTATAAATGCACACACACTAGGCAAGGACTACGCCGCGGACTGCCCCGCGCGCGTGTGTGAGTAGAATGTTGTAGTATCCAAGAGGGGTTTCTGTGCATGGATACTTTTTCAAAGACAGTTGGCTAGCTACGTCACGATTGGCTAGCTACGTCACACCATTCAAATCTTCAACTTTCCTTAGCTTCTCTGATTTTTTAAAAACATTTTCTCGACGAACAGACCCGATTACCGTTATTCCTGAGCCATACTCTTTTGAAAAAAAAAAAAAAAAATTAAAAAATTGACTGAAATACCCCATTCGGAATTTCCCCAATAAGGTCGATTCTTCCCTTATTTTAAATTTCAAAATATTAGAAAATTAAAGCCAAAATTTGTATATTTTACACATTTATAACCGTAGCTCTATAAGTTCTCCGTTCAGCTTTTTACCAATTTTTTATAATTACAAACTTTTACCGATTCAACTGTACCTGAACTCATCCAGGGTGTCCAGCGATTCCCCTAAAAAAAATTCCCTCAGTTTTCCAGGGTTAATATTAGTTTCTTCCAGTGTTATAAATTAACTAAAATATAAATAAACGTGATCGTAACTTCTCAATTATTCAGGGTTTCAAGGACATTTTGAAATGAAAAAGCACTAGACAAAGTCTGGACGAGTCAGACTGCTGGAACTTCTCACAAAAATGTTCGGCTCTCAGGCTTTTTCCAGGTTTTTTCGGTAGAAAAATTAAATTCCCCGTGTTTTCCCTGATTTTTCCAGTAGAGTAAAATTCCCTAAGTATTCCAGGTCGCTGGACACCCTGTCATCAGTTCATTTCAAGCCTCAATTTATCAGTTTTCCCTCCACAACGGTCCCAATTTAATAGATCTACGGTAGTTTTATAGTACGAGGGTGGATCAAATATAAACGGGACTCTGACCTCTGAGCGCCGACGGTTGACAGAAGCGACAATCACTTCGAGATTGTTTGAACAGGTTCATTAGAAGGTGGATGAGGGATGTCTCCCCCTTTACAACCTTTCATGAGTAGTTATCGCGATGTCTGAACAAAAGGTGCCCGTTTCCATTGAGCAACGAATTATCATAAAATTTCTTACCCGTGAAAGAGTCAAACCTTCGGAAATTTTTCAAAGGTTGACTGCCCAGTTCGGGGACCAAACCCTCTCTAGGACCCGTGTGTTTGCCTGGCACAAAGAGTTTCAGGAGGGAAGAGAACGAGTAGAGAATGAGGAACACGATCGTCGTCCCCGGAGCAGCATTACGGATGAGAACATTCAAGCGGTTCGTGACATTCTTGAAGATGATCGACGTGTGACTGTCTCCGAAATCGCTAAGCAGGTAGGGGTAAGTTATGGGAGCTGCCAAACGATCATTACAGAGCACCTAGGATTCCGTAAAGTGTGTGCCAGATGGGTCCCTCGCCTTTTGACTGCAGATCAGAAGTTGAGACGTTTGGAGGTCTGTCAGAGGCTTTTTGCAAGGTTTGAGGAAGAAGGGGAAGCATTTTTGGCTAGCATCGTCACCTGCGACGAAATATGGGTCCATCATTACACACCCGAATCGAAGCAAGCCAGTATGGAGTGGCGGAGGAAGGGGGAGACAGCCCCAGTGAAAGCAAAAACTCGACTGTCTGCTGGCAAGGTCCTTGCAACTGTTTTTTTCGACTATCGAGGCGTTTTGCTCATTGATTTTTTGCATGAGCGAAGAAAAATCAATGCTGCCTACTATTGTGAGCTGCTGACTCAGGTGAGGGCTGCATATCGCAGCAAAAGACGGAATCAACCAATTCGTGACATCATCCTCCTCCACGACAATGCAAGGCCCCATACTGCAGCTCTAACGGTTCAAAAATTGGAAGAAATGCATTGGACTCCACTTGATCATCCTCCCTACAGCCCTGACCTATCGCCCTGTGATTTTCACTTGTTTGGGCCACTTAAAGAAGCCCTAGGCGGACAGCGATTCGAGGATGATGAGGGGGTCGAGGGGTTCGTGCGCAATTGGCTTCAGACGCAACCTTCATTGTTTTTTGATGCTGGGATTAAAAAACTTCCTATTCGCTGGGAAAAATGTGTCACAAAAGCAGGAGACTATGTAGAAAAGTGACATATACCCGGTTTTTATTTT
Source organism: Apolygus lucorum (assembly GCA_009739505.2). Taxonomy (NCBI): domain Eukaryota; kingdom Metazoa; phylum Arthropoda; class Insecta; order Hemiptera; family Miridae; genus Apolygus; species Apolygus lucorum. The sequence goes on from CM019170.2 coordinate 12,125,789, forward strand.
CTAACAAATAAAATTAAAAAAAAAATTAAGTCCCGTTTATATTTGATCCACCCTCGTAGTTTCTTTGAAAAACAGTCCCCATTTAAGGTCATGTGTGGACCGAAGCTTGTCCTTTCCTTTTCCTTCTTTGTTACTGGGATGATGCTAATACTTCAAAAGGTGCAATAAATTGTTGAAGGGGAAATTAGCACTGGTTCGTCGTCATATTCGCGTTGTGTGGCCTCCAAAGACCGCGACAGACGTCATTCCGCCCGTTCTGTGAGGCATTTACGCAGTATTAGTATTCTCAATGGCTTCTTATTATAAGCATTCAAAAGAAGTCGAAGTTAATGACAATATTGAGGGTTAAATGAATCCAGATGAACAAAACTTCACAAACATGTCGCATGCACACAACAATTTACCAGAGTAACATTAAGTTTACTTGCCTGAAGTTCTTTGCATACTCATACTCGAATTTCAAGTTGCACGTACCCAGAAAACATTCTCAAATTTTGTTCGTTGCATAGATGTCCACAATGGTCAATATTTTGAATTTCTAAAATGTATTAGTCTTTTCACCATTCGATCATTTTTGTTTAGACTTATTTTTTCTCACACTAGGCCGATTTGAGGTCTAAATATTGATTAATTATTAAAGTCTCATTATTAAACCATAACTGTATTTTTATGTTATTTCCTCCAGAAGTTTCCCAAATACCACCGCCAGGCCAAACCGTAGGTTTAAGGGGACAGGTGCGAAAAAATCGATTTTGAGATAATAGTACTAAAAAACTGCACATCTTCCTGAACATTTTGGTATACGACTTTATTAATTTTAGTGCATATAAGCTTATAAAACTCAGTGTCAAAGTATGAATCTAGTATGATCCGTAAGCATAGCCGGCTCTCTTGATGCGACACATTATAAGCATCAAATTTTGTTGATAAGACACTAAAAATTTTGAATCTGAATCTGTCTCTTAAGGGCGTCTGGAATCATCAAAGTCGAACAACAATTGCCAGAGAAACCTAATTCAAGAGACCTAACTGAATAAACGGTTTTTGACATTTTATGTCTTTACTATGGCACATAAATGAAATTGCATAACATTGTAGAATGATGGTTTCACGTCTTATTAGGTCTAAATTAAAAGTCTCTTTTTTGGTTTATTATTTTCAAGAAAAAAAGTTTGAGTACCCTCAAAATCCGATGGTTTACGTTTGAGGTAGGTACGTGTAGATTTTGAAAATCGAATATAAAAAACACAAACGGTGGATACAGCTTTCGTACAAGTACGCAACCACGAGAGACATTTTATGTCTTATGTTTAATAAATTGAGAGCTTTCCAATGAGTGGTGAACGATTTTTGTGGTGTGGAAAATGAGGAAGTTAGTTTTCCCTAGGAACGATTGGTTGTACGTGAAAATCATCAGAAATTTCCGCGTAACGCTCCCCTCATAACGCTCCCCGCGTGACGATTTTTCATTTATGTGCCATAGTAAAGACATAAAATGTCAAAAACTGAAATCCCTGTGATACTAGAACTATATACTTCTTCGGCTGTTATAGCAGATATCTGATGGATAAACACAGTGAATGTTTTGAGTTTGTGTTGAAGTACGTACAATGAGCGGTGGAACTCATCTAATCTGGGTGCGGGAAGCTGGAGCTCTTCACGAAAACGCGTTTCATCACAAACTATGTTTTCGTACCTTTCGGAACATGTTTCTCAAGTTTGGAACCACGTAAAAAGATGCATTTTTGTTTGTTTTATTCGTAGCAACTAGAAGAAGATTTGTTGCTAGCATAAAAACACCAATGTCTAGAGTCGATAATCCAGCTGAGTTCAAAGCACAACAACAACAAGAGCAGTGTTTTGTTTACAGTTTTTTTTTCCAAATCCAAATTTTGAAAAACCCATAGCTACAAATGCGTACTAGGATGTTGTGAGAACAATGGTACTAAGTTTAGTCCAATCAGATGAATGACGTCACAATGTGTTCCGAAAGTGTGAAAAATCATGAATCTGAGCGCCGTGTTCGTGAGCTGTTCGCAAGTTTCTGCTTTACCCGGGAAGAATATTTTTGGTACATGTACTTACCCGGGTTCTATCAGTAATATACAGTAAGAATTTAGTGAATTTAACGGTAATATTAAGGGCAGTACGGATAAATGAATGACCGCGGGCCGAAAATACCGGGGTAGCTAGCGCAGCTCGCCCCTGTCCCCTTAAATTTATTAGTTGAACACTGCACATTTTTGGATAACGGTTCATTATTTTTGAGTATACAATGCTTGGTAGTCAGAGAGTCCAACAGTACCCCAGAGATACTGCTAATAAAGATTCAACATTTAAAAATATCGGTCACGAAGTCACTATCATTCAAGCCAATACCACAAAACTATCACATCAAATCGTCAAAATGAATCGAATGAAATTCCCACCACCACCACAGAATTCGAGATACTCAGAACATTGACCACACAAGGAGCTACTCATGACACATGACGACGAGCAAGCATAGACCACATGAGGGGGGAGGATGAGACAGCTGACACAGATGCATGAGTAGGTTGAAACGATTCTGATACATACAACTTACTTGTGCTCTTGGACCGAGGGTTGTCTGATTTGGGTCTCCTGCGCCTCGTGTGAATGGTATCTCTGCGCATGGTAGCAGGGCGGTTCACGTTGTGCAGCTTGTAGTAGAGGCCGCAAGCGTTGCAGACCATTTCCCCGTTGGGATTGCGGCGCCATATTGTCGTGGTTCGAGTCCCGCAGTTGGAGCAGGCAACTTGCACTCTCTTAGGAACCTGTTGAGTGTTGAATTGTGGTAAGTGAACATCATCAACAGAATAGAGTGATGGTAACACTTAGAGAGACTGAGTTATTGCAATAACTGAGGGTTGTAATGAACAACGCATTTCGCCAAATTGCTGATAACTTGGACCTCTCGCTATAGACCATAATGCAAAATAGTTGTGCTGGTTGGCTCTGCCATGATGGCTGCTCATTTTGTTTAGGACAGGTAGGGATTGAAAGGTGCCAAACATCATCAACCAGGAAGCACCTCTCAGCAGAAAGAGAATCTGGCATATTTCATATTCTTGAATCGTGGAGTAAACCTTTTTTTTACCTACGATCGCACCATCAGCGGTCTCTCCGTTTATGGTAAAAGCCACGTGTGCGCTGAAGGCGACACACTCAAAAGGAAGTTTTTCCTAAAGGGAACTTCCTGAAAATGAAGTGGGAGCATCGCTGGGTCTACCCTACACCAGTCCTCGCAACTCTAAAAGTGCTGGTGGAGCGGCAGAAGGAGAAAAAGTTGAGGTTTGACCCAAGAAGGACCCGGGTGAGGGATACATAAGACCAGGATCCAGTGTCAGCCACCATAGAATCTTAGATACCATAATCTTAGATACCTAAGAAGGACGTCAGAATACTTGTGGGTCTGTTAACAGGCCACTTCCCACTTCGATATCACCTAAAGAAGACAGGCAAACTAACAACGGACATCTGCCGCTTCTGTGATATGGAAACGGAAGATGCCGAACATATTATGTGCTACTGTGAAGCACTGAGTCGAGCTAGATTCATGGAAGTGATGTCTTAGCGCCTGACACCGTTTCTAAGGTGACTTACACTGATCTTCTTTGCTTTGCTAAAAAGTGGGAAGAAGGGGTTTTCAGTAAACCCTTCTTAGTAGGCTAATATAGCCTGGAGGCACTCCACAATAGACCTCGTTAGGTCGCAGTGGAAGGAGTCTGAAGATCAGCTCGCAAAAAGACCTCCAACGGGGAAGAAAAAAAAAGGACCCGGGTGACCCCACGGAGGATCCCAGCGAAGATGCCAAACCGTCTCATATCGGCAACACTGCGCCCTGACCAGACACCCCTCCATGAGACAGTTACAGCAGAGACTGACTTGTGGCTAGGGTCTGTGCTTCTCTTACGGGCGATTGCCTCGAAGAGGTCCCTACGGTACACCATTGCAAACGCTCATATACATTGATCCAATAAAATTCAGAAAAAAAGTAAGAATTTGCGCTTAGACAATGAACAGGTAATGAATGATCTTTGAATGCCTTGTGCCTTACAAAATAATAGCTGTTGACAAGTAGATTATTACATTTAAATGTGTTATAATATAACACATTTCAACCACCCCTCCCCCCCAGATTCAAAACTGGACTTATGCAATAAAATCGATTTTCGTTTTTCTATCTTATTCAACAGAAAACCGTAGGCCGCATTAGCCTGCACAATCTTAGTTTCAAAAGCGGCTTCCTTCCGCCTTGAAATCAATCCAGAAGGTGAGCCTCAGGTTCAAAACCAGCCTTATGCAAGTTGCGAGTTTTCCCGCTAGGAGCTCCCCGTTCCCTCGGAATGCATGAGAGGCACCTGAGGGGTTATCCTTGCTTGTTTTTGTTAAGCCAAACTACAATGCAGAAACAGGTGCGTTTAAAAAGTTTTCAAAGCTGGGAAAAAGCTCAAAATATCAGACCCGACGAGATAATCAAAGGCAACCCTATAACACCAGCGAAAATAAGAGATATTCATAATTTGCTCGTAAAACGTTTCGGGGACCAATGGATGGAGAATGAAACCTTGAATTTCTATCGAAACCTCCGTTCCAACCAAGATGCTGCTGAAGAACAGCCTGACTGTCTTGACATACCCAATGAGCCTGAAGAAGTGTGAAAGTCGCAATATTTTTTACATGATTATTTTTTGTCGTTACCAAGAATTTTTCGTTACCGAGAAACCAATGAGAGCTTGTAGAAAAATTGAAATTTTGATGCTCTGTTTTACTAAAAAAAAAACTTTATGAAAAGCATCTTGACGTGCGAGTTGAAGATAAAAACAGTTGTTTTTTAAAACTTTAAGAATGTTCTTTTTTACTAAAAGTTTATTATGTTTTCACTGAAATTTTAATTTTGATTACTCAAATTATTTTTAAATAAAGGTTTTTTGAGATTGGGTAGCTTGGCTTACGTTTTTATTCCATCCTTAGTCATTTCAAAAATGCATTTCAAATTGAATGAGGTTCCAAAACGGACTAATACAATTTTAGTTTCAAAATCGGACTTTTGCAAATTTCAATACAATGCAATACAATGCAAATTTGCAATCATGAGAAATTATCAGAACTTACAGAAATCTAGTGACTCTCCTGAAAACAGTTTTTTGTTTCTCCTGAAAAAATTGGTTTTTTGCATAAATCCGGTTTTGCATCTAGGGGCATCAATATCGAATACTTTAAAATGTGACGCTTACTCTGTTATTCCTCAAGATATTGTCCACAGATCCACACCAGGTGTTGTTCGGGAACGTGATGGTGGGCTCATCGGAGTCCATTTCATTTCCCTCTGCATCGCTTCCTGCTGTGTAATTGGCCGCTTCCAACAGCCGAGAAATCGCCTCTGTGCCCCGCTTGTACAAGCGCGGTTCTGACTGGGATCCGGGCTGTGGGAAAGACTGGTAAGAGGCTTCTGTTGAGCGCAAAGGGCAGCTTTGCTTTCGACGGCCAGTAGGCGTGACGCGGGGATCAACAATAACTTCGTGACCCTAAAACAGTCGTCGGGAATCGTAGGGGGTATGTTCCAAGGAATTTTTGCCTAGTTTTTGAATGATAAGGGTCAATTTTTGAAATACAAGACAGGTCGGACGATTCCAGCAAAGATGCCCCTATTTTTAAAAGTACCTAGCTGCCACCCAAGTCCGTGAGTTCAAAATCCTCTTCTTTACAATGTAAGTTGAGACAAAAATCTCAAAAAACGGTTAATTTCAACCAAAAAAGGTTTTCCTTTCAATTTTTCCACAGCTGCCTTTCAAAAAACGTGCTCAAAGTTTGAAAGAATAGTTTCAAGTCTACAGAGGAACAATTAGGATGAGGTTTGAGTGAGCAACTTGGCTAATAGCTTGATTAACAAACAAGTTTGGAAATGTAATTTATGTAACGAAACACTTTTAGACTATCGGAGTAATTATTCAACAGTAAGTTCTTGATCTATACTAAAGTATAGTTCATTTTAGAGTTACTGAAGCAGCTAACGAATTTTGCATGAAATCCCACAGCCAAAACAATCTTTGCCAAAAATTGTGAAGATGGTTTGGAACTCACAGCCTCGCTATAACGATCACTTATGAAGCTGATAGTGAACATGTAGATTAGGTCGCTGCAGTAAATTGTCTCAAGTGAGAAGCAGGTGTTTCATTTCCTTAATGAAATTTACCTTGCTGTTCTGAATGTTGGTCCTGTTAGTCAAAACTTCTCCGTGCGGAGGAGTGGCTGGTGGCGGCCATCTTACTTCCTCCCTCATCAAAATCACTGGGCGTCCTTGATAGCTTTGGGGGGTCGTCATGAGAGACCGCAGCAAGCTGTTGGCATCAGACCTGCACACCAAACAAGAAAACCAAACCGTTAACACGTACCAACATACGCACCCAGTTCCTATCAATGTAAACTATTTTAAAATTTACATTTGAAAAAAAAATTGTATGAATACTTGTTGGAAATATTATGATAAATCATACCTAACTGTTACTAACTCCACTGGTTTCAACATTAAACAACCCTCCGTCAGATGAGAATTGCCTACTCATGAAAGCCTGGACATAGTTCTTAATTCTGCCCGAGCATTGCCCATCATGTTTTGTTACCTCATAACCCGCAATTAGTTGAACTGATCAACCCAAAATACACCATCACCATCCTGGTTAGCTTAGTGGACTTCTGACTACAGATCGCAAGGTGCTAAGTCACCAAAGTTACCACCCCACCGTTATGACGAACTTTCGGCGATAAGCATTTTCAGGTTAACACATTCAACACGAGTCATTGGCCGAGAAAGTTGCAAAAAAAACGGAGCTGATTTTCCCCCCATGTTGAGTATGAGCGAGAAGTCGGATGGTATTAATGCTGAGAAAAATACTTTTGAAAAGAAACCCTTTCGAACTTGGCCCACTGGAAGTCCATCATCCTACGGAGGTTCTTGGAAATTTACAGGACGATCCAGCCACTCTTTTTACCAAAATTCAACATTGAAAGAAAAGCAGACGATGACGCGGATCCGCTTCATGCAGGCTTTTTGGAAAGAGGAGCATGATGAGGATCCACGTCATGCTGTGTGGAATGTGTTAAGAGACGTACAAATAGGAATGGCTGGTGCAACAGCAACCAAAATTTGACCTGAGGTCAACAAAACAAGTCAGGGGGGGGGGGGGAATGCCCTAATGGCAATGCAATACGAGGAATCTATTTACGACAATATTCAAAACAAATATCATGACGTTCAGAAAATGGTAATAATTGAATATGCCAGTAGTGAAGAGAACTAAGTGAAAAATATCGATTTTTAAAAATTAAAGTTTTGAGGTTTCCTGAACAAGACTCACCATGTGGGGGTGAAAGGAACTAAGTTCTCGCGTTGGTTTGTCAGATATTCATCTCCACCAACCGAGCGTTTCATGGAGGAAGGAACTTAAGAGGGTCTCAGTCGGTCGCCGTGCATTTATAGTATTTCGCGAAATCGAAGGGGCAAAAACTTAAAAAGTTGTACTTAACACCTTCAGTGCGGATGACCAGTCATCCCTGCATACCTGCCATATGGACGACTTTGGGACCCGCATTGAAGGTGTTAAATAGGAAATTTTAAAGGATTTTAGTAATTCATAAGTGCACTGCCCTAGGGAATTGAAAAACTGAAATATTGCAGCCGGAATCATCAAAATCGAACAATAATTGCCAGAGAAAAATGAGAAAAACTACTGAATAAACGGTTATTCCCATGTTTTTATTCATAATTCTGTCCATTCACTTCCTTAGCTCAGTAGTAGAGAGCTCCGACTCAGGAATTTAAATATAGTTTAGTCGGAAACATAGGAGATCGATCCCCAGTCGAGGGAACTCAATTTTTGACGATACAACAAAGTGGCGCAGTCGGTGGAAAGTCTTCACCACTAGATTTCGGGTTTCCGCAGGCATGTTCGTTGTTCAAAGTTAATTTTTCTTCAATAAACAATAAACTTATGTTGAATATGCGTTTTCTGTGTTCTACTGCGTTGAGGTTTTGTTCCTGTGCGCTCCTACATCCCTGGTTTGTAGTTTGTCAACTGAACGATCCATTTTTAAAGTGATGGGACTCGAATTTTAAAAAATGCAGCTAAATACAGAAAATTAAAATGATAATATTCGATAAATTGGGCTCATAAAGCTAGTTCATCATATTCTATCTCTATTTTCTTCATGCCCAGATCATCCGGTGTGGCACCAAGTTTTCAAAATTCACAATTTTTTGTTTGTTTATCCCCCTCAATTTATCACGGTTGTTCAATGATGTTTGAACATAAGTTGTATTGGCTTTTGTTAATCTAAGCAGTTTTTTGCTTCCCCTGAAAAGTGGGGGTTTTGCACTTAGTTCCTCCCACCACTGGCATATTCAGTTATTAATAAGCCTACCAAAAGTTAAAAAAAAAAATCGATGGTCAAGGAGAATGGAAAAAATGTACTAAATAAGAAATAAACAGGTAGTTTTTTGAATGGCGATTCGAGTCCTCAATACCTGAAAAGAGGGTCAGACATGCGAGTATCAAGTAGATAGCTCATCTTCGCAATAGAACACATTGTAATAAAGCAATGTCACAATAAATAGCAGAGGAAAACGAAATTTTGAGAAATTAAACGAAAAAAGATACGTTCATTTGAAAAGTGTCTGGGAAAGTACTGAAAGGGCGGAGAAACAAAGAAAAACAGCGTAGGTATGAAGTAAAAAAATTAATAAATAAGGAAAGTAGTAGGTACATAATGGGCGGATATAACATGAACCAGAGTGCAGACTAATGTAAATAAATAAGTAAAATAGATGAATAAATCAGGTAATAAGATGTAGTAGAAAAATAAGTATTTAATGTTCATTTGTCATTAATTACTATCAATTCGTTCTTGCAGTTGGGTTACTAGCCGACTCAAAGTAACTTATAGGAGTGGAATTTTGATGCACTGAAACACTAGCGATTTCTAGGGCTTAGTTCAGAAACCCAGAATCATTTTCAATTCAAATTTCCTCATTGAAGAGTACCTGAAACCTGGAAGGCATTCAGTATATTCTACTAGGCGGTATCTGTAGAGGAGGTGGCAACTCCCGCTAGGGGCACTGGCGGTAAAAGTAGTTTCTCGTACGTCCAATAGAGTGCTCTGATTAAAATTACCTTGGAGAGATCACATCAACTTTTTACAATTTGGTTTATTATTTTCAATAATGAAATCGACCAAGACATTTTTTTAACCCCCTTCAAAATTTGTTAGTTTAACACAGTCTGTGTGGATCACGTCCCTAGCGTGTGAGTTTAGAGTAATGGCAAATCCAATTGTAGAGCGTTGCTTGTGCCAGGCGCATGAGGTGGTATTACACTTTGAGTCGCCCCAACTTTCAACCAGCACCCCAAAAAGACTGTTTTATACTTTTCCCGCACTTGGAATGGACCTTCAAATGACTCAGTAAAATCTGAGAAAGGTGGGGGACTGCTAGAGATGGGCGAAACAGTTACATTTGTGTATTAGGGTTCCACTGTTACCGCTCTGGGTGGGTAGTAGGTTATAATAACCTGTTATTTATTAATATGTTATCTCAGGGACCTTCTCAGAAGCTCATTCCAACATACCATTGCAAGGTATCGTTTTCGTGATTTCTACTTTTTGTTCCCGACCTACGTTCGTTTGTTTATCATGTTTTGTTATTCCATTCCGAAGTATCATTCCGTTGATCTCTAGTTTTCGTTTCCTACCTAGTTCTATCAAGTTATTCCCAACATATTTACGTGTTAGTGTATTTTCACTCTTTTTCGATTAAAAAACCCAAGCTATTGTTCTGGCTCTACACATTTTGGACATTCCATGGAACGTTATTTAGTAACAGGATTATTTTGGTAAAAAGTTCTAAGCGGAATTAATTAAACCCGGTAACATGTTATTTTTAACTGTTAGTTAAATACCGCCCATCTCTAGGGACTGCACAAGAGTACAGTCCAACTCCAAAGTGTTCCATGTTTCACGGAGGTTCAGTTGTCAAAGAAGCTCATTCCCGCGTTTTTCGAACGATTTTAAAAGCTAAATATCCCCCAATTCTTACGTAGTTTTCATCATTTTCGTCATGTTTTGAGGCTCTATTGCACTTTCTGTTCGTTTCTAAGGCGTTATTGTGAAGAATAAAAGTGAATATAAATGAATAAATTCATGAAAAAAGTTCTGCAAGGTGGAATCACTCACGCGCCTGTTGCATGAGCCGCACAGCGAAAGGAATTCAAACAAATTTCAAGGTTCCAAGGTTACCAAGGTTCAACATAGGTCTAAAAACCCGCATCGAACGTGTTAAGTACGTTTCAAGTTACGTAGAATCCAAAAATCGAATAATAATTTGGCCGTGTATCCACCGTACGCAGCACTTTTTTCCTGCTGGTGAGCGTAATGACTCTGGGTGTTTTGGGTCCTTTTTGTAATAGAAAAAGGGGTATTTTCAACATTATATCTCATATCAGACAGAAGACATATCATCCAACTCAACAACATAATTAATTAATGTTGAAAATTATCAATGACACTCGAAAAAAGTTGATGTGACCTCTCCAAGGTAATTTTAATCAGAGCACTCTATTGGACGCACGAGAAACTACTCTTACCACTGATGTAACTAGGCATCAGTTCTACTAGGTAGCAGATCCTTGTCCCTAGTTCCTAGCTCGTCTAGCCCTTCTCTGATTGGCTATAATAACGAGCATTCCTATTGGTTCTTATCTTGTATAAATAGAGGCAGTCAGTCAGTCTACAATAAACCTTCCTACCGGAATTACCTGCGTCTTCATTTACCTTACTGATCCCATCCTCGTCGCCAGTAAGGTAAATGAAGACGCAGGTAATTCCGGTAGGAAGGTTTATTGTAGACTGACTGACAAGGGTGACTCTGCCTCTATTTATACAAGATGAGAACCAATAGGAATGCTCGTTATTATAGCCAATCAGAGATGGGCTAGACGAGCTAGGAACTAGTGTCAAGGGTCTGCTACCTAGTAGAACCACCAGCTCACCTAGCAGGAGTTGCCACCTCCTCTACAAATACCGCCTAGCGTAATTTTTGATAAATTGTCAATGACAATGCATAAGGAAGGCATAATCAATCGAAACTGTACTTCACTATCAAAAAATCAAGCAACTATGAAGCAGAATACAGCCAAGTTCACTGGCTGTTAGACATTAACCCTACCGTTAGAGAGAGTGGTAGAGCGGAGTGGCAACTTTTCTACAAACTCTTCTTTAATTCCATTGTTTAATTTTAAACTTTTAAATTTCTTCTACAGTTCGTTAGTTTTTTTTTGCAATGTATTGAAACACTGAAAAAACTCCGACGGTCAAAAACCCAATCCTGACAGATGAGCCTAGTGAAGGGTGCTGCTCGAGGGTATACAGGCCGGCTCTTCAACGTGATAGTGTTCAGTAACTAAGGAAACATGAGAAATAAGATTTTCATAGACTTGCAAGCAGTTTTTGAAAAAGACTTTTGCGCCCGAATTCCCAAACTGTCGGATATTGGGGGAACAAGTTATGTAACAAACTTACAAGGAGAAGAGCAGCGCAGAAGAAGAAGTTTCAATTCTAAGATAAAACAGTTTATATGAGGAACACTTACTCTCATTTCAACTGCTCATGATCAGCTAAATGTGCAACGTTAATTCTTTCCAATTATTCCTGTAGGACAAATAACTACTATTTGGTTTTAAGGAGAGCCGATCCAAACAGGATTTCGCTACCCCCTCCATCTGCAAGCAGATAGACGCAACCCCGAAAACCCTAGAAGGGTGATCGAGGGAGTGGAAGGAACTCACTACCCAGGAGCCCCAGGAGAGCTAGTCATAACTATCAGCTCCTCTAGGTACCTGTTTGTATTAACACCACAGGTTAGGCCGAACCTCCTAGCTAAGGTTCTACCAACTAGACAGGTTGGTACCCGAGTTCATAACAGAACTCACATGCCGAGAGACATCTTCCCCCGAGGAGGCCATCTCTCCCCTTGTAGCCTTCTTGGTACAAGCCCATGAAGTAGGGTTTGCTCAACCACGACCACCACGAATCCAACCTCAACTGAGGGGCAGGCAGGTGATGCTTTGACCGAGGTCGGTGCATCTTCAGCCTGGGGCTCCCTCGCCCGTGGTACTGGTAATTGAGATGAGTAAAAAGCCTTTTACGGCATTACTGCTATCCCTGGAAGCCCGACCAGGTAACAGGCCCGGAAGCAGAGAATTTGTACCTGCTCCCTAACCGCTCTACTCCTGTCAGAGGCGTGTGCCAGAGCCCCAACATTAAGGGGACCAACAAGTCGATTTTTGGTCGGGAGGGTCAAAATTTTTTTTTCCTGTTTTTCAATAATATACTTGATTCTTAAGATTTCAAAAAAAAAAAATTATCCAAATATGATGACTAGAAGTGTTTCAAATAGTGCTTGGAACCTAGCGCGTCAGATGGCCTCGAGCAATATGTTAGCCCCAGAGCGCAACTAGAAGAAAAACAACGGCCGTGAACGCTAGTATGTAATGTTGAGGTTCAACCGACAAATCATGGGGCCTGTGACCCGTAAAAATCTTCGGTTTTTTTCCTGAATATCCGATTGGACCTCGGCATTTCCGAAAACAACAAGGAACTGCCTACAAAACGCGGAAAAACACGTAGGTACACAACACACGAAATACGAACTCGCGTGATGTACACAAAATAGGAACTCGCGAGGAGAAAAGGTTAGCTTGTTCTTTGTTATTATTTTCGAAGATTTGAGGTGGCCAGTCGATGTTTCTGGTTCGATATATCGGTTCTTACTATCGAGAATGAAAATGCAGTTTTATTGGCTGAGAAACGGCCAATCCAATTGCCGGAATCTGACTGCCGCGATCTGACTGCCGCGTTTTTCGATTCAAACCGCTCTCCTGTAAAATCTCATTTTTGAGCACTCATGTTCCTTTTTCCAGGAAACTACTCGTCCGAATGCAACCAAATTTTCAGACCATGTTATCATAGTTGTGATCTACAAATACTGCAAGACATTCTGCGATATTAAATCATGAAAGTTCACCAGAAAGGCTCGTTTTTCAAAATATGTGTTATAATTGAAAATTCTTGAAATTTTTTTTCTAGGGAGTTTTGAAGGAAGTTGCTTGCCATATCTTGCACACTGTACCTACTGAGTATGCTGTAAAAGTTTCAGACCTGTAGCTTGAGTGGTTCAAGAGAAAAAGGAACATTTTGATGAAAAAATGAGGTTTGCAGATCATTATAATCGGGGCTACAACTTCGTTCTGGTAAACCCGATTGATTTCAAATTTTCACCAATCTACCACGATTATTAGAGGACCAATCTCTGAAAATTTCATCAAAATCGGGCGACTCATGGCGAAAATATTGCAAAAAAAATAAAAAGCTGCCCGCGGCGCAGAATCGACTTGTTGGTCCCCTTAAGGGGGAACAGGAGAGGGAGGCATGACACACCGCGGTACCCGTATTATTCCTGTAGGACAAGTGGTCCAAATAATTTAAACCAGTTTCTATTCTTTCGCTTATTTGACAAAAACTGCTCCAAAAATAGTGGCCACTCAAATTGGACCAGTAGATCAGTCACAATAGGACCAAATTCGTGTAAGTATTAAAGAATTGGGAGATGGATTGCGTATTGAAGCAGAAGAGGAGTTTCTATGGTATCCATATTTAACCATCGTGAATCAAAAACGAAGTAAAACTAATAGTCTGGTTTGAGAGGATTCTTACGTAGAGTAACCCCAGAAACTTATTCCCAACACCATCCAGCCAGGAGACACAGAATTCCTACCTACTTTCCATAAATAATTGAAACTATTTCCACAAGTGCGGTAAAGCAAAGTAACTATCGAAAGTGGTGGACTGAGGAAGACCTAAGACCAAACTAAGCGTTGGAGGTAATATAATAGAAACGAATAAATCAAAATTAAAACAGGGAATCATGCGGCACATGCGAAAAGAGCACACAAACCACAGACACAGCAAAATTAAAAAAAAATGTAAGTTGTCTTACTCACAGGATAGATCTGATGAGGCAACGACGAGGCGAATCAAGAAGACTCAGTTCCATACCGTGAATATTGAAAATAGGTAGGGATAGTTGATCAAATAAAATAATGAGTTGATCAAATAAAATAATGAAGGGTGAAACTAGATCGCTAGGTGAAACAAGAAAGGAATTTCAGTAGGTAGGATAGGAATCGAGATTTTTATGGGAAACGATGAAAGAACTGTGGTTAACACAGGGATTGTTTGGTGCCTGAATTTCCTATTTTACCTTCTTTACACTCTCTCTAGCTCTGGTTATGGAAGAATTGAAAGGGGCTCACTGGACAGGCGGATCAAATAGCAATGGAGCTGTGGTAGTACGATGAACTGTCACGAGAGTGCGACCCAGTTTCTGAACCGCCAAACATAGGGCTTTACAGGGTATACGATAGGAAAAGAAGTACTACTAGTACAGCAGTACTTCGCCCACGTAACCTTCAACAAAAAATGCCATCTAGTTGTTTTTTCTCAACTAAAATGCTGCAAATTATTACACAATGGTTTATTATTTTTTATTATCCTATATAGATCACTCGTCTGCAAAGCCACCAACCATCCAACATGAAGAAAAACATCGATCGCATTTCGGTCAGCTAACATTTGAACGGAGATTAGGCCTGTTTTGCGATTCACACTCTTGTTTCTGATTTATCGTACGCTCAAACTTTAAATTCTTCGAACGTAGTGAGCGAACGGTTTGTCCTACAGAGCTCCGGGTGGTCTCAAAAAATTCTAAGAATTCTATAGAATCTTAAATTGAAGGAAAAACAATACCTTTATATCGAAATTTTTTGAGTTAGGGCGTTTTCAAAATTTCAAAATTCATTTTGGAACCCTTAGACGTACCCTACATCAACCAAAATCTTCGGGGCACAACTAGACCCCAAATGGAGCCTACATACAAAATTTCATCAAAATCGGTCAATGCTAAGTAGCATAAGTGCCGCGTACGGCGCACGGGTGGCCAAATTTTTATTCGATTTTTGGATTCTACGTACCTTGAAACGTAAACCATCAAATTTTGAGGGGGTGTTGAAATTTTTTTTTTTGTTGGTCGATTTCAAAGGTTCATTATTGAAAATATAAACCAAAATCGGTCTTTTTTCACTTTCAGGATTTTTGTGTGTTTCCGACCTAGTCTCAGTAAAATAGCCTCAACACTTTCCACGCGGGTCCCAAAACGGCGATTTCATCACCAACGCGGATCCCAAACAGGGTGGTCTTCCCGACAACGCGGGGTGCCTACTGGTAGGCACTTTTTCGCCGCTCTACTGCTATCTGTTTCTTCTTAGTTGAACCAGTTGGTAATTTTTTTCAACAGGATTTCTCCATGTGATTTCATTTAGTAATACCCGTTCTCCACTAGGTTGCGTTCTGGGTACAAAACGGGTTGCAATTTCGCTCGAAATTAGTAGTTCATACAACGTATAAGCGCTCGAAACGTCAGCCGCTCAGGGGGTGAGATTTTGTTTGCCTGCCGGTAGGCAATCCGCGTGGAACGTGTTGAGTCCCTCAATTGAAGTGTACATAGGACACTACACTTCACCCACGATATCTACAACTACTCGTAATTTGCAACCAAAAGTGCCGCCCAGTTTATTTTTACTCAACTAAAAATCCATTTTTTTCACCTTCAAGATTAGAGAGTTCCTAGTAGGTTTGAATCAGCAAAGATACAGCGCGCCATAGCTGGATCGTCCGCCATGTTTTCAATATGGCGCGCTGAAATGCCTCCTAGTGACGTATTCTACCATAATATTACGGCGCCAGATCGGATACGGCGCGTTTTTATCACAATACAGCGCCGGATTGAGAGTTTGTGTGTGATACGTCATGCTGCATCTAAGCCGAACCAAGCCCACTACGAACTCTCTATTTTTTTAGTTTCTGACCTAAAAGAGCATAACCCCCTCAATTAAAGTGTACATGAGACTACCCTTCACCCACGTAATCTACAAATACTCGTAATTTTCCACAAAAAGTGCCATCTAGTTGTTTTTTTACTCAACTATAAATCCTTTTTTTTTTTTTCGCTTTCAAGTTTGTGTTTCCGACCTTGTCACAATAAAATAGCCCTAAGTCCCTCAATTAAAGAATTAACTTTAAATTTTACTATACCGTTGATGACGACGTCAAATTTCCTATTTCAGTGTCAAAACAAATGTTGTTGCTTACATTAAATAGGCAAAATCTCTCCACATTTATTTTGTATCGTCTGGACACTCAGTATGTCTCAAAAATTATTTTACAACCAACATTTGTGAATTAAAAAAATAATTTTCTCGATTCTCACAAATCTGATCGCGTTTTTGTCACGCAAATCCCAGGGTCTCTGTGGCAGGCTGTGTCAATGTCACGCAAACACCTCTTGCGAAGGTTCAAGAATATCTGCTCCTGTTCTTTCGTTCTCGGTTACCGCTCTTTTTGACCGACTTCATGCGCGGCGAAGCCGCGCCGAAGGAAGGAGGTATACAGTTCGGTGTGTCATGGGACGACGATTTTTTTTTTTTTTTTTTTCTGTATGTTTGTACCACTAGCATTTTTTTATTCGGCCACCAATATGCCTGATTCTTCTTGAAAAGTGTTGTACAAGTATCCATAGTGGTCCCGTTTCAATCAGATTTCATTTTGCTTTGTTAAAAGTATCGAAATTTTGTGAAAATAGTTCAAAAAACGTGGTTTTCGGGAAGATTGTTCCGCATCCTCTCCCCCCGCCCGACTCCTCGAAGCCACCCACCCCCCCGCCAACCCACTCGTCCCCGCCAACCCGCCCGTCACCTCCGGCATATTCTCGGACGCCTGCCGCCCCTCAACAAATTAAAGGGGGACCACCCTCTCATTCATTGGGGACCATCTTCCCTATTTAGAGTGGAACGCTTATTTCTTCAAGATAAAGTGGATTGTGAAGCAAAATTTTAATTTCAAAAAATGATATTGAACTCAATTTTGAAATTAACTTCAACATTTCATTGAAAGACGAGTTTCCCGACTGATTGTACATTTTTTGTACATGTTTGTGTAAATTCAAATTTAAGGTCCGATTCTAAGCTTCACAAAAAATGAGATGCTTTAGGAGGGGGTTTCCGATAACCATCAAATTCCGGTAGCCTACCAAGTGGGTCTAGCACATAGCCTTCTCATCATCCAAAACATGTTGCAGCGGGCTAAAATGTGAAGTTCTAGTCCGAATCCGATGAAATTTTCAGAGATTGTACGAGTTGGCGTGTAGATGGTTTCCTATGAAAATCATTGCCCCCGGACTGATAGCCGCTGCGCATGTGCAAACGATAATTTCCTTGTAGCAGCCATCATTTCCACATTTTCCATCCGATTTCAAGAAAATTCTCAGAGATCATGCAAATTGGCATATAGATGGTCCCGATGAAAAGCATTGCCAAGGAACTGATAATAGCCACTGCGCATGCGCAAACGTGAATTCCCTGTAAGAGCTATACTTTCTACATTTTCCATCCGATTTTGATGGTATTTTCTGGGATTTTGAGCGTAGATACTCCTTGCGTGGATTTGAGTGTAGATACTCCTCTACGGATATCATCGCCCCCGTGTCACTTACGTTGAGTGAAACAGTTTGGTGCAGGAGGAAGGGAAATAACAATGCGTGTTTTTTCGCTCACCAACAGGTTCTACTTGACTTAATGCTTATCCAATGGGGCGTCCCCTGGAATGCATGCATTACTAAACAATATGTTTAGTAATTTTTTGGAGTCACTAATAACTACTTTAAACAATAATACTGTAGGTATAGGTACTAAAATAAAATGTAAAAATTAAACAATAAAGTTACCTACTACCTTCATAAAAAAACCTCAAAAAGTAATAATTAATTCCACATAAAAAAAACCATTAGTAATTAAAAAATACAAGTAAAAGATTTAAAAAAGAAAAATAGCGAAAAATGTCGAAAAAAGGTTAACGGTCGGTAACTCAAAGGATACGGACTTTAAACAAAAGTACTTGGTAGTAGGTAAATTATGTAAAATTAAAAAAATATTTAAATAATAAAAGTCGAAAAAATCTAAGTTAAAAATTAAAACGAATGATTTAAAAATTTAAACATAAGTAGGTACTTGGTAGTAGGTAAGTTATGTAAAATTAAAATAAATAAAGTCGAAAAAATTAATAAATTAAAACAAATGATTTAAAAAATTAAATTTTAGAAATAAATTTTAAAAAATCACTAAAATGTAAAAATTAAAAAATAATGAAAATACAAAAATAGTAAAATAAAAAACTTTTTAACAAAAAAACGGACCGACCTCAAAACTGATGATGGCATCCCACTAAAAAGGAAAAAATAATAACGACAACTATTTCAGATAGGTTGGTAGGTAGGTACGCAGTGAAGTCGCCGCCGTGCCCATCTGCAGAGACAAACATACACAAGTAGATTCCACTTCCATCTGGTTAGTATTACAAGATGGGTCGATAGTGCAATACAAAACATGAATGAGAGTGGGTACCTATCATTGAGGTAATGCATGTGTTCCAAAACTATTAGGTAGTACGTCACTGCTGTCGTATGAAGGAGGATGAGAGAGTGACAATAAGTGTGAATCTCAGTAAGAATATTTCCTTTGATAACAGCTGAAGACGTCTGCGTCCCCAAAAATGGCAGTTGGATAAAAATTCAACATGAGAAGGTTGTTTACTTACTTACCTACCCTTACTCCTGTTTTGTATTGCACTATTGACGCATGTTGTAACACTAACTGGTTCATTTGAGTATGAACTCATATCACAAACCCACATCATGATCTAGACAATTCTACATTCAATATGCCATACATGGAATATAAGAATAATTAGATATTATGTAATCAAAGATTGATGACGTATAATTAGATAAATAACTATTGGATACTATCTTATCAAGAGATGGTTTGTTGGAATCCCAACATTTCGTACGGGGATTCACACTTATTGTCACTCTCTCATCCTCCTTCATACGACAGCAGTGACGTACTACCTAATCGTTTTGGAACACATGCATTACCTCAATGATAGGTACCCACTCTCATTCATGTTTTGTATTGCACTATCGACCCATCTTGTAATACTAACCAGATGGAAGTGGAATCTACTTGTGTATGTTTGTCTCTGCAGATGGGCACGGCGGCGACTTCACTGCGTACCTACCTACCAACCTATCTGAAATAGTTGTCGTTATTATTTTTTCCTTTTTAGTGGGATGCCATCATCAGTTTTGAGGTCGGTCCGTTTTTTTGTTAAAAAGTTTTTCTAGCTGTCTTTTGTGATGGATGAACTGTTTATGATCCATCCGTTCAATCCAGAGATGGATCGGTCGAGGTAGAAGGTCATGAGCAGTTATCAAAGTGACACCTTATCTTTGTGCGCTTTGCGAAAAAAAATTCTCTGCCACAGTGGACCAACGCGTTTTTTCCGCGGTCAATATTTTAATTAATTAATAGTTTTGTTAGAGGAATCCTAGCTAGTTAGACTAACAAGAGATAGTTTTAGTAGACAATCCTAACTCCTAGCACACAATAACATTGAGTGAGCTTTCCTTCTACTTCTTCCATGTTGCTGGCTGTCAGCTGGGCTGGGAATACTTAAAAGGGTTATATTAGGAGCATTTCCTAGGCCGAAGCTCCTCTTTTTCCTAGGCTGGAAGAACACCCTCTTCTATGCCAGGTAGTCTAGTTCCCCCCTTCAAGCATATTATTGAGCTCCATCTACTAAAATGCCCGTTACAACGTGGAGAGAATACAGGGGAAGAGATGTTTACTAAGAACATTGCAAGAACTCTACCTTCCTACCTAAAATGTGAAAAACGGTGCTGAATTAATTGAAGTCACGGACACTACTGGAATATCCATGTTTCAAAGCCGAGTGACAGCGGATGAAAACGGAATTAATAATCTCCCCCTGAGAACACTAAACTTGCTTGTAATAAACAATAAATTATCAAAGAATTCGACTGAAACGTCACATTAATTGCAACCTGTTATTAAAGGAGATCATCATGATTCATTCTGATATGGATTTATACAAGGTTGGTCTCTTGAGGTTCATGCACCATCAAACGTGGGTGAAATTTCTCAAGTATTTTGCAATACTGTATCGAATGAGGCTGCTCTTTTAGAACGTACTCGTAAGTTCAAGAGTTATGACAAAAATGGTGTCCTCAAATTCCCAAGTAAGTCCAAAAACTATGGTTCCATCGAGGGCACAGAAATCATCGTTCGAACGGTAAATGAGAACAGTACAGTAAATAGTGGATTTTTGCGCAATAATAAGGTGATCAGGCACTAGGAATTCGCTACTAGGTTCTCTCTTCCATAATAATTCGGTTATTTACTACTAAGTATAAGTACTTCACACTTCATTCGAAAATATTATTATTGAATATCGCTTCCTAGGCACCAAATCCCTGTATGTATCCGGAAGTAATTGGATCTACTACACATGCGCAAACGTAAATAAAACCATACATAATGGCCTCACTATCTGATGGTCCGAATTTGCTTGAGTTGGGAGGGAAGTAGGGAATTGCCCTTTAGTTGTCTTACTCGTATTATGGGCGGATCGACTCAATCTTGTTATACGAATATTGTGTTCAGAAGCTCTTGCCACAACTACTTCGTCACTTTTTTTCATATGTTTTGACTATATTACTCGAAATTAAGAGTTGGAGAAATTTTACGTTTTACGTTTGTTACTTCAACTTATTTTCAAATCAGTTTTGAACTTCAGGATCTCTTTTCTCCATGTTTCATACAAAGACTTTGGCAGATTACATGCTTTGAGTCTCTTTCGATATAGCGTTGAAAATAAAAATACGTAAATGAAAAACGATACCTAAGTTGGATGGATGATGAACCAATACTTTGGGAGAAAAATTTGGATTTGTACCGAAGGTGACAGTTTTTTTCCTCTTCTTTCAATAGAAGCAGGCAAAGGTCAAAATGATCTGAGGTTGGTCTTATTCGATTCAGCAGTGATAGAAGTGATCCGATCGCAACGAAATGTAAAATGGTACACCTCAATCATTCCACCCATAAAGATTTGAGCTGCTCCGAAACAATCGTCACTTTTGTCTGTCACGTTGAACACATCAAACCGAAATTTGAAATACGATTGGTAAGAATTGTATAACCAAGTAACTGGAACGCAACAACCCATTTAACCATAGATAGTGTTGTGAAACACAAAACTAAGGAATCAAAATCAGAACCATGAACGTTCACTACGACTGATACGAGAGGAAATCAGTCGAACGTTGCCTGTGAAATGGTAGAGGCAATTAAGATAATCCACCACCACTAATCACAAAGCTTCGGCATCGAGAGAACTCGAAATCGACGATAGGCAGCATGAGGAAGGAATTCTAAATCCATGACGCAACAGGGTGATGCCTACACAGAGTAGTATCATCCAAAAATGGACGGTGCGCCTGATTTATTTAAATTCTTAATCGAAAGTAGACCTTATCCTGAGAATTTTGACAGCAGCCGTTCTCTTTTTAGATGAGTAGATCTTTTTCTATGATTTTTCAAAGTTTCGAATGTTTATGACGTCACGCCCCCCCCCTCCTGGGCGGGACCCCCGGCCCACAGTGACGTCATAAACATTCGAAGCTTTGAAAAACCATAGAAAAAGGGCTTCTCACGCTAGATGGTCGCGGTTGGTGTCAAAATTCTCAGAATGAGGTCTAGTTCAGATTAAAAATAACAATAAACAGTTTTTCCGACCCCCATTATTAAATATGCGAGAAAACGTGAACTTGGGAGTAAGATCATACATTTTACCTAAAATATTTTGAGGCATTATTTTTGCTTAGTATTTTTTTGAGACTTTTTTCAAGCTTTCTAATGATGGCTTCTTTAGTCAAGACAAATCCAAAATAAGAGGGATGGTTCAAAAGTAAGTTCAAAGAGGTCGCAAACAATCGGAATATTAAGACAAAACGCTGCAAATTATAACACAACGGTTTATTATTTTTTATTTTTATAGATCACTCGTCTGCAAAGCCACCAACCATCCAACATAAAGAAAAACATTGATCGCATTTCGGTCAGCTAAAATTTGAACGGAGATTAGGCCTCTTTTGCAATTCACACTCGTGTTTCTGATTTATCGTATGTCCAACCCTTAAATTCTCGTAGTGAGCGAACGGTTTGTCCTACAGAGCTCCGGGTGGTCTCAAAAAATTCTAAAAATTCTATAGAATCTTAAATTGAAGGAAAAACAATACCTTTATATCAAAATTTTTTTTTAGTTAGGGCGTTTTCAAAATTTCAAAATTCATTTTGGAACCCATAAAAGTGACCTACATCAACCAAAATCTTCGGGGCACAACTAGACCCCAAATGGAGCCTACATACCAAATTTCATCAAAATCGGTCCAGTGTTGCTAAGAAAGTGCCGCGTACGGAAGGCCAAATTTTTATTCGATTTTTGGATTTTACGTACCTTGAAACGTAAACCAACAAATTTTGAGGGGGTGTTAACAATTTTTTTTTCTTGGTCGATTCCAAAGGTTCATTATTGAAAATAATAACAAAAATTAAGATAATATTTATTTAAAACCGTTAAGGTGAACAACACTTCTCGATATGTGACCGTCCATGGGAAAAGGGACCTTAAGTTAAAATGGCAAAATGTTCAGGAGAGCAGTTTTAAGAAAAAATGCCAAAAAAATAGATTTTTGGGTTTTGATTGATTCTGATGCAGCAACTATCCCTCTTTATGGAGATACAGGTCGTTTGCAAGGTTATATCGATTAAATAATCGAAAAATGGAAAAAATCGAGAGAAGGTCAATCTCAACAAAAGGGACCTTAAGTTAACCACCCACCCGCTCCATAATTCATATGGAGCGGAGGAGGGGATAACTTGAGGTCCCTTTTCCCAAAGCAGTGTTTCCAACAGTTTCCAAGAGATATTATCTCTTGTTTTTCTATGATTTGGCCAGATAACGATTTTTGCTTGTTTAATTTAGAACTTGAGAGAAATAAACTGATAGGTACGAAATTTCTGCTAGGAAGAGGTAAGTAAGTGGGGATGAACCTGCGTCACTGCCAACCGGTCGCAAGACTTATGGCCCAAAAATGTTCAGATATTGGTTGTGAATGAGTACCTAATGGATGAAAAAAAAAAATTGGCTCAAAATTCCTGTTAGAACGGCGAATATTCACATTTGAACACTTGAAAAATGTTGGTAAACTTTGAGGCTTGTTTTCTCAAAACTGTGTTTTTCGAAACTCAAACTTCGAAAACTCATAACTTTTTGAAAAAAAAACGTAGAAAATGTTCAGATATTGGTTGTGAATGAGTACCTAATGGATGAAAAAAAAATTGACTCAAAATTCCTGTTAGAACGGCGAATATTCACATTTGAACACTTGAAAAATGTTGGTAAACTTTGAGGCTTGTTTTCTCGAAACTGTGTTTTTCGAAACTCAAACTTCGAAAACTCATAACTTTTTGAAAAAAAATCGTAGAAAAATTTTGAAAACACCATCGTGTTCAGCTACTCTTCTACTATTCGAAAATACCAATAACTCCATTTTCACAAAATCTAACTTAAGGTCCCTTTTCCCATGGACGGTCACATATTATCTCCACCCCAAACATTTTTGGTGCTGAGAGGACAATTTTGTAGCCATTATTTCCCTTTAACCATTATTTCATCAGTTCATCATCGTACTTGGTTAGTCATTCCTTGTTTGAGTCCTTCTCTGCCATTATGAGAGAAATCTAATTTTATTTTCAAGTCGTTCGGTTTACGAGAGAATCATAATATTCCGAACAATCTTGAAACCCATTGTTGATACGCGGTATCTGATAAAAGTTATCACCGTGATAACAAAATGGCTCTGATACTCCGCCGAGAGCACCGTCGTGTCAGCTCGCTTAATGGCACCATTATCGTTTGAATTCGAGAGAGCATTTTCATTGTTTTTTTCCCCCTTTTCAACAATCCGAACGAATAATTGAGATCGTTCGGTGTTATACAAGCACGAATTCACGCAAAACTGCATTCACCTAAAACTTTTCAGCTCAATACTGTTTTTGAATAAGATTTCGCACTCGAGGAATAATGTACTCGTAATTCAGCTGTTGTTCATTTCGAGTTTGCAACTAATTATGCTCATCCGCTGAAGAAGGTATCAGAATGCGTAGTTACCGAACACATATATCAGCATCCCATTGGGGGGAAAAATCTAAACATATTGTCGATATTTTTTTCATGCGTTCTCAATATCCAAACATTAGAAAAATTCTTCACTATTTACTGTACTTCTTCGGTTTTTCTAGGAAACTTCCAATTTAGCGGGAAAACGCGTTACATTTTTAGCTGACCGAAATACGATCGACGTTTTTCTTCATGTTGGTTGGTGGTAACAATGGCAAAGCCGTGTTCTTTACAGATGAATGATCTACAAAGAAAAAGAATAAACCTTTGTGTAATAATTTGCAACGGTTTTTTTTTTTTTTTTTTTTTTGCTCCCACAAGACTCCTCACACATTTACACTTGCACGCGCGCAACCCCCTTTGGCATAAATCAATTTCAATTTTTGGCAAACTTTTGGCATACCAATTTGAACTTAAGGCAACTCATTTTTAACTTTCGGCAAATCCATTACGTTTCGACAACTACTGGAGTCCTTGTCCACCTTCATTCCTTCTACAATGTTCAATAAAGTGTTTTTTCTCCCTCTTATTTGCACAGTTTTTCATCCTTAATTGGAACACCTACAGCATTCACGATGAATAAATCAATATTTCTCCTCGCAAAAACCTATTCACACGTAAATTGTTAATTTTTCCTATTTTCAGTGTACCGTACCAATGGAGTCCATAATCATGTTCTACTCGTCACCACAAGTACCACTTAATTAGGTACTTTGATTATGATGGTAATATCCACACAAAAATCCTAAAAACACGTTTTTGAGGGAAAAAAACGGTCTATTTTCAAGAAAATTGGACTCCTTAGAGTCGTCCGAAATTTCTGGCTAACGAAAAAAAGTGTTGCGAAAAATTCCTTGACCCCCAGCCAAAAAGACATACCCATGTCAAAATCATTCAAGAAATACCGTAACACGTAAACAAAATAGTCAACACTTCTGGAGAAGACTCGATTGAATTTTGCAGATTTTTGGATATTGAGAAGTAATGACAAAATATTAAGTTTTTTCGTTGTTTGATCGGAAGGAAGGTAGTAGGGGAAGACTATAGTTCAAGAGTGGTGTCAATAGGGCAAATAGTAGTGAAGTAGTAAACAAAAATACCCAAAAATGTCCGCCGCGATTTCCCATTAAAAACTAAATATATTGAAGTTCAGTTTGTAAACAGACAGGTGACTCAAAATTGATTAGGTTTCTTGAACTTACTTCTTGACTTTTCAAGAAGATATAATTATCGAAATATTGTAGAATTATTTGGGATTTCCTATTATTTCACCGTGAATGGAGAGATGGTAGATTTTAAACAAAATAGTCAACATTGTCAGAAGACTCGTTTGAATTTTGAAGATTTTCGGATATTGAGAAGTAATGACAAAAGATCAAGTTTTTTCGTTGTTTGATCGGAAAAAGGTAGTAGGGGAAGACTATAGTTCAAGAGTGGTGTCAATAGGGCGAATAGTAGTGAAGTAGTAAACAAAAATACCCAAAAATTCCGCCGCGATTTCCCACTCACAACTAAAAATTTTAAAGTTCAGTTTGTAAGCAGAAATTTGAAATTCGAAATTTGATTAGGTAACGTTTTATTAGGGTTTCATGAACTTCTTGGCTATTCAAGAAGATATAATTATCGAAATGTTGTACAATTATTTGGGATTTCCTGTGAATGAAGAGATGTTAAATTTCAAACAAAATAGTCAACACTGTCTGGAGAAGGCTCGTTTGAATTTTGAAGATTTTCGGATATTGAGAAGTAATTACAAAATATCAAGTTTTTCGTTGTTTGATCGGAAGGTAGTAGGGGAAGACTGTAGTTCAGAGTGGTGTCAATAGGGCAAATAGTAGTGAAAAAGTAAACAAAAATACCCAAAAATGTCCGCCGCGATTTCCCACTCACAACTAAAAATTTTAAAGTTCAGTTTGTAAGCAGAAATTTGAAATTCGAAATTTGATTAGGTAACGTTTTATTAGGGTTTCATGAACTTCTTGGCTATTCAAGAAGATATAATTATCGAAATATTGTACAATTATTTGGGATTTCCTGTGAATGGAGAGATGTTAAATTTCAAACAAAATAGTCAACACTGTCTGGAGAAGGCTCGTTTGAATTTTGAAGATTTTCGGATATTGAGAAGTAATGATAAAATATCAAGTTTTTTCGTTGTTTGATCGGAAAAAAGTAGTAGGGGAAGACTGTAGTTCAGAGTGGTGTCAATAGGGCAAATAGTAGTGAAAAAGTAAACGAAAATACCCAAAAATGTCCGCCGCGATTTCCCACTCACAACTAAAAATTTTAAAGTTCAGTTTGTAAGCAGAAATTTGAAATTCGAAATTTGATTATGTAACGTTTTATTAGGGTTTCATGAACTTCTTGGCTATTCAAGAAGATATAACTATCGAAATATTGTACAATTATTTGGGATTTCCTGTGAATGGAGAGATGTTAAATTTCAAACAAAATAGTCAACACTGTCTGGAGAACACTCGTTTGAATTTTGCCGATTTTCGGATATTGAGAAGTATTGACAAAATATCAAGTTTTTTTCGTAGTTTGATCGGAAGGAAGGTAGTAGGGGAAGACTGTAATTCAAGAGTGGGATAATCAGGCAAATAGTAGTGAAGAAGTAATCGAAAATACCCAAAAAATGTCCGCCGCGATTTCCCACTACTTAGGGTTTTGGATATGAAACAGTATTCTTCGTACCTACCTAACAACTAGATACATCTAAGTTCACTTAGTAAGCGGACAGAGAACTCAAATTTTGATTAGCTAACGTTTTATTAGGTTTCCTTGGACGTACTTCTTGGCTTTACAAAAAGATATTATGATTATCGAAATATTGTAGAATTAGTTGGAATTTCTCGTTATTTCATCGTAAATTGAGAGATGTTAAATTTTTAAAGTCCATACAAAATGGTCTAGAGATTTTTGAGGATAACCGAATCATCAGGTAGCGTAGTGAGCCCAGTGTTCTACAGTGTATGAATTTACTAGAATTTAATCAGTTTCCATACTTACCGCAAAAACTGGTCCAGAGGAAACTGGATCGAATGCAGAGATTCGAGCGGTCCTACCTACTCGAGAAACCCAGAGTCAAGCGAAACGGCTTTTGGGTAGTTAGCATTCCACCCTACAACCATGCATTTGACGACCAATTCGTTGAGTTTTACCACGGGCTGACCGTAGAAACACGACCCGGAAGAAAGCAGAACAAGAAGATCAAAATTCTACTTCAAGCATGTAAACTTCGAGCGTTATATTGGCCTCCACCAAAGAAATACAACTTCAAAACCGTAACCACAGGAAGTAAATGTACCTATTCGCGATATTGTAAGAAATATACAAAATAGTAAGTAATCTAACGGGAAAATGGGGTTTTTCAGTCAATTTATTTTCAAAAGAGTATAGCTCAGGTAATCGGGTCTGTTCGTCGAGAAAATGTTTAGAAGAGATTAGGGAGGCTAATAAAAGTTGAAGATTTGAAAGGTGGCAGCAGGGTGTGACGTAGCAAGTTGTGTGACGTATTAAGTTGCTCGCCTTCAGGCGTCAGGGAGGCCGGCCTTTTTTCAAACGTGTGTCCTCTTTAATTAATTTTCCTACAACTTGTTATTGTAACATTGGGCAAAAAGTTGGAGTATGTACAAACGTCTAAATCACACCTACAGCATTAGTTCACATTTCCTCCACTAGAGATAGTAAAGCATTTTTCCCTTGAATCAGCTGCATCGCATTAACCTTCCGGTACCCGCGCCATTTCGCTTTTCAATTCACACCGCGTGGCGGCATCCATGCCGCCCATGAAAATGAAGTTTTAACTGCCCAAAATCATTATTGTAAAGGTTGTTAACAGCTGTGTCAATATGCTAGGTAAACCACCTGAATAAAACTTACTATAATTTTATAGTTTGTATGCTCATAAACCATATAAATAGGAACCTACCTAAAATCATAAACAGCCAACTTTTTCCAATGAAATCGACATAATTGTTTCCTCAACCAAATTATCGTTATCGCAGTACAGGTGGGTTCTATATTCATTAGCGCTCCCAGGGAGGGAGGAGGGAGCATGTAAAAAAAGCCAATCAATTTTTTTATTCATGAACTTTTATTGGACTAGCCAGATTGCAACTGATGACGCTGGCGCGACGTTTGACTCGGCAAGGTGAAACCAGCGTGATTTCTGGATAAATATGGTAACTAACAAATAGCAGTAGATCCCGCCGTCCGGGAATCAAGAATGCGCGCGTAAATACGAAAACTAAGGTCGAGGCGGTACGGGTGCCGCCTACGCGTGTACCGGAAGGTTAACTCAAGCTTTGCCAGAATAGGTAACTGAGCTTATCTCATCTGATTCAAAGGAAAAACGCTTTATTATCCCTAGCGGAGGATTCATGAACTAATGCTGTAGGTGTGATTTAGACGCTCGTGGGGTATGTCGATATGAAAATTCTAATGGTTTCAGGAGAAGGAAAAAACTCTTGCTTTGGATCTGCATGCAAGGTAGCTATAGGTCTGCCACAGAAACTTTGCATCCCTTTGGCGCATTCTGCTGGAGAACATAGAACTACTTATCTCTTATTATCAAGCAAATTTCCGCGTGTAATATTTTTTCGCGAATTTCTCCCCTTAAAAGTGACATGATTCCCCTCCTACTGCAGATTGAAGTTCGAGCATTTCCGAAATTGAAATTCCGTGGCACAACACGAACATCAAATTTCTCTAGGCTCCAACTTCCGTGTCAAGGTTTTACCATGGAAGGTTGACTCAATCGGTATAGTTCTCGGATCTGCCACCTAGGGGGCGCCACACGGATGGAAAATTTTGTGGTAGACCTATAAACGTGTTGATAACACTTGTTGTCTTAACCGTTGTTCATAACAAGTGTTGCTCAACTTGACATTGAAAAATTCCCGTGGTTCGAACGAAAAAAGAGGACCACAGCACTAGATTCCAATGTTTTTCGTATCACAAGTTGTCTCTTAACCATCGCTGTGTTTTCAATGGTGCTGAATCCAAATTTGTGGTCAAAAACCTCAATTTCCGACCCATTGAGGAATCAATATTTCAATGAAGAGGAAAAAGTTCAGAGAAAGGTATAAAAAAAAAAGGTTTGTTGTATCGTCCACGAAAATAATGAGTTAGGTGCCCAAAGTTGAATTGTGAATGTGTACTAGGTAAGGTGTAGTGAAAGAAGTATGATTGTATCTGAAAATTGGTACACACGTTGCTGACGCTACCTACCACGCTACAATTGATTTTTGGCACTTGAATACACCAAATAGGGCCTGTAATAGGTAACGATGATTTGGGACTTTAGTATCCATGCCATTTATAATATCCTAAACAATAAATCATATTTAGATGCAGGTGACGGGTAACCTAGAACAATCATTCTCTAACTTCATCTAGATTTGAAAAAAAGGAGAACTCGTCCAAAAATGGTGGAACGCGCCAAAAATGTTGTCCGAACTGACGTACTCAATTGGGAGGGAATTTCGTCGAATGCAACCAAGAATAGTCACTGAAAAATATATTACGGTCAAGTTCTTCCTAATATCCAAGACAAATTCAGATTTTTCCAAAAAAAATTTCAGAATTTTTTCCGAAATGGAATTTTTTAATGGAATTTTCTTCTTCAGAAATGGAAAATTCTGAAACTATTTTGGAAAAATCTAAATTTGACTTGGAAAATTTTGTATTTGACTTGGAAAGTTTTGAAATTGAATTGAAAAGTTCTGAAACTGGACTGGAAAGTTCTGAATATGGTTTGAAAATTTCCGAAATTGGTCTGGAAAATTCCGGATTGGACTTGGAATTCCTATAATATAGTCTGATCTAATATATAATTCGAATCCTGGAATTGTG
Organism: Apolygus lucorum; assembly: GCA_009739505.2. Lineage (NCBI taxonomy): Eukaryota > Metazoa > Arthropoda > Insecta > Hemiptera > Miridae > Apolygus > Apolygus lucorum. Next base: position 12,155,933 of record CM019170.2, read on the forward strand.
AGCGGTAGTGGTAGGGATTTAAAAACAGCTGATTCCAGGTTGGAGTATTTTCTCCAGCATGCAGGGAACGCATCCAAACAGACGAAATAATTCGATGCCAAGAAAACAACATAGTGTGCATACAATATTCTTGGTTTGTTCAGAGCAGTTCTGAAAGGTTCGGAGAAGCCCAGAAGAGTTCTGAGGAGTCCAAGCGCCTCTATCCCCTCCCCTTTCCAATTCCGGTTTGGTTCTGAACTTTTTCCAGACTGCTTCTCTGAACAGACCATCAGAGGACTTTATCTTGGTTTGCCCAAAGAGCTGGCAGGCGTAAGAATTCAATGACTGAAAAAAGTTGGATGGTTTTTGCTTCTCCGAAATTCTCCATGCTTTGGATGCAGGTCGGAATCCTTCAAAATTTTGTCAAACCCAAATTTGATTGGTTTTTATACGCAAAAGAGGTTGAGTCGATATTGGATAAGTTTTTACAAAGAAAGTGATACGAACGACAAACCTTCTGGATGTTAATCTCCTGGATACCTATCCAATACCTCAAAACTAGTTGAGGCCCCCCCCCCCCCCCTACACCGTGGAGAAAGTTAATCCAATAGCCACCATTTTAGGACGAGTTTCCTCCGAGTAAATTTCCAACTATGACAAATTGAGTTCAGGTTGAACGGTGTAGATAAGGAGCAAATACACAAAGAAGGAATACGGAAGAAAGAAGCGTTTCCATATAACATTCTGCCTGCATGCAAGTCAACAAATTTTCAGCTCCACCCTTAGACGCAATATTCGAAGTGAACGTTTTGGGATGAAAATGTTGAGTACATAGTCAACACAAATTCCCCGGATTTTTTGTAAGAAGAAGTGGAGTAAGAGTGTGAGAGGCACCCAGGACACAGGGACAGGATTCAATGGCTTAATCCATGAGAAACGTTTCCTTCAGTGTTGAAAGAATTGAGCCGCGGGCAACACAGAAATAGCGTCGAATGAGACCAAGCCCTTGTAGAGCTTTGAAATGAGTGAACAATTCCAATACCAGGAAATCCCCCAAGCAATAAATAGGAAGCTGCAACGAATTTAAAAGTGGAAAATTTCACAATTAAAAAGTAATTTTAGAACATTTTTTCTGGAAAAAAGTAATTTTACACCTATAATCAACGAACATAACTTTTTCGTAAACCTTGGTAAGTTTTTTTTAAATTTAACAATTTTCTATGAAATTTTAACTTTTACACGTAGGTATTAATATTTCCATTAAATAAACGCCCTGGATAAAAATGACCCTGCAAAATTAATGAATAATAACTAATAACCTTTATAATAAAAAACATTTTGAAACATTTAGATTAGGAAGCACATTGTTCTTATTGTAAATTTCGATTGACTCAAGCTTTTATTCACTGAATTATTAGGGGTACTCACTAAATTCTTTACGAGGCATCGCCTTTACGATCGGTTCATCTGTATAAAAAGTTGTATTGCCCAAATGCTCAGCGTCAATGATGATTAGATGAAAAATATACGTAGGGGTATTACATACATATAGCGACGAAATCCTGAAACCTTCAAACGAAGTGCAGGCGTTGTAGAATTTGTAAGACGGTTATGAACACAATTTAGAATGTTACAATTCCCAAATTCAGCACAAAAAACCCGAAACAGAGTCAGTACAAGTTAACAGAAACTGCACAAAATTAAATCCCGAGTTAGTTAGAATAACGTCGAGCCGCAGACGTTTTCGTGGACGTAACAAAGCAGAAAAAAGTAGGAAGGAAGAATCGATGGTAAAAATAGTGGGAGATCACATTAATCCCCACCGTCCCGTTTTTAACACGATTCGCCCTACGGCAAGCATTAACAAATATTCAACGCCCTAAACCAGGAAATTACCTCGCATCTGCTTGCAAGTTATCCTAACTAAGGAAAATGGAACTTTGATTTCCGAAGGTGCATCAGAAAAAGCCTAATCAAGACATCAAGAAATTGATTTGACGTTATTACGTAATGAATAATGATTGCCTAATGGTCGTTTTTTTAATGAACGACGTTGATTGCTACAAACCTGCGTTCCGAATTTCAATAGTTTGAAGTTGTAGGTGAGTCATGCCATGGGAAATGAATTATTTAAATTTCCTTTGAAAGGAAAATACCCAAATGCGTAAATCCAAAAGCAGAACAATTAAAAGAGCTTAACGCCAATGAAGGTTCCCACACTGATGATTTGAGACCTTTGATTATTCCGAAGATTTCACGCAGATGGCGAAGCTCAGCTGAGCGCACCATTCGCACCCCTATGTTAGCGAAAAGTGAACCATGAAATAATGAAGAAAAAACAAACGAATAAGTCGTATACAAAGTCACCAAACAGCTGATAATCGAAAAGGTGGGGGAATTACGTGTTTGTGAAAGAAAGAAACACTAGACGTTAGGTGTCGGACCAGCGCTAGTTCTCCCTGGCTCCACAGGGAGCGCAGGATAATGAGGAATTTCACCGAATTCTGTTTGTATTTTTCCTGAATATTTAATGGTGTGGGATAGATGAAAATCGGGCTGATTTCGGAAAATAAGTCTCCTGTTATTTTTGGGAGACAATCAAAATTTTTGATTTCCAAACTAACCGGGAAAACGGACGTGCAGCGGGAACGCTCGCTGATTGGGCTGTTCAGATCGCCGTCTCCTCCCAGTGTTGCCCATTGGGACGACGAAATCGTGTTTTCTAAGAGAAAAGTTATCAAACAAAAACAGGGGAAACCTAATTTTCCCCATCTTGCTTTTTCTATTTTTTTCTTCAGTTTTTCGATTTCGAACTTTACTGTTTCGTGAAATTTTGCATCTGGGGACTATAGATTTCTCGATCTCAGCGCTTCAAGCGGCCATAAATGAACTATTCCAGGATGACGTCATTTTCCCGCGTTTTTTAAACATTCGTATTTTCTCAACTGTTTTGTTTATTCGTAAATTAGGAAGTCCGAGCTGAAAGTTTGCTTTAGGAGGTTTTATGAGGTGCTGAATCCGATTTTGGGGTCAAAAATAGGAAATTCCGACATGGTGAAATTCCTCATTGGGATGACCGATGTTACCGATAATTGGAGCACAAAAACCAGTCAACCGCCAATTTATCGTTATTAGATAAAATTGCATTAATCTGTAAATTATTATTATCTATAACCAAGAAGACTAAGCGCCCTTTGTATCATTTTACACATTGTACAATGGTACCTAATGATTGCTTTATTACATAACTCTTTTATAACTTCATCTTCATAGCTTGCCCATACATTGCGAATTCATTAATTAAGCTGTTTCAACGAAAGAGATAGCTATGCAAATGCTTTATACGAAACAGTAAAATGAGGCACTCGCAGTTGCTCCAGGGAAATATATACATAAATCCAAACTAATCACCAATATTCATGTGTCGTTTGTTTGGTTACTTTTTCATAGTGTTTCGTAGGGAATTGTGAAATTCAAAATGCCTTCTTTAGTCGCTTAGTAAGTACCTATATGAGGAAATAGTTCGATTTTCTAACAAAAGGAGGGCGCAAGTACTTAAAGAAATCGATTCTACTAAGCGAGATGAATCCTTTTGTATTGTAGATACGACAGGTATTTTGTCACTTGAGAGATATTTTCGCATAACGCGGTCCAATTGATGTTAAAGCCTGATTAACAAGACTTTGATAGGTTTGAGATCAAGATAAGAAAAAATGTCTATAATTTGCCTCTGCTGCTCTCTCGGGGCTGTCTAGTCAATCACTCATTAACACCAAATTTATCGGTAACATCGGTCATTCCAATTATCCTGCGCTCCCTGTGGGGCCATGGGGAACTAGCGCTGGACCGACACCTAACGTCTAGTGAAAGAAACAGACTTCTATTCACAGGATGAATAGAAAAAGTCATATTTCTACTAGGGATGGCATATCGAATGAAACATATCGATATACGGATCAAATGATCAATACCTTCGATATATCGGAGAAAATACATCGATAATTCGATTTATCGACAAATCTACTTGGAAAAACTTGGTGAAGTAAGTAGGTAAGTGAATTGAAACGTTCTAACATTATTTTGGGAGAAATATATCGATATACTCGATATTATCGGAAAATCTGATTGGAAAAACTGGTTGAAGTACTCTAAAACGTTACTAAGTAGGTAAGTAAAGTAAGCAACCACTTCAAGTTGAATTTTCGTCGCGGACGTCATCAGCTGACTTCCAAAGGGAAGATCAGAATTCTTTTTTATGGCTCATGGCTTCCCATTGCCTCACCACCTTGGGTTATGACGAGGGGCGCGATGAGAGCCGCGAACGGTCGAAAAAGCGCCCGGCACCCGAGATTTGAACTCACAATCTCCCGCAAGGATCGGTGTCTCGGACCTAGAAATGCGTCGGCGAACGAGCTAGGCTATCCGCACCCCACGTTACTGAGTATGAATGATCGAAATTCATAGTTCAAAAACCGAAAAATTGCGAAAATTTACGGTTTCTGGGCACTACCTATGTCAGTAGCACAGGGTTTTCGGGGTTGGAAATTTGGGGATAAACTACCCTAAGGGGTCCTAAGTACATAAATATAAAAATCGTGGATACCGTCGCCATAGCAATTTCAAAAATTATAAATTGACTGGGGTATACTGAAGGCGTGGTCCTTCGAAATTGGTAGGTAGTTTTAATCTAGAGGCGCCTCATTACTTTTGGCTCAAGTCGAATATAATTGAGCCTTAAGCACCACTGTAGGTGTAAACTTATGGGGACAAAGGTCGTGGGGGCGTCGTTGTTTGGCGGTGGACTTTGGACCGACCTCTGCGGGGATCGTGGGTTCAAGGCTCATCGCCGGCAGCGTGCGTTTTTCGGCGGCTGGGGCTCTCATCGCCCCCCTCGTCCGAACCCAGGGCGTTGAGGCAATGGGAAGCCATGAGCGAAACCATCAGAACAAATTCTGATCTTCCCTTTGGAAGACGCCAGGAATGGCAGTCGGACGAAAATCCAAACTGGAATGGTTGTTTACTTCACTAAACCTATGTTCACAATCATTTTTGAGCTGAAGTCAATAGTTTGAAATCAAGCCATCACATAGGTACTAACAAAATTTGGAATAATATTACTTCATGTTTTTACAGGTACGGTCCCTTCCATTCACTTTAATATGCAATTTTTACATGTTGAAAACAAGTCGCAATATTATCGGTAAATTTATCGCTATTGACCGATTCTATCGATCCTCTATATCGATATATCGTTGTCATCCCCGATTTCTACTCCTTGATGGATCCAAAAAAACATGTCTAGAAGAAGATATCTTTACGAAAGATCCTAGCGAGAAAATGATTTGATTGTCCCCTCCCATCTACTGAGAACTGAGATACCTGTAGTTTATATTAATTGCGTGATCTATATCAATTAACAACTGCACCTTTTCATCGGGTTGAGATGTGATGTTAACTCGATAAGAAATGAATAAACAACTGGTGTTAGCTGGTTTGATGAACCTGTTCCCGAGAGATTATCTGGATAGATGACCACTCGAGGGCGGTATCGCAAGTCTTGATAATTTTTCGGGCTGGGCCGTCGATGGACCGCGATCTACTTAACCCATAACATGGCAATGTAGATTGAAAGCCACATCAGTCTTCCCATGGTTTATCAAAAAATGAGAAAATTCCAAAACATGATAGTTAAATTTTCGATATTTGAAGACAAATCTCGCTTAACTACCTTAATTTCTTATTAATTTGGGTGGAAATGGTTTGTATTTACCCAATTTCTAGAATTGATCTCAATATCGAGTTTGATGAAGGTTCTGGTTAAATTAATCATGAGTATCCGTACCTTGGCACTGTATCTTTATAATGGCCCGATCTATCGATATCTTAGCATTGTAGCTTCAAAGCTCAGTAATGACTTTTGTCATGGCCTAAGGCCATGTTTCATAGCAGTTTCCCCTTGTTTGTTAGCGAATTTGGGACCAATTGAAAGAATATTGGGAGACCTGCGTTTTCCTTGCCAATATGGGTTAAGCGGGTGAGGCAGTAAGGAGCCATGAGCGAAATCATCAGAACCAATAGAGATCTTCTCTTTGGAAGACAGCTGATGACGTCCGCGACGCCAGGAATGGCAGTTGGACTAAAGACCAACCTGAGATGGTTGTTGACTTCACACATTTGTGAGAGGAAATTAAGTCACTAAGGTACCTAAAACTTTCGATTTAAATACTACCCCAACAAACCTACGAGAAAGAAATCATACAGAAATGTCAAAAAAGTAGTCACCAGCCAATCTGGACCCAATTTTGGACTGGACCTTTCAAACCAGTACCTAAGTAACCACAGTTTGGGGGATTCAGTTGCGTGTGATTTTGTGTGGACTGGAAATTGGTAACGGTGTGATGTTTGTAAACTAAGGAAGACTAAGGAGAAAAGGGAAAAAAACTAATGAAAGAAAAATGAAATAGAAAGAAATGAAAGGAAAAAACCAAATTGAAGGATGAGAAATACGTACACTCTTGAAGTATTCAGTTCGACAACATGTCTCAGAAATTCTTGGTGACGTCGGGTCGGCGATTCTGGGCAGTTCTGGTTTACGGAAGGGAGGGTGACTGCAGCTGGGGTTTTGACAACTAACCTATCACAGTCGGAATCTTCATCTCCGCCATTGAGATCACCGACGCCAATGCCTTCGTAATCATAAGAAGCGACGTGCTCTGTGGAGACGACGCATTCTTCTTTGCCGACCTCCAAGTTTTCGAAACCCTCTTCGGGAAACTCCTCTTCCTCTGTGTCTTTCCTCCAGCCTTTGATGTTGATGTGGATGCTTTTGAGGTGGTCCTATAACAGGTGGATTATTATGAAGCTGAGAATATTTGGTCATCAAATACGCAACTGAAGGTATTTCTAGTAAGTCTGGGCCTTCCTAGGATCTATCCTAAATCCACCTGCTGACTTGACACATTTGAAGTAAAAATTATCATATTTTCATTCACATAATAGATTTGCAATGTTGGCTTATCTTCTTCCACAATCTGGATATTAGGTAACTGATAACAGTCTACTTCTAGCCAAACCCAAAACTAAAACCCTCAAACTACAACTCACATCTGCATCATCTGGAAGTTCGTCTGGAGAATTGATGAATCTCTGGAGAGCCCTCTCGGATTTGGAGGCAACTTCGCGGAAGTTGTGAAGAGCGTCCAACTTGTTGTTGCAGACCTCGCAGATGACGCAAGGGAGACCATCGTCTTCGGACAACGACTGCAACAACAGAAACATATAAATTGAGTGCGCCGTGACAAGTGGGTATTTGGATAACTTATTGCAATACGCTGAAGAAAATTCAATTGCGTTAGAGAAGTGTCTGTTCTCGTTGTATCTTTCTACACATGGATGGCAGGGCCCTATCAAAAGACAGAGTTGTCCAGCGAATCCCCGAAAAAAAATGCCTCATGTTTTCCAGGTTTTCCAGGGTAAATTTTCGTTTATTTCCAAAGTTATAAATCAACTAAAATATAAATAAATGTGATCATAATTTTTTTAAATACAGGTTTTCAAGATTATTTCGAAATGAAAAAGCACTAAAAATCTGGCAAATAAAAATAAATAAATTTAATGGTTGTGGCACCATTTCTCATATCACATTCCTCATATCACTTTCCTCGTATCATTAAACCGATCGTATAGAAAGATGATACGATGATTGCAGCTGATTTCAAAACTACAATCTTCAAGTACCTTCCATTACCCTCATAGGGGACCATTTCCACGTCACCGCACCATTCCTGAAAACTTCTTCAAAATCAGATGGTTAATATAGAAGTTTTGGATGTTACAAGGTTTTTACGTCTGTAGATTTTCCCGGATTTCCAGGTAGCTGGACACCCTGAAAGAGGAATAAGCAGGACGTTGAGGGTGCCTATCCCTTCTTAGAACTTGCTACGTTCCTTATAATTTCATACTGTTACCACCAGTTACAAACGATGTTGAGCCAAAAGTGGTAAGGAAGGAGGTTTTGTAGAGACAGACTTCGCTATTCAAATTCACTACAAATTTGAGCTAAATTGGACCGGTAGATGGTGCAAAAATGACGAGTATTCATCATTTTAATGGAAATTCTAACTAAAAGATTGATAAGTCTCAAAACAACAGGGGATTAATCCATCAGTAAAATTGAGCGGGAGAGTCGGTATGTGAAGAAATTCAGATAGGCGCAGGCCTGGAGCACTTGATCAAGTCAGCTTTTAAATCCTTCCCTAAAGAATCAACCTTTTTACCACAATATTCGTCTCTCAATTGAAAGAATTGGCATTATTTCGTTAGATGTGGATTAGATGACATCATCCCCCCCCCCCCCCCCCGATTGATAGTAGCCGCTACGCATGCGCAAACGTGAATTCCTTGTAACTGCCATGACTTCAACATTTTCTATCCGATTTCAATAAAATTTGCATGGATTATGCGGATTAGGTTGGCCTTAAAATGGGGGATGCGCCTTGATTTTTTTAAGATTTTTAATCGAAAAAAGACTACATCCTGAGAATTTTGGTACCAACCGCGACGTTCTAGCGTGAGTAGATCTGTTTCTATGATTTTTCGAAGTTTCGACCATTTATGACGTCACGCGCCCCTCTCGCCTGGGCGGGACCCCCCAACCCACTGTGACGTCATAAACGGTCGAAACTTTAAAAATTCATAGGAAAAGATTTACACACGCTAGAAGGTCGCGGTTGGTACCAAAATTCTCAGAATGAGGTCTACCTTAGATTAAAAATAACAATAAACAGTTTTTCCTACCCAGGCACACACCCTATTGACAGTAGTCTCTGCGCATGCGCAAACATAAAATCCTTGTAACGGCCATAACACTCACATTTTTCATCCGAATTTGATGAAATTTTCTAGGATTGTTCTGATTGGCGTGTGGATGGTCCCCTATGAAAATCATCTCCCCAGACCGATAGTAGTTGCTGTGCATGCGCAAACGTGAATTCCTTGTAACGGCCATAAATTCTACATTTTTCATCCGGTTTCGACGAAATTTCTCAGGATTGTTCAGATTAGGGTGTAGATGGTCCCCTATGAGGGTAGTGGAAGGTACTTAGAGATTGGTGTTTTGAGATTAACTACTATGCATCGGATCATCTGTACAATCGGGTTGTGGATACGAGGAAGCTATGTGTCACACCCATTTGGCAGACGTTTTCTCATCACAATAATTTTAAATTCTTTTTCCAGTTAAAAACTGCATTTTTATGTCTTACTCATTCATTGCTTTAATCGTGTTCATTTATTGTTTTTCCTTGGTTTTTTAAAGGATTTATCGAACATCAGCGCTATTTGGGTTATTATTTTCAATAATGAACCATTGGAATCGAGCAACAGGAAAATTATCCCCTCCCGCCCTCAAAATTTGATGGTTTACGATTCAAGGTTATGTAGAATCCAATAATCGAATACAAATTTCTGGGCAGAACTAAAATAAGCCGTTGTGTAACAATTTGCAGCGTTTTTCATCGCATGTTCACCTCTACAATAAATACGAGCCACTGAGCCGTTTAAAAGCTCTTTTGAATGAGCGGAGCGCTCAGAGCCGTTCTTCTTGGTGAGCCGTTTTACCCATCTCTACATTTGAATCGATGAGAATAAAAAACGCTGCAAATTATTACACAACGGTTTATTATTTTTATATAGATCACTCGTCTACAAAATCACCAACCATCCAATATGAAGAGAAAAAGAAAAAAAAAAAAAATCAAAAAAAAAAAAATAATAAAAAAAAAATCATAATCACCAACCATTGATTGCATTTTGGTCAGCTCTAATTTGAACGGAGATTAGGCCTCTTTTGCGATTCACACTCGTGTTTTGATTTATATATATATATATATATATATTCCAATATAAACCCTTAAATTTTCGTAGGGAGCGAACGGTTTGTCCTACAGAGCTCCGCGTGGTCTCAAAAAATTCTAAAAATTCTATAGAATCTTAAATTGAAGGAAAAACAATACCTTTATATCAAACTTTTTGAGTTAGGGCGTTTTCAAAATTTCAAATTTGATTTTGGAACCCTTAGGAGTGACCTACATCAACCAAAAGCTTCGGGGCACAACTAGACCCCAAATGGAGCCTACATACCAAATTTCATCAAAATCGGTCAATGCTAAGTGGCAAAAGTGCCGCGTACGGCGGACGGATGGCCAAATTTTTATTCGATTTTTGGATTCTACGTACCTTGAAACGTAAACCATCAAATTTTGAGGGGGTGTTAAAATTTTTTTTTTCTTGGTCGATTCCAAAGGTTCATTATTGAAAATAATAAACCAACAGTACAAGTCCATTTTTGACGATTGTTGAAAAATGGCTTTTTGTAGGTTTTAACCAGTAGAACTACGCATTGAGCACAAGAGCAGTATGCTAACCACACTCGAAAGTATAATATCTGATAAATTGATCAATCCTTAAACACACTGAGAGTGATTCATTCATACAAGAACCAAACCTTTGACACCTGATATCTCGATAAGCTGATTGGGGACATGTACTGTTGTCATTCTCATCGATTCATTTATAGTACATACTCAAATAGTTGTGTTTTCATATTAAAAACAAAACTGAACTATTTTCGACGCGGATGAGATGTTTCATTTCAATCAGGGGAATATGTTGTAACGTACTTTTAAGACGATGACGTCAGTTACATTGAGTAGAGATTATCAAACGTTATCGAAAATTAAGTAACCGAGTAGAGATTGTTGTAGTCATTGATGAGGAAAACAACTTCTAGTTGATGTGATTTCGACGTCATCATTTCAGTACTCCAAAACAGAAATACTGCAGAATATGTGACATTTGGTTTCCCCCATATTGTTATGAAAATGGCAGGACATGGCCAAAATGCGGTCATCCTGAGTTGAGGAAGCCACCGCGAAGCTCCAAATAACCCATCAGAATAACGAGATTAAAATGAAAGTGCCCTTTTATATCTGAAGGTTTTAGTTCAGTATTTGTGGAAAGCTTTCACGAACACCTGAGACCTTGTTCGATCGCCGTTGCGTCATCCCGTGAAGGGGGTTTCCGAGCCCACAAACAAGAGATACCATCTGACTTATCTCCGCCATGATCAAAAAGCCCGCTACGTTCTCAGAATCGGCATTGAAAACAGCGTCGGAGTACGACCGTATTTTTCAAAGAACTTGGCGGTTAGTTTCCAGTTAGTACTAGTAGTTATTTTCCCATTTCACTGCACGAAATGAAGGAGGAAATCACGTCGATTCTACAATATTTTGAAACGAATTAAGAAAGTCGAGATTCTGAGAAAGTTATGACTATCAATATTTTATGACCGTACCTAAAGCCGATTGAAAAAAAAAACATTGTCATAGTTCTGTCTGCAGTTGGAAAAATCAACATTGCCGTGTAATTAACTTGCCACAGAGAGAATTTTTATAAATTTTCGGATCAAATTGTCCACTATTTCAATGAAATGTTCAGGGGTTTGGAGTCTGGATTATGTTCACAGAAGTCAGATTTTAAACTATGCGTGGATGGTAATTCCTGATTATCCGATCATAATAATTATGATGAATTATAGGTACCTATTCAATTATTGGTACCTACATAGAAATATGAGTCTAGCCTCCAACAATCCTTGTCGGGTTTCAGCCCTATCTCCCGCCGCTTCAACAAACTACCATTCCTGATTCCCACAACTACCATTCTAAAGATTGTTGTCTCGAAATCGTTTTCGTTTCTCATATTTCCACAACATGAACCAGTGACGATCAGCTTTGTAATTGAATGACTTTGGGCACATTTCGCAACATAAAACGACACTTGGCATCATTTTCACGTCCATAACTGTTCAGAGAGAAAAGAATAAGAGAAACGAAAACGATAACGAGACAACAATCTTTAGAATGGTAGTTGTGGTAATCAGGAATGATAGTTCGTTGAAGTGGCGGGAGGTAGCGCTGAAACCCGACAAGGATTGTTGGCAGTGTTGCCAAGTTGGGGGTTTCCCCCCAAATTTGGGTTTTTTTTTCTAGACGGGGGGGATTTGGGGGGAGAAATTTTTTGGGGGTTTTTACCGACGAGTCGGGGGGATTTGGGGAGAATAAAAATGAATCAGCAATTAAAATAGCAGCAGGTAATATATATATTCAATGGAGTGAAAAACCACCGAATTTACCAATGTCTATCGTGGGCTCAATGGGACTATAATTTTGGAGTTTTGGAGGACAAACTTTGTCTCTACTCTTTTTCGATCTTTCATATTTCGCAAGCACACACACTGATAAATTCTTAAAGTTTATTCGTCCGTTCGCGCTCGTTAGCAAGTTCGTTATTAGCAAACTTGAAGTTTTGAAGAAATTGAGAAGGTTTTGGAGATGGGAGTCGAATGCAACCTCTCTGTTTGACATTTTGATTTTTAGTACAAAAAAGTACCCTACCTGAAGAAACTAATTTATTTTTTAAAATGTTTTTAATGTTTTTTTAAAACTTTTATGACCTGAAACATATATCGCTACTACAATAATTGCATTGTCTTCAAGATCCACTCCGCCCTCGAATCATTAATAAATTACAATCTACTACTAAAAAAAAATTGCATTGTATTCATTGATATTTTTATTTCATCCTTAACTTTTAGGGTTTTTCTTTTTTGGGGGATTTGGGGGTTTTTCGAGGTTGGCTCAGGGGGTTTTGGTAGCCGCTTGTTGGCAACACTGATTGTTGGGGGCTTGACTCCCATCATGGAAATTACCTATAACGAACGTTGGTGCTCTACTACCCTTTGAGATGAGGGAAATCGGGCAAACAGGTACTGAGACGATAGATGTCACTGGCACAATTCATAGGGGACCATCCAGTCCCAAATTCTTCAAGATCTAATCGAAATATACATTTTATTTTGCTCATTGCGGACATACAAATGGACAACGAGTAAAATTCGCTAATTGCGGGCAGCAATTTTGATTTTGGAGGGAATTCTTTTCCTCTTATTTTTTAGAGATGATACTTAAGATTCTTAAGTTAAGAATGCTTCTGGTATGTTCTTAAGGTAAAAACAGAAGCAAATGACTCAAATAAAGTATACTTAATTTCTAAGTTTTGGACAGTCTAGAACAAATCGAGGATATGTGTACCTAAATCAGAAAAGGGCAAAACTATAATAACTTTTGGTCCGATCTGTTTGAAATTTTCAGGGATTATGCGGTTAAGGCTCACGACAGCCCCCTTTGAATTTGTTTCGAATTTCTTTTTTTTTTAAATTTTCCCTTCTCGCATGAGTCTACCTAAAATCTCCAAATCCTTTTTCTCGCGAGGAGGGTAAATTATAAGTTCGAAGTGATTTGATAGGTAGATGTGATTGATTTGAAACAATTTAACCCTTAATATCCTGAAGTATCTTTTCGGAAGTCCGATTTTTTAAACATTCTACAACACTGTTCAACCATTTTTAAGACAAAACCGATATTCTTGTGGCTAGCTTGATACTCCAACTATTGTCTATACAATACACCATCCGACCCTCTGACTTAAGACATCCACCATTGAAAAATCGAAATTTTCCGCTATTCTTGGATGCTTCCAGCCACAACTCTTACTTCATCAACATCTCGGGTTGTTTTTCTGTAAGATTTAAAATTAAATCTCTCAGAATAGTTGTTATATACCCGAACTAATTCATGAAACTGATCTTCACTGTCCCCCAGTTCATGGTGGAGGCAGGTCTGATCTGAAGAGACTACTGAAGGGGGAGGTCTTATTGAGCTAACAATTTTAGTTTTTATTTTTTGTTTCAGAATAAAAAGCTGCTGGTTCCGTCCAGTCATAATTGGATAGAATGTCTCCTAAGTATATATTTTTAAAATAACGATAGCCAACCCCCCCCCCCCCTTCCAGATAATATTCTTCACTTTTCATCAAATTAAGAAACTTCACATAAATCCCGATGAAAACTAGCAATTCTATGGCATTGGTAGGCCAAAATACACCAAAATCTTGAAAAACATCCTAAAATACATTTTTTTGAACAAATGGGAAATTAAGGGTTAAGCAGTAGGTAGAAAAATACCGAAAACGATCAAATAACATCGAAATTCTTCGATCGTTGAATAGGTAATGGACGCCAATATTGTCAACATTGCACAATCGGGATTGCACCAATATTGACCGAAATTGCATAATCGGTCCACAACATACCGTATGGAAGTTGAACCAAAATGTGTGAGGTAGGTATAAGGTTTTATTATTAAATCAATAATTAATTACATAATAATTTCACAATACAGAACGTTCATTTCAATAATTTCGTGGATTTCAATAATTCATGTGGACGCGTTGGAATCGAACTAGAATAGAGATGATCCGTGTCAGTAACCCCCGGAGCCAGTCAAGGTCAAGCGAAAAAAAGGAATCAAGTTCCATGTTTAGGGAGGTGAAAATCCGAATAAACGTAAAATCGAAACAGGAGGAGGGTTCATGAGAAAGAAAAATAATGTTTTTACGTCCCGAACAAAAATAAAAAACACTGATAGCAAGTTGAGAGATAAGACCCCAAACGACGCGAGGAAAACATGACCACCTAATCACGGTAATCACCCGACACAAGCTATAAAATTTGGTCGGAAAGTTCACACGAAGAAAACATAAAGGGAGTTGGGAAATGGGTAGGGTATTACGAAATTCGGAATTAGGATTGTTGTAAATGAAGGAAAATGAGATTCAAGAATGAGTAACATCGGGAAAAGAGGTCATCGGGAGCGAAGCTTGGCGAGCTGTAGAGAAATATGGCATGTGGTGGCGTTGCAGGCAGCCATTATCATCCACAGACTTTCTATTTCAGGACAAAGCCCTCGATCGGTGTGGCCTCCCAACCACGCATAAATACACGTCCAATATGATCTAAATGCGAACTGAACGTTCGAATTTGCCAGTTAACTAATAAATAAGCGTCCTTGCGCGTGTTAACATCAGGTAAAACCTTATCAATTCATCTTATCTGACTATCTAAGAAAATGGGCCATGGCGTTGATAAAATAATCTCTAGTGATATTGATAGGCGAGAAAACGAGGGGTTTAGTTGTGAGAAGAACGATGAGTAATAAAACTCACCAATATGGGAAGACAGGAAGCGATTTTCTTCTCCAAATGTCGGCGTGCACCTTCTTCGTCGAAAATAGATAACTTAGCACCGTCTCGGGATAAACAAAGGCGACATAGCTCGTAGAACTTTTCCGGGACCGTACCCATGTTTTTCGACAAAAAATCAACTGGAAACTTATATCAACTCAGGAGGGGGGTTTCGGTAGTCAACGGAAAACGAAAAAATGAAAGATTGAGCCCTCAAAACGCGATTGATAAGCATTTGTTTGTATCCCAAACCATGATCGGAACGCAACACGGCACCATACCATTCCCCCACTTTACCGCAATCTACACAAAACACATTCCGCTGCCCCGTCGGAACGAAGGGCCACTTTTCCACGGCCTTCTATATCGATATCGCTACATTTTGACTGTTTTAACGACTTAAAAGCCTCTATTTCGATCAGAATTATATTTTTACTGTTTAAAATATTTTTTCCGAATGGAAGAAGTTCATTTTGCAAGAAAAAAAGTTAATTTTGAGATATATTTTTGCCACGATTACCACTTTTGATTAATACAAAAGGCTGTGTACGGAGCTTCGAATGACCTTGGCGCGTTCGTAGTTTCCTTCTCAACCTTTGCAATTTTTTTTATTTTTGTGAAGTCACCCTCGAGGACCGCACAGTTATAAAGATACATAATTATTTATTGCTAATACTGTCTTATGAAAGGAATTACCTTAGTAAATAATTGAGGAAAGATTTACAAATTTCATAGATTTTTCCAATGTAATTTCAATTTCATTAATAAGCACTGAGGCAAAATTATTCTAGTCAAATTCAAAATAATAATATTAAATCAAAATCATTAATGAACATAATAAACGAAAAGATCAAATTAAATCGTGGCTGTTAAGAAAATTCAAAAAATTATAATGATTTTCCACATTTTTCAAACTTATTGATAATTATTAATTTTGAAATTTGTGATTTGATTAGAACAAGATATTAATTGAATTAAAAGTTTAATTTTCAGCGATTTTTTTCGACAGCTTCAGATAAGTGTATCCATCAGAAACGATTCGACTAGATAGATACCAAATTTGAAATATTTTCAAAGGGCCTTGCGCAACTAGATCATGTAAATTGATGTCGCAGTGATCCTTACGAATTCTTGCCCTAGACAAGAAATTCAATCATTAACGTTAGAAGTTTTATAAATTTATCACTTAAGTACATTAGAAATAATCCGAAAATCTGGAATTTGTTTTTCATAACATTAAAAAAACCTTTTACCTCAGTTGATAATTTTCAAAAATGGACCTGGATTCAATTTAGATCCTAAATTTAGATCAGAAAAAAATTTGAAAATTGAAATTCAAAGGGAAGGGATTCCCAACAAGCTTTTGAGGCCAGCAATTCCCCATAAGGCGGAGCCTAAAATTCAGAACCTGGTGATTCATAGTATAATCGATGTTATATATCGATAGTCTGACAAACATCGCTCTCTCATTGGCTGTCTATGGATGAGATTCACCTAGAAGGCGGAGTCTCCATCGTTTCCCTCCATTTCCATGCTTAACCTGATTTAGAACTGCATTCCTTCTATGTGAAGAAGCAAGATTTTCGACGAAACGAGAAAACTGATTCGATGTCCTAACCTGTCTGTACCTCATGTTGAGTTTTCCAGTCTGTGAGGTGGAAATTCTCTTATTTGTCGTGTAAATTGCTGTTATTTTTAGTGGAATTTCAATTCTAGTGTGGACTATTATTACAGTGCAGATACTATTGAGTTAAATCGTCTATCTGGCGTAAGTTCGCTCTTCATTATTCAGTGGATAAATCAGTTTCTTCAAAGTGATTGTGAGATTCCGTATGCTACGACTTCCCAAATAGTTGGGCGGAACATCATACTTCCACCTAAGTAAGCCCTTTTTGATTGTGCTCGTATAGTCAAATCTTATTTGCGGTGCTGTGTTGTTGCAGATTGACGAGTAGAAAATGCCAGGAAAAATGGAGGATCACGACGATGGTGAAACCCTTCCGCGGTTCAACACGCCGGTTATTCAGGACAACGTCACAGGATGGGGACCGTGCGACATGCCCGAGCAGTTCAAAGATATGCCCTACCAACCCTTCTCTAAGGGCGACCGTCTAGGAAAAGTGAGCTTGAATTACTCATTAATGAAATTATTGCTAAGGTAACTTTTTAAATGAAGATCTGATGAAGGTCTTGCTCGATCAATCGCCTCTTCGTTGAAATCTAGTGATTTCGATAATTCAGGAATCTCTCAAAGGCATTACAAACTCATGAATCCTCAGTTGGTATATTGATCTTTTAAGTTACATTGAGGCATCACAAAGGAGTTTTCCTCATTCTCTACGAAAGCGAAAAATCAGAATTATCGTGCAAATTCCCTTCTATATGAGGCACAAACTAGGAAAATCCCACCTACTGCACCTATTTAATATGTAATGTTGGTGCTCTCGGAATTTAGTTTGAAGTGAACGTATCATTTAATTACCATTTACG
The DNA here is from genome assembly GCA_009739505.2 of Apolygus lucorum. Classification (NCBI taxonomy): domain Eukaryota; kingdom Metazoa; phylum Arthropoda; class Insecta; order Hemiptera; family Miridae; genus Apolygus; species Apolygus lucorum. The sequence goes on from CM019170.2 coordinate 12,173,543, forward strand.
CTAAATTGTCGTATTTCACCAAAATTGGTACGAAAAAACTTGTAGATGGTGACGTCTCGTACCTTCTTAGACTATAAATATGGATACTAATAAAGAATGAAGGGTTACTAATTTATAGAAGCCAAACAAGACACTTCCATATTAAAGAATTATTCTGTAGTTTCAAATGCATAACCTTATTCTGTTGAGAAACTCTTGATTTTGCATATAATGCCAATACCTAAGAATTGTGGAGTCTGAAACAGTTCTAGTGAAGTTTAGTTGATAGAGTGAGGGCATGCAACAGTATGTATTTTCCAACCACCCTGTTTGGAACACGGCAGTCCCGCGCATGCGCGACTAGAACTAGTTCTGAACAAGTTCGGAGCAGCTGCCGGTTGGAATGAGAATTTTCGGGGCAAGACAACTTGGTGCAGATAATCTGGCAGCACCTATCATCCATCCGAGTACATCCTTCTTGCTGCTGGTTTTATTCCTACTACCGTTTCTGTTCCCATTGCTATGAGATTTAACGTCTCAAAATTCCTAATTTATTAGAGAGTTCCTAGGAGATATTACTATTTCAGTGACGAAAGTTTGTAAATGCAAATCCTTGATACATTTTTAGACGTGGATTAACGAGGACGATGAAGTTCTTTTACTGTTTGCTCTGAGTCAATGCACATTGTTAACTCGTTAGTTGTGTTAATTTACTATCAAGTAAAATGTTTTATATTTATTCAGCGTTATTCACTAACCACCAGTTTTCTCCTACATTGTGGGTCTGGGGGATAAACCCACCTTTCCGCTAAATCCACCTAGCACTTTTCCAGTTTTTAACTGTAACATCTAAAATGTGATGATTTCAACATTTTATGCCCAGTATCTATTTAATTTTTTGTATCTATTTATCTATCTATTATCTATTTATTAAATTTGCTACTGGTTTAGACCAACTGGAACTTAACAGTTTAATTACGGAAATACAGCAATTCAAAAATAGGTAATTTTTCCTTGAAAGTGTAAATTTAGAGTCGCGTTTATTGAAAGTCGTGTTTTTAGAGTTCGACTAGCTAAACTACTAATTTCAAAAAAAAACTCGGCGCTTTGCGCCTCGGCGGGGGGCTCCGCCCCCCTGCACCCCCCGGTTTATTTCTTTTTCCATACTCTGTATGAAATCATAGGAACACAGAATGTGTTTTTGCGATGCTAGTCATCCGTTAAATAAAAAACAACAATAATAAATGTGGAGTCTTTGGCAACAATAAAATAAATAATTGTTAGACATTTAATTTGGTCTAAAACCCTATAAATGTTATATAAATAAATATGTAACTACAAGAAAAATACTATATAAATTGAGAGCTTTCCAACGAATGGTGAACAATTTCTGTGCAATGAACACTGCGGGAGTTCTATTTCCTTACCAACGGCTTGGTTGCACGTGAAAATCATTATAAAAGGCGCGTAACGGTTTTTTCTGTCGCTTTTTCGTGACGATTTTTTTTCGGTAGGTCATCGCAAAAACACATTCTGTGTTAAAAGAAGGAGAGGAATTTGGAGGCAATCTCAGCTACAATTTGGAACTTTAATCATACCCGTAGCCATAGTTTTCCCAAACATAAAAACAAAAGAAAATACTAGTCTGCAACACGTTGGGACATTTTCATGTCAACCACTACACACAATATACAAAAAATTCTTAGAAATGCTCATCATTGCGATTAAAAAAGAATATCTGTCAAAGGCTCAGGTAAGAAAACTGCATCTTTGGCGTAGAAATGAAAAAGAAAGCAAATATATTTCAGGTAATATCTTGAGTAGTCTTTTAACTAATATTATAGAGGTGCATATAGGTATACTTTCATACGACTAACTTTCATAAAAAGAGTAACAGCTCTCAAAAACTAATAACAGATCTTCTGTTGTCAAAAGGCCACTGGAGTGTAGTCAGAAAAATTTTCCACTTGAGACATTCTAGAGAAATAATCACAATCAGCACTTTTTTTTCGAGAGTAAACCAAACACCAGTAAAAGAGCAACAGAACCAAACCAGAAATAGCAAACTTAAAATTTTCCGAAAAGAACTTTTTTTCCGAGAGTAGGTAAACTAAACAGTTGAAATCACGTTAATGTGACTTGCAGGTGCAGATGAAAAACGAGCTGATAAGAATTTTGATAAGCTAGAGTCTGTATCGCCGCCATTTTTGGTTAGACCCCACTTCAGTTGCTCTAGACACAGCAGATACCACAATTCGTTTCTTTAGGGTCGCTATCTCCTAGGAACTCGCTATTTCTCCTCTTTTAACACTTTAATTCTTTCTTCATAGTACCTAGGTACATGACAACTTTAAAATTCAGCCTTTTTTTAACAGAACCACCATAAATTGATTTTTTTTTGTCAAGTCTGGTTTGTTTCGCATCAGATGTATTCTTTTTCATCTCTCTGTGTAGAGAGGAAATTCTTGAAACAGTTAATCTCATGTTTTTTTTAGAAAATTGAGGTTTGAATGCGATAAGGCGTAAATTGTTTGCCAGCATTGAGGATTTCTGAAATAGTTTTAGGAAAAAGAAATCTCTTTGGATGCCTTTTGAAACTAATCAGCTGAGTGAGGACTCTAGCTAATTTCTTTGCTGATTAAATCCACGAAGATCAAAAGGCTAACCACCATAATATGGTACATACATATTATGTAAACTCAATTCATGTCTTTGAAAATAGGAAGATCAGCAAGGAGGTCCACAATTCCATTACTACCTACCCACTGTTTCTTTCATACTCAATTTCTCATATTGGTAATTATAAAAGATATGTTGAGAAGATAAATATCCATGATCTTTCATTTCTTTCAAACATGGAGAAATTTTTTCGAGATTTTCTCCTTTTTTATGGTTGGTTCATTTTATTTAAGTTACGGTTGGTTTTCGGAACATATGCATGACCTGTGAAACAATGTTAATAAACAATACGTTTTTGCTGGTTAAAAATGATTGATAACGTATTTACTATAATGGTATAAACTTCAAGTATTGGAATTACTTTTTCGATAAACAGGTTTTACTAACAATTTATTGTAATGTTTAAAAGTAACTTCTGGTTCCAAATTTTATTAAAAATATCTGCGTTAAGTATAGATCTGTTTTTTTAACATTTTGACATGGACATGTCTTAGTTCTGGGGGTCATTCCAAAATTTTCGACACACAAAACAATGCAACGTTTTTTTTCTGATGCTGTTGAACGCAGGAAGCTGAAATTTGAGAGGCATGGTCAATAGATACATACTTCTATACATCATCAAAGTTGATGATCACTGATCAGCTGAGTGAGCTCCAAGGCCATTTCCTCTCTTGTTGAACGCAGGAACCTGAAATTTGAGAGGGCGGGTCAATGGAGAATGCTGAAGGCGCCTGAGTGGTCATTGATCAGCTGAGTGAGCTCATCATTCAAATTGCCATCATAAGACATATCCTTGTACAGATGTATCTGCATGCAGTGTAGTTACTCGTTTTTTTTCTGGAAGTTTTATGAGCCACAGTACTGCTAACAGGGAACTGACAATAAAATTCGTCTGATCATACAAGGGAACCGTTTCTTCAAAAAAACACGGAAGTTTTGGACCTGACTCCATCCACAAAACCTGCCGAATCTTCTTCTAACACATCGGATGAGCTCTCTTAATCCAAACTGCTTGAACTTGAATCAAAATGGTTATTTATTGAAGAAGGTCCGGGACTACCTACTCCTGGAGTTTGGTGCAGGTTGGGGCTGCTCCGAACTTGATCGCAGCAAGTCCCCGAGGAGGTTGGAATACAGAACAAGTTGCTCCGAATAAGCCCCGAGTTCGGTTGGAACGAGTTCTCTCGGTGTTCTCCTCTAGTGCGCATGCGCAATTGTTCGGAACCTGCTCCGAACAGATGGTTGGAAAAGACCTATTAAGTCAGGTTCTACATCATTCACCGCCAAATTAAAAAAATTGGATAATATTATCAATAATTTGAATCAGTTACAAGAAGATTGGGATTTGAAAAACACAACCCGTTGTTTGTTTCACTGTTTTTATGGTTAACATGTTATTTTCTAGATATCAGATTGGACTGGCGCTACATTCCAAGACAAGAAATACACAAGTAAGATATCATTTCTGTGGATCTGCATGCTCAACATTCCTTATAATTCAACCAGCTGTGACACTCTTGCCGATACTCCAGCAATGAGGAATTTCACCATGTCGGAATTTCCTATTTTTGACCCCAAAATCGGATTCAGCACCTCGAAAAACCCCCTAAGGCAAACTTTCAGCCCGAACTTCCTGATTTACGAATAAACAAAACAGTGAAGAAAATACGAATGTTTAAGGGTACAAGGAAATTTTCCCCGAGAGTACAATTTCCCGTAAAACGTATGTACCGTTTTCTCGGGTTGTAATCAACCGATCACCTTGATTTTTTTCAAATATTGTCGAGCATCTTATGCTCTATAACTGGTGCAAAGGATAATTTCGTACAACGCTTGAGGAAAGAAAGGCGGATTTTTGAAAAAACCATCAAAATTAGGGCTCTAACCTACCAAAACGGACCACATTTTTATGTTCTTGTCGGGAAAAATACGCCAATCCCTATGCACAGTTGGTGTATAAGATACTGACGTACAAGTAAAAAAAAAAGAACAAGGAGATAAGTCCAGTATAACTCAACAAAAAGGAACACGAGTGCTAGAAAACGCGATTTTTCAGGAAACACGATTTTCTGAAATTAAACAATGTTCATCTCATGACGTCATCATACGGTTTCCTAACGCTTCCAACTTGCTCCAAGGTGACTCGATTTGATGAAAACAAAGAAGAAGAAGAAGCTAAATCTCTTGTTTCGTTGTTTACTCGTCTTTTTCTATGTTTATGTCCCGTTTTGTGCCGTGAAATCCGTTCGTTTTGTGCTGTGCTGAATCGTCTTGAAAATGCGGACGGTCCAGCGTATAGCGCCGGACTCTACTAGCGCAAACCCTGACACAGGTCGGTTTGCGTATTTATTTGACCCACTTCTCGTTCAAAATTTTTCATGATTTTTTTTTTTAATTGGTCCGTGATTATATGCACATTAACAAAAAATTATTTTTAAAAAATCGAATTTTTACTCGAAAAATTTCCTTGTGCCCTTAAAAAAAACCGGGAAAATGACGTCATGCTGGAATAGTTCATTTATGGCCGCTTGTAGCGCTGAGATCAAGAAATCTATAGTCCCCAGATGCAAAATTTCACGAAACAGTTAAGTTCGAAATCGAAAAACTGAAGAAAAAAATAGAAAAAGCACGATGGGAAAAATTAGGTTTCCTCTGTTTTTGTTTGATAACTTTTCTCTTAGAAAACACGATTTCGTCGTCCCAATGGGCAACACTGGGAGGAGACGGCGATCCGAACAGCCCAATCAGCGAGCGTTCCCGCTGCACGTCTGTTTTCCCGGTTACTTTTGAAATAAAAAATTTTGATTGTCTCCCAAAAATAACAGGAGACTTATTTTCCGAGATCAGCCCGATTTTCATCTATCCCACTCCATTAACTATTCAGGAAAAATGTAAACAGAAATTGGTGAAATTCCTCATTATCACCTAGTTGTTAATGCTTTGGTTTTTCATGATGTGGCTCTGTATTGCAGGCAAATACCAATCACAGTTCGGTGCTGGTAGCCAATACGCTTACTACCACGAAGAAGATGAAAGCAGCTTCCACCTTGTGGACACAACTAGAGTCCAGAAACCGCCGTACCAACGCGGTCGGTTCCGTCAAAACAACAGGAACATGCGAGGACGAGGAGGTAACCGCGGCGGTTACCTGCAACGACCAGGGTATGTGTACTCTCTATCAGTCCTACAGATAGAATCATATTGTAACGGGGTGATCCCCAACTGGAGAATAGAAAGAAAACCTAGAAAAATTAGGGAATAATGATAAATTAGTCATAAGTCGGGGAATTTGTGGTAGGAATGGAGTTATTTTGAGGGAAGAAATTTCAATTATGCGATCAAATCCAAAAATTATCCTACATTCGTCGATTTACAGAAAACAACTAACTTTGGAAGGACGTAATTCAAATTACCTGTTTCCTCATATTTCTTACTTATTTTATACTTGCTAATGTTAAAAATTTTTGCCTGACTTCAAAACATCCCAAAACTGGAAGGGGGATCTCAATTTGGTGTTTTTTTTTTTTTTTTGTATTTGGGAAATCAAATTTGACAAGGCTCGTAGGTAGGAACTGCAACTTTATGAATATTGTCGTTTCTTTTCCTTGATCAGGGAATAGCCACAGCTTTGTTAAATTTTAGAATGAGAGTTGTGAAATACTATTGAAAATAAGCTACTAGTTTAGTACTGTTAGTTTAGTTTTACTACTAGCTACAATGCATCTAGTTTTGGGAACTTTTATGACATTGCAAGCCTTTCAAAGTGCCCATTACGTTATAATGGGTGCAATCTAAAGCCCAACAAGGAGTATGAAGAGACCACTGATTAGAGATAGATTCATCCTACTTCTGTGGTACCTAAAGGCGTTATTGCTCCGCCCTCCAAAGATTAAGGATGGAAAAAAGCAATAATCGAAAATCTGACCCAAAAATCGATTTTAATTTAAAGTTGGAAGAAAGTTCTAAGCAACTGTTTGCAACCCACTTAATTTTTCCTACAAGGAATGACTAGACACTAAATCTCAAATCCAACAAAACTATTGTTGATCTTCTTGACGATTATAGGTTGAACAGTTCTTGAAGAAATTGAAGAGTTTAGTGTAATTAGCCATTATTTTAGGAATTGTGCACTGGTGAAAACTTCTTTTGTGTTTACCAAAACTCGTTTTTTTTGGGCATAGCGCCTTTGTGCTGTATCGACGTGTGAGCCGAAGATCATCTTTATCTTGATGGTTATTTCTCTAGAACATCATATCGGAAAAAGCTGGATAAACGCAGCATTTGTCTTTAAATACGTGCTGTACCATCCTCAGCTGTCTCCTTTAATTATTAACCCTAGAGTAGTAGACTTCCCTGTCACACAGTTATTAGTAGACTACGTAAAAATGACGTGTGAAACTGAAAAAATATTTTCAACACAAAATGGTCATATTTTTTTCATTCATTCAACAAAAAACGAACATAAACTCATTCTTCTTAGTATTTACCTTTATATGTTGCGTATACAAAATAATGTTTTCTAAAAAGTAGCTATGAATACCTGAATTATATCACATCTAAAACTCGATTTTTACTCTGGATAGTATATTATACTCGATAAAATAAATGTTTTGGAATGAATATAATATATTCATTCCAAATATTCATTCAAAATATTTCAAGCATAATATTATTATGCTTGAAATATTTTGAAAGAGAAAATTAAAATTTGAGAAAAAAGAGAAATCTCTTGCTATTTTGAGATGTGGAGAAAAGGTGTGCTTCATTCTCGAATTTTTCATAATATAAATGTTATAGAAAAACGCTGCATATTATTTCACAAAGGTTTATTATTTTCCTGTATAGATCACCCTTCAGTTGGGAGGGATCTCCCTGCCAACCATAGGTACCTATTACCTACTAGGGCATTTTTGACAATTTCTACCCCAACTACCAACCAAAGGGAAACGAAGGGTTGACGTTTTCAAAAATGCCTTATAGGTAGTAGGTATCGTTGGCAGGGAGGGACTCCAAATAATTTTCAACAAATAGTAGACTACGTATCTTTGACGTGTAGGCGTTATGGAAAACCAAGATACTGACGGAAGGAAGTCGAGATGAGGTCTTGACATCACAAAGGTCATTTCACTGCTAGGTACCGATGGCACTGGAGGAGGCCCAGTTAAGAAGGCTGAGAGGGGGGATTGTAGGGGTCTCATTTCTCCACTCATTACGTAATTTTTACGTAGTCTATCACTCTAGGGTTAAGGTGTCTAGATATTTGGATTCGTTTACCTCTTCAATCATCATTCCATGTACATGGAGAGGGTGATTGGAGGCGAAGTTGCAGTATTGCAATTACTGATTGCTCGTATCAGTAAATAACTGGAGAATTTTTGTCATGAACACATCGTAGGCAAACCTGTTTTATTGTTAATGAATTAAGTTTGTTGGGTAAAACAAAGCAAATTTCTGATCCTTGAGTAAGCCTCACTTGGTTTCTTCGAGTGACGTCTAATGTAAATATGGAGCTGTCTTGGCTTTCCAATCCTTATTATCCATGTAACCTGATTTCCTTATCTCAAAGCTTGGCTATTTAGGGCAATGAGTTTCAGGGATCGCAAGAATCAAGCGAATGTCAAGAAATACGGCAAACAACCGATGCGCAATCAGAAAAATCAAGCGCCCATCAAGAACAGGGATGCCAGCGTTACTGTTCGCCCTGATTGGAACACTATTGAAGAAATGGATTTCCCAAGACTTTCCAAATTGTCTTTGCCCAACGTGAAAGAAGCTGAAGACATGTAAGTTAATATTAATTAGATTTCCTCCTATTCAAATCATTATTATGTGTGACTAGGGACGACACGATACTTCTTTCGATACGATATGTCTCAGGAAGTATCGATACCCGATATCTTTTCGATACCGATATTAAAAGATATCGATACTTCGATAATATCGGCTCAAAGTATCGATACCCCCGATATTTTCAAATTCATTCACCTAGATATTCCAAACCAAATAAAAATCCCAATAATTAAGAAATATTTATATTATAAATATATTAAGAAAAGCCATTAATTTAAAATTTAATAAAATCCAATAATTTAAACTGTAATAAAAGTTGAACATTTAAAATGTAATAAAAGTGTATGATCAATTTCATATTTATTACAATTTTTATTTGCAAAAACCTCTGTTTAATGAAATGATTTTTTTTCTTCCACTACAAATGGAAAGGATCACAAACAAGTTACAAAACAAATTAAATTTATTATCAAATAGTAAAAACAAAAATTTGCCGTAGCCCTGAATGAATGGCTACACTTGAATTTTTCAAAAAAAAGTGAATATAAAATAAAACGAAAATAAAATCAAAAGAAAACTAGCGAAATGAAAAACTCAAATGCGAGGAAGGTGCGATCTACGAAGAATATTAGAAGCGATATATCTTTTCAATTCATACTATTCTGAGGTCATTGAGTGTTATTCAGTGGCAGAAAAAATGTGGCATTCTTTTCTGGGTACCTACTAATTTGGTATTTTTTTTAATCAGTTTACTTAGGCAAACATATCGCTAATATCGTCCAGAAAGTATCGATACCTCCGATATTTTAGGCAAAAGTATCGATACCAACGTATCGGTATGAGTTTTTTCAAAAGTATCGATACAAATATCGGTATCGATACCAAGAAAGTATCGATACTCCGATATATCGGTGGTATATTGCCGTCC